>CM057452.1:121817500-122360000 GCA_016271365.2 Neoceratodus forsteri | reverse complement strand
TCGAGCTTGAGCGGATTGACTACCTTGCAACAATTCGGCGTCAGGAGCGGGAAAGCCTCCTCCTGCAGCAAATCCTGGAGCGAGTGCAGCCCCTAATACGCCGTGACTGTAACTACAGCAGCATTGACAAGGTCAGGCGAGAGGCCATGTGGGATGAGGAGATTGGCTGCTGGAAGCTACCCGAGACCCTCATCCAGAAAACAATGCTGCCAGCTGGTAAAGAAAAAAAAAGAGTTTCTATTATGATTCATCTTGTGGACAACATTTAATAAATTTGTGGGCCAGTATCTGCTTAATAATGAAAAGAGGATTAATGTTGGGGGTGCATCAAAGCTAACATTCATTGCAGCAGTGAATGGTTCTCATAATATGCAAGTGTGGAACTGCACCCATGAATTTTAAAGTTGTCTGCCAGAAAAGAAATGATGCTGCATAGCTTGAAATCTGCACTTATATTTTTCCACAAAATATTTGTTGGCTAACAAGGAGGTTATAATTATATATGCCTGTTTGGTGAAATATCCAACAGTAAAATAAGTGGGGGAAGGGGACTGCAGTGGAAAGTGTGACTCAGGAGTGGGAACCAGAGATAGTAATATCAGACAATCTGAAGACTACAGCACAGTGGAACAGGGAAGTGGGGAGGGCCAGGCATATAGGATACTGGGTTGCATAGGAAGGGGGATAAGCAGTAGGAGGAGTGATCGGGATTCTGCCATTGTGCAGGTCCCTGGTGTGGTCACACCTGGAGTACTGTGTGCAGTTCTGAAGCCTGCAGAAGAATGACACGGTCAGGGTGGAGGCAGTTAGTAGGAGGGTAACCAGAATGATCCAGGGTCAGCAGGAAAGGACTGGTATGGTGAGGTTGGGCATCTCAACACATGCATGCTGGAAGCGAGGAGGGAAGGGCATGGTTGATGCAAACAAAAACGTATGCAGGATTAATAAAGCAGATAGCAGAATTGTTCATGCCAAGTTAAAATACTAGCAACAGAGGAAATGAAAGTCAAGCTAGCAGGGAGGTGGAATTTAAGAGGGACATCAGAAAGCATTTCTTCACAGAGAGGGTAGGGTGTTGGGTGAGTGGAATAGAGTACCGGGGCGGTAGTCAGTACAAAATCAGTGAAGGGATTCAGGTATGGCTGGGACAAATACACAGAACTTATTTAGACAGGGGCTAAAGGGGACAGGAGGACTGAAGGGAGAGAAGACCATCACAATCAACACAGATAGGCAGGGCTGCGCAGACTCGGTGGGCTGCAGGGCCTTGTTCTGCTGTTGGATTCTGTGTTTCTAGAACTCATGAGTGCAGATGGTATAATGAGTGTGTAAATGTTTTAAGAGGTCATTTTAAAACTTGACCAGTGTTTTGTCTCACATAAGCATGGCATGAAAGTAGGGGTCAGTACTGTAGTACTTGCACATCACATGCATTTGGTTCCTCCTTACCCACTAAGTTGGGCTCTCCTGATGCCCATCTTTTAGTTATTTTTTTATTTGATAACCGGTAAGGACCACTAGGCACAAGTGCCCGTTTTCAGGGGCAACCTAGGAGCACCGGGGTGATTAGGTGACTTGCTCAAAGTCATACAGTATAAGTGGAGGTTGTCTGAATCAAACCCAGGTCTGCTGGATGTACCAAGCTCATTCACAGCTCATTACTCTAACCTCTAGGCTATACTGCTGTCTAGTAGCATTAGGTTCCATGCCCACTGGTGCAGTCACTACTAGCCTCTAGATTTCCTCTGCCTATCTCCTCATACACTGTCTAAGATTTTCTCCTCAGGGTGGGGATAGCTGTTCAGCGGAGCTGGATGGAAATTTCATGTGTGGGGTGGGTTGGGAGGTTTTGGGAACCAGAGATCCAGATACTGAAATTGGATGGGAATAGCATGACAGTGTCATCCATCACATGTCATCTTTACAGGGCTTGCCTTCTGCCTTGCTAGCCTTCCTGCTTCCACTTCAGAACTCTACCTACTAGTCCAGGCTTCCTTCTTTGTAAAGATTCTCCTTGAATCTCCCTTGCTTGGGTGCCCTATTTATTCCTGGCCAGATCCTAGTTTGGGAGAGTGCATGGATCACACCAAGCGCTGAGGGGGAGGAGCTGACCACTTGTGCATGCTTGCCAAATGTTGGAAGCATTCTAAATCATCCAGTAGCCAGTAGGAGGCTATTAATCCATCCTTAAAGCTTGCCACTTCCCCAGTGTTGTGCTGGTGTACCGTAGGGGGGCTGGCAGTGGCACCTTCTCCTCACCTTCAACTTGCCAGACTGGTCAGTATGTAGGAGATGAAGCCATGTACCCATTCTGCCAGCAGTGAGAAAACTGAGTCAATTACTTTGTGTAAACAATAAATATTTAATATGTTATATGCAGGACAAAAGGCAGCACGATACAGCAATCACCACCAACAACATTTTGTGCATCTAATAGGCACGTTATCAAGGTGTGAGTGCCCTCTGGGGGGGACTTTTTTATAGCAACCCATACTCAGGAGCCAGTGACATGGGTATCTTTACATACAGTATCTCCATACCCATGTGCAAACAATAATGTTTCTATTTAACAACAGGATCATAATCACACACGTTATATATATATATATATATATATATATATATATATATATATATGCACAATATTCCTATACAGTATGTTAATTCAAATCTTTATATAAAAGTTTTTTCTAAGCAACCCATTACTAATTTTGTTGCACATCAACTAATTTGGATACCACCCTAAAAATGCTAAAAGAGGTGATGAAATGGTTCACGTGGTAAGATGAGAGGTGAATATAAGAAACGAGCCGAAAACAAGGAGGAGGAAAGAAGAGGGGAAAACAGCAGATGTCAGTGTAGGGGGAGTGAAGCAGAATAATGGAAAGAAAGATAGTGCGACAGTATGATAAAGTAATACTAGGAAAGGAAAAACTAAGATAAGGTGATGGGGGTTGGGGAGGGACCACTGGGTAAAAAACACTACAGTAAAGAGTCACATGAAGAGTAAAGCGGTGGACATAAAATGAACACTTACTAAAGTGAAAAAATATTAAGAACAACAAAATTAGCTCAAATAATTAAACAACTGTCTAGAACATTAGTGATGCAATATTAAAAATGTCCCAAAATTGATGAGGACAAAATAGTGCTTTCACTCACTTACTGCACTTTTTGTATTTGACATTCTACTGTTGTGTATTGTCTTGAGCCTCTCAAGACCCCCTTGAAAATGAGCTTGCTCAATGGAGTTTTCCTTGAAATAAACTTGAACTTACAGATGCTATAGCAAAGATTTTCATGAGGGATGATAGAATAACTTACCCTTTCAGATCATAGATTGTGCCAACATATCACACAGTTAATGCCTGGGTATATTGTTCACCCCATAACATAACACATTTTAATCAGTATCAATGTTACTTGTACACAGTAATTACCATATCTAATCAAGACAGGACCATTCAACATAGGAGCTACTGGTAGCAAACATAGGTGGGCTAATATGTCGACTCTACTTAAATCATTGTTATCTCAACCTGAACTAAGTGTACATCCCACATGCCATGTCCTCTCTGAGGGACTGCAGTGGCTCTCTTTTTATTTACTTAAAAGTTTTACCAGGAAGGCACACTAAGCATTGTACTGCTTGGTTCCAGGTGCATCCGGGGGGATACAAAAATTCAGTTGCAGACAACACTAAGCAATAATGCACGACAGGGCATGTGCTGTTGTGGGATTTACACGTGCCTTGTGTGGTATGTCATGAGGCATGGCCGAGTGTGTAAATCCAGCTACTACACATACCTCTCAAGTGTCCCTCATTACGAGGGACATCCCTCATTTTGCCCCTTAAAATTGCTCTGTCCCTCATCCGTCCCTCCTGGAAAAGGTGCTGTCTACACAGAGAATGTGCTATAAATTCAGGTTTTAAAACAGAAACTCTTAATATTCTGAAATACTAAATCAAAAATAAACTTTGTACAAGTAAACACTATGGTTTTCACCGTTTTCTGAGCTTGTATCACAATGTTTGAGGATGTGTCCCTTATGCTGAGGGTCTGTGTCCCTCATGGTCCCTCATTTTGAGTGTCCAAAAATGTCCATGTCCCTCATTTCAGTGGCAAAAGGTTGAGAGGTATGCTACTACACATGCCCTGAAGTGCATTATTGCAATTATAAAATGAATATGTTATTAAAAATTAAAATAAAAATGAATTAGGTTTAAAGAAAATTAACATTTGATTACTGGGATCTTTACCAGTTGTATGTTGCAGGATTTATACATGGTCATGTGACATGTTTTGACCAGTGAGGTTACAGGATTTTCAAGATCCATTTTGTAATTGTTGTTTGCCATGGACCTTTTTTTTCATTTTTCAGTTAAGGTTTTTATGCTCGTATGCTGACTGTCATGGCTTATTCAGCTCTGTCGCCGGGTGCTGTTGGTCAGCCTTCTACCTCTCTCCATCTGAGGTTATGTTCCCCACAGATTCCCCCTGTGGCAGGGATGAGAGACAGAGAGCTGTCCTCCCCCCGTGGAAACATCCAGATAGCCCCCAAGAAAGTAGCAGGGTGGGCTACAGCACCTTGGGCAGGGCTTCATGAAGCCCAGCCACCTTTCAGTTTTCCTGCTAGGCTTTCTCCTTCCCTGAGACTATGGCAAACACTGAGGATGCATGTGCATGGAGGCGTGCATGTGCTTTGGAACTGCCAGACCCATTCCACCCACCTAAATTTCTATCAGCTACCCGAGCATCAGCACTACTGCCAGGCCTGCACCTGGTGGCAGACAGGAGCTGGGACAGCTTGCCACCCCAAGCCAGGAGAGGAGAGCTGCCAGGGGGTGCTCAATCTTCTCCCAGCCTTCCTCCTCTCAGCCAACCCCCAGCAACCCAGGTTCATTCCTGAACTTGGGTTGCTAGCATGGAAGAGATAATGTGCATTACAGTGCCTCAGCCCCCTGCACCACTGGGCCAACCTCTGTTTACCATGTACCTGACTCATCTGTGTCTTGTAATTTTTGTACCTTGTAATTATACCCTTGTTTGCCTAGTCCCCACCCCCCCAGCCGCAACTGTAAATGAGTCCTGGACTCTGTGGGGCCGATTCTAGAAGGTGGATGCAGGGCTTCTGAGAAGCCCTGGATCCACTGCAAAGTTTGACGCAGCTGCACCAAAGCCCTCGGATGCAACTCAGTCCAATTTTAGAAGGGCTGGTGCAGTTGCGGCATTACTTCCACTTTACGGCAGCTTCTGCCACAGGTTTGGCACAAGCCCCGTAAAAAGGGTACCCCCCACGGATGCAAAATTAGACTGGGGGGGAGCTGGTCTAGCTTCTCTGCATCCAGGACTTGCAGCAGTGACGTTCTGAAATAGCAAATTCCCCTGTTTGGTGCAAGTCACCACCTGCATCAAACACCCTGCCGCAAGTCCCCTGCAGTGATCACAACCCCTTCCAGAATCTGGTCCAGTGTGTTTACCTGATAAAAGTTTAAATAAGTCAATATTTGGTGCCATTCATTTCAGAAATGGTGTGAGCTGAAATCTGTTTTTCAACCCCAAGAAGCCTACAAGCTCCAAATTCGAACTACCAATGTACCTCTCATTCTCTCAGCATTAAAATGCACAGCACTGGATTGAAAATTCAGAGCAAATAGCCAGAATGTGTAACACTTGCTTAGTTTAAAGAATAATATATCTAAAAATAATGGGCATCTATGTTTATTGTCAGGGAATGATTCTATCAAGTTAGTTCAATGTTTTATTAGTTTGTGTGCCTTGAAATAGCTCTGACATTATGAGGAACATCAGTAATCTGTCGAGGAGCAAGAGTAAATTTGAGAGCAAAATTCACAGTGCTGTGCAAAATGCTTAGCAGCTGAGTGGCATTGCTGCCAGTACTTCTCTCGCTGAAGCAGTTTGTTTTCCATATCTCCCCTTTGGGATGTACTGTTATGCTTTCTACACACTGGAAGGTAAAAATATACCAGATTTTTCAAACACCATATAGGGGAACACCAAAGAGCTATACAGGAAGGTACAGATGAAAATGTACTGGCACTCCATGTAAAAAAATTGGGTTCAGAACAAATTTTTGCCTTCCAGGATGTAGAAAGGGTGACTTTTTAGGTCCCAGAGGGGGAATCTGGGAAACAAATTACTTGAGTCAGAGACATAATGGCAGTTTGAATTTGGAACCTGTAGGACCCAGGGATGAATGACAGATTTCAGCCCACACCATTTCTTAAATGAATTGCACCAAATATACCAATGGTTGCCACATTGAGTGATCCTGTCTTGATTAGATACAGTAATTACTGTAATATATGGGAGCCCTCGATTCTCCACAGATTTCTGTAGTTCCCGAAAACTTGTTGTAGGACTGTTCAAAGGTCAAAAAAGTTGTTGTACTATCATTCTGACATCACATCAAGAGTACAACTTTTATGTATTGCCCTGCCACCTCATTGGCTGATGACGCTCCTCACAGAAAAAACCTTGGTGCAAAATGGTGGTGGCTGTTAGCGAGCGCCGACCACTGGATTGACTCAGTTTGGCCAAGGGACACCTATAGACAGCTCTACTGTACCAAACTGAGATGCCTTGTTATTTTTTTATTTTTTTTTATTTTGTGTTTTATTTAAAAAATTAATATCCTGGCCATACGCAAGCGGGAGTGACGGAACACAGGACTTACTGTGGAGTAGCAGTGATGTGCCGCCAGCAGGAGCAAGGCGCACAAATGAAAATAAAAAGCAGACGCAGATAAGTAAAAATTTTAAAATAATCTGAACAAAATCCGTGAAGAATCGATGGCTCCCATGTACTATATAAAACAGTATATGGGTAACCATACACGGCAAGGCTGTGTTTCCATCTCGGGTTTGTGCTGACATCATGAGACCTCTCGAGCTTTGCTGTCGAGGGCTCTATGATGTCATCACAAACTCCCAATGGAAACACATCCTTGTTGTGTATGGTTACCCATACACTTGTAACCACCCTACAAATGGGGGTTCCCAAAAATTCTTCCTTGAGCTTGCCTAAAAGCTCACTGCCTGGCCGGTGTCCTGCATTTTAGCAGTTTAAATGTGATTGCCAGAGAGTGCCTGTATAGCCTTTGTGTACTGTCTCTTTAAGAGCTGCCTAGATTGCGGTCATAAGTAATCTGAGAGGGAGCTCTGTTGAAAGATGTAACTATTTGAGGAAAATCATTTAGAGTGATAATGATAATGTAGTTTGTCTAACCTGCCTTCATTGCAGCAAGGACTGTTTTATCTCCACTATCTTGGCCCGGGACTGCCAAATTGGACCAATCAGTACTGGTGGGACCTAAAATGGAGCTGGACTACAGGAGCTGTCTGGAGTCAGAATCTATAGGAATTGTAGTTTGGGGCTTTTGGCGCCCTTTTGCACCTGAAGGAGGAGCTCCTGTTGTGACTGACAGATGAATCAGCCAACCGAACCTTTTGGATCTTGGGGAAATTCCTAGGCTTGCTGGCAGTTGAATCAGATCTAAGTTGGGAGCTGAAGAAGCAACAGCTCGAGAAAGTCTCTGTGGAAAGGTCTGAGTTTTGGCCTGCATGTCTGCCTGCTGCCCCTGAGAGGGAGAGAAGAGAATTATTTCAGACTAAATCCGAGTTTGGGAGAACAAAGTAAGCCACTAATTTTTTACCAGGCTCATACCTGAAGAAGACCAAAGATTTTGCTGAATATGATTGGCCTGTCAGGATTTCCAGCTGCTTTTGAATCCCCAGTTTATGCAGAGACTTTGCAATCGTGACTGGAGAGCGGTTTGCCTGGTACAGTAGAATTTCCTTACATGTAAATGTGCTGTGAGTTGTTAGTGGGTCGTGATTTGGTTCCCCACTGTGTGAACTGTGTTCTGCTTGCTGGAAGCTGTATCCAGCCCAAAACGGACTGTATCCGAGTTTGTCTCCATTTGGCCTTGGCCTTGCCACACTGGCCCAGCTAGACTACCCACTGCACAGAGAAAGCCACCAACGAGAGACCTGCCTGGGGATCAGCCCCCCTGCTCCACGCTTGAATAGGAACAACGCCTCGGCGAATCTTGTGGGCCCTGCTTCTCCTGGCACTCCAGATTAACCACCTGCTGTCTTGATTTTCATCCAGCCTGTGTCCAGTCTTGGGTATCGTAAGTAATCATCAGGGTAGCTCCCTGCAACAACAGCCTAATCTAAAAGTGTGTCATCTGATTGTCTTGTTGTTTTCTTTTCATGAACTGAGCCCTCCGGCTCCGGATTACAAATAGTGTGTTGTGCATGTTGTTTTCTTCCATCACAGGACCCCAACCAGCTGCAACGTTCCTGGCTAGCCCACCATTCTCCATCTGGGTTCCCAGAGTGTGTGACTCTTTATGGACCCTGAAGTGCATGCATAACTGATTGATAGATAGAGCCTTTAAGCAAATTAACCTGATTACGCCCCTCCCTTGTTCAAGTCCCTTAAATAAATCAGAGCTAACTCTTTTTTGCATTTACCCTGACTGTGGTTCCAGTTTGTGCAAGAGTACTGTACTGCTGTTATTTGCTGTATATAACCTTGTTTTACAGGGGGTCCCCAGGGCCAGGCCAGAGGAAAGCTCTGGTGGTAAGTGCAAACAGAGTGTGTACTTGTGTGGTGTATCAGGCATATTGTGAAAGTGATTAAAGTAATTATTGTGTATTGTTCTGGCCATTAGTAAGGAAAGAGGGGGGTTACAGTGTCCCGGAGGGCTGTGCCCAGGTTAGCTTGACTACTACCAACCCTGACCTCTGGGTGGAGGCACCCATTTCAGAACTCAGGCCCCTTAACCTGCTACTAGCCAAGCAGGCAGGGGTCGTAGCCCTTGAAATAGTGCCACCTAGGGGTTACACATTATTCTATATGTGTACAAATAATGCCGATACTGGTTACAATGTGTTATGGAGTGAAATATATATCCAGGCATTAACTGAGTGATATCTTGGCACAATCTATGATTTGAAAAGGTAACTTCTACTATTATTCCACATGAAAATCTTTGATATAGCATTTTGGATGAGTAAAAGCAATATTTTGTTCTAATCAATTTTAGGACTTTTTTTATATTTTGATGCTCATATTTTAGGCAGTCGTTTAGTTGTTTGAGCTAGTGTTCTATTTATTTTTTCAGTTTAATAAGTGTTTACATCCACCCTATATTCTTCTCATGCATCTTTACTATAATGTTTTCCCCTTATGGTTCCCGCCTATCCCCCCTCTCACCCCATCACCCTTAGGTTTTCATTTTCTAGTACTACTTTATTGTACTATATTGTTTCTAGGACTACGTTATTGTACTATCACGCATCTCTTTGTTTTCCTTTATCCCCCTTCACTCCCCCTACAGCGACACCTGATGTTTTCCCTTCCGCTTTCCCTCCTCCTTGTTCTCTGCTTGTTTCTTATAGGAATAATAGAAAGGAATAGGAAAACTGTTGGGAAGGGGTAAGACCCCAATTGATGCCAGGTCCCGGGGTTATATAGAGACCCATGGGCAGACTAGATGAACAATTTGTCATCTTCTTTCATTCTGTTATCTTCTGTGTTTCAATTTAGTATTCTTCTTACCATTTACACCATATAATCACTTCTTTTAGTATTTACAAGGTGGTATTAAAATCAGTTGATATGAAGAAGCCAGCAGAAGAAGGCCATCTGGTCTGTCTAGTCTGCTCATATTACAGGGTACACAGCTTGAGCTACTGACACTGCTCCCTCCCCACACTCTTTCCATCCTCCATACCCATGAGCCTTGCCTTCTGCCATGCCTATCCCAGCCTCTCTTAAAGCTGCCCACTGTCTTCAGCAAGACCACCTCTTCTGGCAACGCATTCTAGGTGTCCACCACCCTCTCTGTGAAGAAGTGCTACCTGACCTCCCTCGTAAACCTCCCCCCCCCTCTAGTTTAAGAGTGTGCCCTCTCGTGTTATAGGGCACTCAACTTAAAGAGATTCTCCTTATCCACCTTATTTATCCCTTTCAAGTACTTGAAGGTCCCAATCATGTCCCCTTTCTCTCTTCTTTCCTCCAGGGAGTACGTGTTCAGTGCCCTCAACCTCTCCTCGTATGCCTTACCCTGCTGACCTGCTATCATCTTTTTAGCCCTCCTCTGGACCTTCTCCAGCAGGTTAATGTCCTTTCTGAGGTGTGGGCACCAGTACTGAACTCAACACTCTAGATGTGGCCTCACCAGTGACCTGTACAAGGGTAGTATAACCTCCTCTCTCTTACTACTGATCCCCCTAGCTATGCATCCCAGCATCTTGTTTGTCCTTGCTGCTGCTTTCTTGCACTGCATGGAGTGTTGATTTGCAACAATAGTAGTAACGGGTTGCTTAGAAAAAAACTGTATAAGATCTGAATATACTGTATAGGAATAATATGCACATATATACGTGATTATGATGCATGTTGTTAAAAGAAAAATTATTGTCTGCACATGGGTGTGGAGCTACTGTATGTAAAGGAGCCATGTCATTGGCTCCTGAGTATTTGGGTTGCTGTAAAAGGGCCGCCCCCCCCACCCCCAGATTGCATTCACACCTTGATAAAGCTTCTGTTAGATGCACAAAATGATGTTGTTGGTGGTGATTGCTGTATTGTGCTGCCTTTTATCCTGCAAATACCATATTAAATATTTATCCATCTATCCATCCACACAAAGTAGGTGACTCAGTTTCCTCATTGCTGGCAGTACGGGTGCTTGACTTCAGCTCCTAGATATTGACTTTATTTTATGCTGTCTGGCACTGTACGCAGGACACTCGAGCAGCTTCTTTGTCTGTTTGATACGCCAGACTGGTCCCTCACCACTCAGCACCATGCAGTCAGCATGACATGCATTTGAATGTAAATTGCCTTAAGTCTGGGTATTAACACAGGGACACCAAGTAATCTGGAGAAAAAGAAATCCACTTTTTTCATCGAGTCTTTGGCCTGAAGGTAGAGTCACAGGCTTTCTTTACCAAGAACGGAGCTTATTATTTTACTTTTGGGGAGCTAATTAATTTTGTAACTATGGTTGTAGCATAAATTCTATCCCATCATAACATGCTGTACATACATCTTCTCTGTCTCCACAAGTCATAAGGGCATAAGAAGCTTCACTGTTAACTTGCAGTACTCCAGAGATTGCCCCTGCACCAAGCTAATCTGTGCCATGTTTTCTAACAGCAGTTGGAGCACCATCTCAGACTAAATCAGGGAGAAGGCCCTTCCCTGGAGAAAATGGTGAATATCTAATGGTAAGTCATAGTTCTTGTTTTTAAAGTATAGATTCTGAAGGCTGGCACTGCGACTCAGCAATGCCCTGGGGTCGCACCTGGAAACTAGCCTCGGCTCAGTGTACCTTTCCTGGTTACCAATTTTCAAATAAATAAATAAGCTAGGAGGCTAGCCTCAGGAGCTACTGTTTCTCAGTGCTGCCTGTTAGAGAACTGCGACCCCAGTGGGTTTCACATTTCAGAGTAGCTGCTTCCGGGGTTGAGGAAAAGTGGCTTGGAAGGTTTACACTTTTGAGTCGGAATACAATACTAGAGCCATGCTTCACATTGACAGGTTGTTACTGAAGGGAATTCCATAGCAGCATCACAGTAAGTCACCAACAAAGAGAATTCCATGATGTAAAAAACAGTTACCACCATATGGAATCCCACAGCAGCATTCCCAGTCAGTCACTGGCACTGTCAAAGAGAATCCTACAGTAGTGTCACTGTCAGTGGCAATCCCACAGTACTGTCAGTTACTCACCACCGAAGGGAGCCCTCCTACATTGCCACAGCTAGTTGCCACCAAAGGAAATTCCACTACAGTGTCACAGTTATTCCTCACCAAAAGAAATCGTACTTCAGTGTAACAGCCAGTCAACACCAAAGGGAATCCCATCACAGTGTAATGGCCAGTCATCCCCAAAGGGAATCGCTTCGCAGTATAGTACAGAGTCACCACCAGAGGGAATCGCACAACAGTTTCACAGCCAGTCACCAATCAAAGGGAACCCTATCACAGTGCAATAGCCAGTCATCACTAAAGGAAGTCCCACTGCAGTGTCACACCCGGTCACCTCCAAAGGGAATTCCACTGCAGCGTCATGCCCAGTCACCTCCAAAAGGAGTTCCACTGCAGTGTCATGCCCAGTCACCTCCAAAAGGAGTCCCACTGCAGTGTCATGCCCAATCACCTCCAAAGGGAGTCCCACTGCAGTGTCACACCCAGTCGGCACCAAAGGGAATCCCATTGCAGTGTCACACCCAGTCATGGCCAAAGGTAATCCCACCACAGTGTCACACTGAGTCACCACCAAAGGGAATCCCACCACAGTATCACACCCAGTCATCGATAAAAGGTAATCCCACCACAGTGTCACACCCAGTCACCACCAAAGGGAATACCACTGCAGTGTCATGCCCAGTCACCACCAAAGGGAATCCCACTGCATTGTCATGCCCAGTCACCACCAAAGGGAATCCCACTGCATTGTCACATCCCGTCACCACCGAACAAAATCCCACTGCAGTGTCACACCCAGTCCCCACCAAAGGAAATCCCACCACAGTGTCACAGCCAGTCACTCCAAAAGGAATCCCATCACAGTGTAACAGCCAGTCACACCAAAGGGAATCCCACCATAATGTCACACCCAGTCACCACCAAAGGGAATCCCACTGCAGTGTCATGCCCAGTCACCTCCAAAGGGAATCCCACTGCATTGTCACACCCAGTCACCAACAAAAGGAATCCCACCACAGTGTCACAGCCAGTCACTCCAAAGGGAATCCCATTACAGTGTAGCAGCCAGTCACCACCAAAGGGAATCCCACTGCAGTCTCTTGCCCAGTCACCTCCAGAGAGAATCCCACCCCAGTATCACACCCAGTCACCACCAAAGGGAATCCCACCACAGTGTAACAGTCAGTCAGCACCAAAGAAAATCCCATCACAGTGTCATAGCCGGTCACTCCAAAGGGAATCCCATCACAATGTAACAGCCAGTCACCCCAAAGGGAATCCCACTACAATGTCACACCCAGTCACCACCAAAGGGAATCCCACCACAGTATCACACCCCGTCACCATCAAAGGGAATCCCACTACAGTATCACACCCAGTCATCACCAAAGGGACTCCCACCACAGTGTCACAGCCAGTCACCACCAAAGGGAATCCCATCACTGTGTAACAGCCAGTAACCCCCAAAGGGAGTACCATCACAGTGTAACAGCCAGTCACCCCCAAAAGGGAATCCCACAGCAGTGTCATGCCCAGTCACCACCAAAGGGAATCCCACTGCAGTGTCATGCCCAGTCACCACCAAAGGGCATTCCACTGCAGTGTCACACCCAGTCACCACCAAAGGTAATCCCACCACAGTGTCACACCCAGTTACCACCAAAGGGAATCCCATCAAAGTGACACACCCAGTCACTACCAAAGGGAATCCCACCACAGTGTCACACCCAGTCAGCACCATAGGGAATCCTGCCACAATGTAACAGCCAGCCTCCACCAAAGGGAATTCCACTGCAGTGTCACGCCATGTCACCACCAGAGGGAATCCCACTGCAGTGTTATACCCCATCACCACCAATGGGAATCCCCTTGCAGTGTCACACCCAGTCACCACCAAAAGTAATATCAGCACAGTGTTAAACTCAGTTACCATCAAAGGGAATCCCACCACAATGTCACAGCCAGTCAACACTAAAGAGAATCCCACCATAGTGTCACACCCAGTCACCACCAAAGGGAATCCCATCACAGTGTAACAGACAGTCACCACCAAAGGGAATTCCACTACAATAAACTACCACCAAAGGAAGTCCCATCACAGTGTCACACCCAGTCCACACCAAAGGGACTCCCACTACTTTTTCACAGCTAGTCACCAAGAAAGTGAATCCCACAGAAGCATCTTTTATGTATTAGTTTTGTGATACTAAGTAAAACACACTAGGCATATGCCTATTTACAGGCATGACCTAGGAGAGTTACAGACTAAACAGCAAGAGAAAATATACAGTAATAGCATATATAAACTTGAGAGCAACATCATGAGTCCTGGGGTATGATTAAAAAATAACATCATAATAAGCAATAGTGCAAACAAAAATAGGTGCAGTCAAAGACGTAGCCAGTCACCATCAAAAGGAATCCCATCATACTGTCACTTCTATCCACCAGCAGTGGGAATCCCTCAGTACTGACAGAGCTAGTCAACAACAAAGAGAATCCCATCATAGTGTTACAGCTAGTCACCACCAAAGGGAATCCCATCACAGTGTCATAGCTAGTCACCACCAAAGGGAATCACATCAGTGTCACAGCTAGTCGCTACCAAAGGGAATTCCATCACAGTGTAACAGCCAGTAACCCCCAAAGGGAGTCCCATCACAGTGTAACAGCCAGTCACCCCCAAAGGGAATCCCACTGCAGTGTCATGCCTAGTCACCACCAAAGGGAATCCCACTGCTGTGTCATGCCCAGTCACCACCAAAGGGGAATTCCCACCACAGTGTCACGACCAGTCACCACCAAAGGGAATCCCATCGTAGTGTCACACCCAGTCACCACCAAAGGGTATCCCACTGCAGTGTCATGCCCAGTCACCTCTAAAGGGTATCCCACAGCAGTGTCACAGCCAGTCACCACCAAAGAGAATCCTGGAGATCTTCCCAGGAATTAGTTTTCACCATTGATTCCCACTGAAGGGGCTGGGGGACTAGGACCCCGTGGGAGCAAATTTTTAGAAGGGGGAAGGGCCGACGTTGGGTACTGATGATGCCTGTACACCTCACATGGTGCCACACGCACCAGCCAATAACTGTTGCTGGCTCCCTAAGCACTCTGTTCTGTTCTTCCCACCATCGAGTGCACATCGTGGGAGCAGCAGCAGTGTCTCAGTTGGAACTGTGTCACTGTTTGAGTAAACAATGTCACTTTTTTTCATTTTTGTTTTCTGACGATGCTGTCGCCGAAATCAGAAAATAAGGGGGCTAAAAAACACTGTCTGCCCCCCATCATGCATTAGAGCCCCTGTGGGAAACAGATGGCAATGAAAGAGCAGCATCGAACCTGTGCGGCCTGCCTTAGCTCAGATCACAATATGGATGAGTGTGATGCTTGCTTGTTGATGGATCACCACATACTCAAAATCTACCCGATGAGGTGGAGTCGGCCGACCACCTCCTTTGGGGGCAGGTATCACATTTGTGAGGCCAAGGTAAGGTCTCTGGGCCCCTTCATAGAAACATAGAAAGTTGACGGCAGATAAGGATCGCAAAGCCCATCCAGTCTGCCCATTTATTTCTACCTTATGAATGTGCCATAGGCCTTTACTCTGTCAATGGCCTATTTATTCATACTCATCTGTATTGCTCCCTTATGCCTATCCCATGCTTGTTTGAAGCCCTGCACTGTATTCATATCCACCACTTCCTGAGGTAGGCCATTCCATGCATCCACCACCCTTTCTGTGAAAAAGAACTTCCACACCTTACCCCTTAATTGGCCTCCCTCTAATCTCATGCTGTGCCCTCTTGTCCTGCTATTTTTCTTATATTGAAACATGCTAGACTCTTTCACCTTGTTAATGCTTTTAAGATGTTTGAATGTTTCGAGCATATCACCTCTCTCCCTCCTTTGCTCTAGGGTATACATATTGAGCTCCGTTAATCTGTCCTCATATGTTTTCTGATGCAGTCCCTGCACCATTTTGGTTACCCTTCTCTGGACTGCCTCCATTGTGTTACTGTCCCTGTGCAGGTGCGGCCTCCAGTACTGCACACAGTACTCCAGATGGGGCCTAACCAGTGTCTTGTAAAGATGGATTACTACCTCCCTCTTACGACTTGTGATACCCCTACTAATACACCCCAACATCTCACTAGCCTTACCTACTGCTTTAGTGATCTGCTTGGATGATTTCAGGTCATCTGTGATGATAATGCCCAAGTCTCTTTCTTCCCTTGTGATTGCCAGCAACTCCCTTCCTGGCATCTCTGCTGTCGAGGAAGCATAGGGTCCTCCTCAACCTCGCCTTGCTGAGGCACTGGAGGTCTTGGGGGGTGGGGCTGGTGGACAGTCGGACCTTTTTTGGTGACCAGCTGTGAACCCCTCCCCCCGGTGTGTCTGTCCTGGGCAGCAGATGTCCCTGGTGGTGGGGTAGAAGCTAAATGCTTGATCTTCCTCGGTGGATACATCTGTGTCATGGCCTGGTGCCGCCCCAGCTCCTGGCACCATTCACAGTGAGCAAGGCAGCTACGACCATGACTTTGGTCCCCTTCCAACACCAGCACTAAGGTCAGAGCTCATATACCACACCACCTGCTTCAAAACAGCCAGTAGTACACATATATTTATAAAGTGCTATTTTGTATTGCGTATAGATAATAAAGTGCGATGATACTTGCAAGCAGTAGCAAGATCACAGTGAGGCAACATTTCACGTGTAGCGCTTTATCAAGGCTTAAAAAACTCTATTCATAGTGCCCAGTTTATACTGACACCAAACCATGTGACTTGTGCAAAAAATAACTTTTGCAAATTTAAAGAGACAGTGACAACATTGGTAAAGGCATACAAAGAATATAGTGCAAAAATGGTTTAGAGGCTAGCTACTGCATAGAAATAGATTTTTAAGAACTGGATATTTAGTTTTAAACATTAATTATGCATAATATGTTCATATTCAAACCCCAGGAATCTCTCACTGTTGCTTGACAACTGCAATCATTCCCTTGGAATGAGCTGCCCTGGAGCCTAGAATTTCATGCTATTAGAGAACTTAGAGTGAAATTCAAAACTCTGCTGTGGTAACACTCTGCCCTGCTGTCTAACAGCAGATTTGTTTCTCTGCCTGAGAGGAAGCATCGCCCCGAAGTCTCTTCACAGTGTTGACATCCTGGTTGTTAATTTCAGTTTAGTGTTTAGTTTGTTTCTATTTAGTTAGTTTTCGATAACTTTGTGTCAGTTAGGGTATTTGTTTGGTTATTTGTGCTCAATTTCTTTGGTTCCTGCGTGGTTCCAGGGAACCTAGAAATCACTTTTGAAACGTGGTTCCCACCTTAGCAGAGTCACATTTAAAGGACTTAATGGGCTTAACGGGACACTATCAACCTATTTTTCATCATATTATTTCTAGTTAAAAATCTACATTTTATGATTGCTTACCTTCTCTAAAATTCATTGATGTTGCTGTTTGTTTTATCTGTCTCCTTGTTTGGTAGAACTGAAATGCATGCTAATGTATATTTATAAACAGCCTTGTTTTGTTTACAGTCCTGAATCTGTTTCTACTGCATACTTCCTGAGCATTAGAAACACCCCAAACAGCGCAGTCACTCATGATGCAATAGCCTCCTAAACTCCCACTGCATCATGAGTGGTTAGACTGTGTTGTGGGTGTTCCCAACTACAGGAAAGATGCAGTTGGAGCTAATCAAGGGATGGTGGTAACACCAGCATGGTGGGCAGTTTGTTTTTCACTTTTTTAAAGGAAAAAAAATCAGAATCAAACTACCAGCTACATCAGCAATCTTTACAGAATATTGGCAATCATAAAATGTGTTCTTAAAACTAGGGAGACTTTGAGACCTAAGGGGGTTGACAGTGTCCCTTTAACACACAAAGATTCACAAATCTCTTAAGAAGACCACCTCCAAAATCCTGGTGGCCCACACTTCTGCAGCTCGCATAGACAAAAAGGCTGAAAAGAAATACCAGCTGGATAGGCAGGGTGCTGAGTACCTGTATACTCACCCTGACCCTGAAGGGGTGATGCAAACTGCTGTCTATGACAAGGGCAGGGTTCCCCTTTTCTCCCAACCCCTAGAAAGGGATTCCAGAAAATCGGAGAGCATGGACAAAAAGGTGTATACCTCAGCTTCCCTTTTGCTGCGGCAGGCAGTTTCTTACACAGCTCAGTACCAGAAGGCACTTTGGAGCTCTGTGGTGTCTATGAGCAAGGAGGCTGCTGGTGACCAAACCCAGGACCTGACCAACACAGGACTGCCATGGATAACACAGATATCAGCTTCACATGGCAGTGGATGCTAATGACACTGCTTCAAGACTAATGGCGCAAGCGGTGTCCTTTGCATGGCTTAGGATTACAAACCTCTCAACAGGACACTTGGACTATAGCCATGGATTTCCCCTGCAAAGAAAACTCCTTGTCTGGGGACAAAACAGAGGTCTATATAAAAAAGGTGGACAAATGTAAGGCCACCTATAGTATAAAAGTAATACTGAGAAGGAGAAGGCCTCCACTTCCTGTAGGCCTTACGGAAAGGGAGGTAGGGGCTGGGGTTATTTACTCTGGGCTTATGTGATTTATGATTACACCTCTCAGAGGGGTTTCTTCAGGGGGAGAGGTAAGTAGGGTGCCAAGTAGGCTGCAGCCACCCCAGCCACCAAGGTGCAGGTAAAGCAGAACCACTGACATGTCTGTGCAGGTTGTCCAGCCATTTCCAATGGATAGAAAGTTTGGTTCACTATTTCCAGATATCGAAAAACATTACCACAGACAAGTGGATCCTGGAAATAGTGACCCAGAGTCTCTTCCTGCAGTTAAAAAAGTTCAGGGCCTTCCCACCTCATACCCCAGCAGAAGAACTCCTACTGGAGTTGACGGTGAAAAGGCTGCCACAGGCCAAATGCAGTGGAAAGAGTGCCACCTTCCCAATGTGGAAAGGGGCTGTACTCAAGATACTTCCTGAAAAGCTGGCCTGCTGGCACAGAGGTAGAGCTACTGCTTGTGATGCTGATGACCCGGGTTCGAGAATGAGCCCGGGTTATCAGAGGGTCGGCTGGGGGGGGGGGTTGATTGAGCATCCCATGGACTGTTCTCCTGTGGCTGGGGAGGGTTGGTGACACCCAGCGGAAGCTGGTTATACACCTTGCTAGCCCCACTCACATCAGGCTGATGGCAGCAGCAGACATCTGTGGGGCATGTATGGAGCACACATGCCCATGTGCTGACGTCATTGCACGTCTGTGCTGAGGGGAAACTGACACAAGGTGAAACCCTGTGTGGCAGCGCTTCATGTCGGCCCTCAACCTCCACCAAATGACACTGCAAAGTGTAAGTCTCTGCCAGACCTCAGGTAGATCTTGGTCTCTCCCTCAGGAACCCCGCTGTAGAAGGCAAGTTATGGGACCTCCGACCTGGGCTGCCGAGCAATGGATGCCAGCGAGAAGGGTGAGCAGACAGAGATGGGATAAGTACTCCACCTGCAGTCAGAGCATAAATAGAGTAAAAAAAAAAGATACCTCCTGACCCACAAGAAAAATGGAGAGCGGTGACCCATTTTAGATCTAAGATTTCTGCACAAACACTTGAAAAAAGGAAAGTCAGGATGATGACACTGACCACAGTGAGCACATCTCTGCAACAGGGACATTGGCTGGAGTCACTGAATTTGGAGGTTGCTTACTTTCACATGTCAGTAAGACCTTTTCACAGGAAGCACCTCAGGTTTAGGGTAGGGAACTGCTACTACCAATTTGCGTCCCTATCTTTCGGCCTGTCCTGAGCACCAGGTGTCTTCACAACATGCCTAGCAGTGGTTGCAGCTCACTTGAGAAGCAAGGTGCAGTGGTCTACCCTTACCTGGATGACTGGCTAGTTTCAGAAGGGTCATACCAGGAGGCCAAAGCATCCCTCCAGCTCACCCAGAGAACGCTGGAGGATCTAGGATTCTTGGTAAATGTTCTGAAGTCCCAGACAGAATCCATCCAGGTACTTGTCTTCACAAGAGCAGAGCTGGGTGGATACCCAGCAGGGAAAAGCTTTCCTCCCTCAGAAGAGGGTGGTAAGTCTCACAGACCTTGCAAGATCTTTCAAGGTAGGACAGTCCAGACCAGCAAGAGTATTCCTTCAGTTGCTGGGACACATGGCTGCCTCTACAGCTGTGGTTCAAGCTGGCAGGTTTCAGTTGAGGGATATTCAGTACCACCTAGGGTCTCACTGTTCCCTAAGGCAGGACCCTCTGTCAAAGTCTGTACCAGCTGCAAGGTGCCTTCTAAACGCACTGAACTGGTGGAAGGAGGAGGAGAAGAAACTCGGAGTGGGAATTCCCTTCCTCCGGCATTCACCCACAGTGGTGCTCACTACAGATGCCTCCTTCCTGGGTTGGGGCACCCACCTGGAGGACCTCACTGTAAGTGAAGTGTGGACCCACTAGTGTTCCAGGAGCACATAAACCTCCTGGAGCTCAGGGCCTTGTGTCTAGCAATGCAGTTTTTTTTTTCCCACATCAGGAGTCAGTCAGTCCAAAACAGGACAGACAACACCATCACCATGTACTATATAAACAAACAGGGAGGAACAAGCTGTTCCAAGCTGTGTACAGAGGCAATGAAGATCTGCAGCCTGGCATACAAGCTTTGAGGTACAGCTATTCACAGTGCACCTACCAGGGAAAGACAATGTCCTTGCAGATTCCCTGAGCAGAATCAGTCAAGAAAACCATGATTGGATTCTGAACAAGCGAGTGCTTGCAGCAGTGTTCAGAAGGTGGGGCACACCAGGGGTGGACCTGTTTGCCTCTTGGCAAAACTATGAGCTCCCCGGCTTTTGTTGCAGGCCTTGATCAATGGGGACAGTCCCAGAGGATGCCCATGTCTTTTGTTGGACAGGGAGATTCCTTTACACATTTACCCTTTCAAACAACATGAAGTCTTGCTGTATTCTGACAATTGCAGTTAGTTTCAGCACTTGAACTTCCCCCGGAGAGTGAAGGGTTAAAATTAGATGCCAGGCATAGAACGTTAGGCTAGAGCTCGGTTGAAAACTCTGTCTGTGACACTTTGAAACCAAACTGTCGGATTTTTTTCTCCGCCTCACTGAACAGTCGCTCCGGAGATTTTCTCCTTCTGCTTGGATTCAAACGCAGTTAAAGTGTCGGTTTTAGTCCACTTTTCATTCCATTTGTCGGTTCGAGACTCTGTCTGTGGTACCGTAAGTACGTAGGACAGTATTGTCAGCAGTTATTGTGTGGAAATTGTAAATTTGTCCGATCGGTTCTGCTGAACTGATCCTTTAGTCAAAATCTTTCTGAAAATTAGTGTGTAGTTACCGGTCCGTATCGGTTTAATAAAAAAAACTGATTTGAACGTTTTCTTTTTTTTCCAACACCCGTAACACGGTGAGAAACCAATAGGGGAGTCTTGCCTGGCAGTTGCTGAATAAAGGGCAAGTTTGTTACGTTGGCCATATCTAAGAAATCCAAGAAACAAACCGGGCCCACTGAGTTTCAACACTGCAGTGTGTGTGGGGAGGTCTTTGCTAAGGCCGATCCCCACACCACCTGTGTTTACTGTCTGGAGTTTGACCACCTCGATTCAGACTGCCAAATTAGCAAGAATTTCCCTATGTTAAAATGGTGCGGGGTCTGCACCGGAAGACATATGAAGAGAGACTTAAGGAGCTTAATATATATAACCTCGAGAAAAGGAGGGAGAGGGGGGACATGATAGAAACTTTCAAGTACCTCAAGGGAATCAACAAAGTCCAAGAGGGTAGCATCTTCAAAACAAGAGGTGCAAGAACAAGGGAAATAATTTGAAGATAGAGGGGGCGGCTCAGAGGTAATTTAAGGAAGTATTTTTTCATAGAGAAGGTTGTGGATGCATGGAAACGGCCTTCCGGAGGAGGTTGTGGAGTCAAAACAGTGGTGGAATCTAAGCATGCATGGACAGTCATAAGGCAATTTAGGGTGGGGCAGAAAGAAGTAGGCTGCTGGTTAACTAGGATCTGCAGCTTATCCATTGGGTAGGGAAATGGGCAGACTGGGTGGGCCAAGCGGTCCTTATCTGCAGTCAAATTCTATGTTTCTATGTTTCTAAGTCACCCCAGGAAAAAAGGTTAGGTAGACTTAGGGATAGGGAGGCCGAGAAATCCGCTGACCCGGAAGGCCAGCCCAGTTCGGTTCCTACTGAACGAGAACGAGTGCCCTCTGACCAGGGCAATACTTCTTCGGGAAAGAGGAGAGCCAATCCTGAGAGATCAGTTCCTACAAAGAGAAAACGCAAGGATAAATCGGCCGGTTCAGATCCAGAACTTCATGTTCCGACAGCCGAAGAGATAGCCAGAGCGATTCGGATTGCGGAATCGCTTCGTCCAGTTCCGACCGATCCGGCACCTTCTGGCAGGGGTTCGGTTCGGTTGGGTTCCCCGGTTCAGGATTATCCCCCTGAAGATTTTGATGAACCAGAGTTTGATGAGGAGAGGGATTTTGAAGAGGATGATTACGATGGTGAAAGTCTGGATGTGCCTGTGGAACTGAACATCTCCCCAGACAGACCTTCTGGTGTTTCCTCTCCTAGGCTTTCTGAGTCCCCTTCCCACTTTCTGTTTTACAGAAAAGTGGCTCAAACCCTCCAGCTTCCTATTGAGGAGGTTGTGGAGGATCAAGAGGAGCCTGACTTTGTAGAGATGGTGGACATCCCATAGTCTAAGAGACTGTCTGTTCCCCTCCATTAGTTCTTTGGGAAACAGACACAAACATTCTTAGGTCTCCCAATTCTGTACCTCCTGTTGACAAGAGAATGGACAAGAGGTACACCTTGTCAGGCTCAGATACAGAGTTTCTTTATCAGCAATGCAGCCATGTTAGGGTAGTGCAGACTGCTGCCTGTGACAAGGCAAACATCCCCTTGGCTTCACAGCCCCCAGACAAAGATTCCAGGAAGATAGATGCCATGGCAAAGAAGCAGTACATGGCATCATCTTTGGGACTCAGGCAGGCTAACTATATGGCCTGTACAGCCAGATTCCAGAAGTCCAGGTGGGACACTGTACTGGCACTGGCTAAACAGGCTTCCCCCCGGCTAGCCAAGGAGCTGGAGGGGGTGGCTGCTGATGGGATCGAGGCATTAAAGGTGCAATTTCATGCTGCTGTGGATTCCAGTGATGTGTCATCAAGAGTCATGGCTACATCTGTGGCTCTTAGGAGGATGGCTTGGCTCAGATGTACTAGCCTTTCGCAGGATACCTAGACTAAGGCCATGGATTTCCCTGTGGTGGGTAATTCTCTGTTTGGGGAGCAGACAGAGAATTACATAAAGATGGATGAGTACAGGACCACTTACAGGAGTACTCAGGCCAAGGAGAGGCAGGCAACTCCTCAAAGGCAGCAAGCTAAGGGCAGGCCTTTTCACAGGTCTTTCTACCAAGCGCAGGCCTCTTCTTCCTTTTCACAGAGGGGGTTCTTCAGAGGGAGAGGCAGAAGGAGGATGAGCAGGGCTGCATCCACCCCTCAGGCTAAGGGTCCTGCCAAGCAGACACCCTGATGTGTCAGCCCGGGTCGACTCCCCCATTCCGGTAGGAGGCAGGCTGGCTTACTTTGTCCAGGACTAGACGTCTGTTACCTCAGACAAGTGGGTTCTGGAGGTTCTAAGCCATGGGTTGGTTCTCAGTTTCAAAAAATTGCCAAAACTGAGACCCAGAGCCTTTCCACCTGCAAATACGTCAGAAACCCTTGCTCTAGAGGCAGTGGTTTCCTCTCTACTGGCCTTAAGAGCCACAGAGAAAGTTCCTACCCTAAACAGGGGCAAAGGTCTGTACTCCACGTACTTCCTTACCCCAAAAAGGACAGGTCAGTGGTGACCCATCCTAGATTTGAGATATCTTACCAAGCACCTGCTAAAGCAAAAATTCAAAATGGTGACTCTGGAAACAATTCTTCCCTCTCTGAGGCTAGGAGACTGGCTAGCCTCCCTGGACCTCAAGGATGCCTATTTTCACATTCACATCAGGTGCTCCCACAGAAAGTACCTCAGGTTCGAATTGCCCTCAGTCCATTATCAGTTCAGAGCAATGTCCTTTGGACCAACTTCAGTTCCAAGGGTGTCTACAAAGTGCCTAGCAGTAGTGGTGGCCTTTTTAAGAAGAAAAAGGATGCCAGCCCATTGGCACATCGGTGGGATTTCCACTTGTGACCCGGGTTCAGGAATGGGCCCGATCTGCGGAGGGTTGGCGGGGGAGAAGGATAGAGTGTCCTAAGACTGCTCTCCTTCTCCGGGGGGAGGGTTGGGGAAGTGATCGGCCTACTGAGGGCTCCTAGCGGAGGCCGAGGGACCTCAGGCGACCGACGCATACAGCTCTGGGAGGTGGGGTGGACGCTAGCGTCATTGTACGTCCCCGCCTCTGTATGGAAAAAAAGGGAGAAAAACCGAGGCAAGGGCGACCGTGTACATGAAGCCCTCCCCAGAGGACCTCGATGCCCTGCCGTCGCTGCAGATCCCCGACAAGACATTAGTTCCGTGGTCACCGGTGAAGGTGGCCACGGCTCCGCCCTCCGGGGGGCAAGCCGGGGGTGACTGAGGATCTCGGCAGCCATAGACGGTGGTGGAGGTCTCCAAGGGGCCATGACTAGGGCCGATTAAAGATGGGGTCCTGCCAGGAAAAAAAGAGAAAATTAAAAAAAAAAGGAAAAGGATTCTATTTTTCCATACCTGGACGACTGGCTCCTTGTGGGCCAGTCTCCAGACCAAGTCAAGTCAGATCTGCAAGTCACCCAGCAAGTTCACACTTCTCTGGGGTTCCTTCTCAATCTTCCCAAGTCAGTTCTCGAGTCAGTACCGCTTCTCACTTTTATAGGAGCAGAGCTGGACACACTCAAGGCAAGAGCTTTTCTTCCTTTGGAAAGGGCCAAAGCCATCGTTCAGCTGGCCTCGTCCTTTCTCTCTCTGGTTTCTCAACCAGCAAGGCATTTTCTTCAGTTTCTGGGCCACATGGCAGCTTCCACAGCAGTGGTCCAAGGGGCCAGGTTTCAGATGAGGGACATTCATTTCCATCTGAGAATCTTTTGGTTCCAAAGGAAAGATCCTCTTACCAAGCTAATTGCTGTTACTCAGACCTTAATTCAGGCCCTTCAGTGGTGGCAGGACCTGGACAATCTGAGGCAAGGTGTTCCATTTGTCACTTAGACTCACTCTGTGGTTCTTACCGCTGATGCTTCCCTTTTGGGGTTGGGAGTCCATCTGGGGGCTCTCACGGCCCAGGGACTGTGGTCTCCTCAGATCCTCCATACCAACCTTCTGGAGCTCAAGGCAGTGCATCTTGCCCTACAAGCTTTCTCTCAGTCAGTACAGAACAAAGTGGTTCAGGTCAGGACGGACAACACTACCACCATGTGGTACATCAACAAGCAGGGAGGCACTCGGTCCATGGCCTTGTGCACGGAGGCGATGAAAATATGGTCCCTGGCTTATTCCCTGCAAACCTCTCTAGTAGCAGTCCACCTCCCAGGAAAGGACAATGTGATAGCAGATGCATTGAGCAGGATTTCCCAGGCCCATCACAAATGGTCTCTGGATCCTTTGGTGTTGAAAATGATTTTCTCAAAGTGGGGCAATCCGAAGATAGATCTCTTTGCAGCCCCAGACAATCACCAACTTCCTCTGTTTTGTTGCAGACCCCCAGTCTTGTGCTCAATCCCTCTGGATGCTCTGATTTTGAAGTGGGAGGGGACATTTCTTTATGCTTTCCTTCCTTTTCCTCTACTGTTCAAGGTTCTAGTCGAGGTAAGGTCACAACTATGCAACGTGATTCTGATTGCTCCAGACTGGGCCAGGCAGCATTGGTACCCCCTGTTGCTGTCCTTAGCAGTCCATCTTCCCCTGTCTCTTCCCAGGAATCACAATCTGTTAACCTCCTCTCAGGGGAGGATTTGGTACCCCAGTCTCCGCTCACTCAATCTCAAGGCATGGCTCTTGAAGAGTTAGAGTATGCGGATTTACATCTGTCTCAAGGGGTTCTAGATATTCTCAAAGCTTCTCGAAAGCCTGCCACCAGAAAAACTTACAACTCCAAATGGAAAAGGTTCAGTATTTGGTGTTCCAAGAAGCATATATCCCCAGATACTGCTGAGTTGTCTACAGTTCTGGATTATATGGTTCACCTTAATGGCCTAGGCCTCAAGCCAGCTACTCTCAAAGTTCATTTGTCAGCTATTTCTACTTTCCTGTCAGTGGGGAAGTCTTCCTCTCTGTCATCTCACCCTGTATTCTGTACATTTTTCAAAGGATTGCTTCATACCAATCCCCCTTTTAGGGATCCTGCTCCTGCATGGGATTTGAATATTTGCATTGCTCAGCTTGTGCAACCCCCCTTTGAGCCTATGTCCTCAGCAGAGCTCAAGTACTTGACTTGGAAAACTGTGTTTTTGGGTGCTGTTACTTCTGCCAGGTGTATCAGTGAATTGCAAGCCCTGTCAGTGGAACCTGACTTCATTTCATTCCATAGAGGTAAGGTGGTCCTTAGAACCAATAGAAGGTTCTTACCTAAAGTGGTTTCTGATTTCCACTTAAACCAATCTATGTTTCTTCCTGTGTTCTTCACTGATCACACCTCCTCAGGGGAACGGAGGCTACACAGTTTAGATGTTAAAAGGGCCCTTAGTTACTACATAGAACGTACAGAGGGTCACAGGTTTGACTCCCTCCAGTTGTTCCTCACTTATAGGGAAGTAGGTATGGGAAAACTTGCCACCAAGAGAACCATTGCTAGGTGGATTGTGTCCTGTATCCAATTATGCTGTGAAAAACTGGGAAAAACTGCACCCTCAGGCCTGAGGGCTCATTCCACTAGAAGTACTGCTGCTTCTCTGGCTGCAGCCAGGGATATTGCTTTGTTAGAAATTTACCAAGCAGCCACCTGGAAAACAGTTCATACCTTCACCAAGCATTACTCTCAGGATATCCAGGCTAGGGGTGATGCTAGGTTTGGCACAGCAGTGCTTCAGAGCCTATTCCCAAAGTAGGTTCTGTCCCTCCTCCTTGAGGTACTGCTTGGTAGTCTGCAATTGTCAAAATACAGCAAGACTTCATGTTGTTTGAAGAAAAAATTACTCACCTTAGTAATTGTGTTTCTTCTAATGGAGTCTTGCTGTATTCTGACCTCCGTTCCTGCCTCCTCTCTCAGAACCTGTTTTGGGAAGTGGGTGGGTGGCAGGTGTAGTGTTTCACCCCAGGGGTGTCTTTAGCCTACTCCTGTTGTGTTGGGTGCTTTGTGTTTGTTTAGTTAAGAGTTTTTAGTTATTATTGCTTGGTTTTTGGTCTTTGGGTTTCGTGACTTGAGTCTTTTGGGAATCTAAAGTCTTGTTGCCAGTTGACTAGTAGGAATTTTACAATTTCCACATTATATAGTCAGTGAGTTTTAGCTCGTAAGAATCTGACTGTTTGGTTTCAAAGTGTCACAGACAGAGTTTTCAACCGAGCTCAAGCCTAACATTCTATGCCTGGCATAGAATTTTAACCCATCACTCTCCGGGGCAGTTCAAGTGCTGGAGCTAACTGCAATTGTCAGAATACAGCAAGACTCCATTAGAAGAAACACAGTTACTAAGGTGAGTAATTTTTTCTTTCCCTCTAATGCTGAGGGTGCTGGCAAAGCTCAGACGGGAACCTTCAACAATGATCCTAATTGCTCCAGACTGAATCAGGCAAACCTGGTACTCTGCTCCTGTCCCTATCCAGCAAACCTCCCATCATCCTCCCTCTGAGGCACAATCTGCTGATCTTGCTTCAGGGCTGGATAACATTCCTAGACCCCACGTCAGGGCCTGATACTTAAAGAGTTAGAGTATTCTGGTTTAAACCTCTCAAAAGATGTCTTAAATGTGTTAAAAATTTCCAGAAAGCCAGCCACCAGGAGAACATGTGCCTCAAAGTGGAAAAGGTTTTTCCCTGTAGTGCTCTTTCAGACAGGTCATTCTTTTCCAGGCCAGCCTGTCCAACATCTTGAATTACGAATATACGAACTTTCCAGCAGAAAGAGGCCTTATTGGTCTATCCAGTCTGCTTAAGTGTGCAACTCAGTCTAATACTCTGGAGCACCCCACCACCACCACCACCACCACCACCATTTTTTCCAGCAGTCATCCTCCCCCTTCCCCTTTCCCCACCCCTTCCACCCTCCCATTCTAATTCTTTTTTTACCCTGTCCAACTTCCCCTTGAAACTTCCCACTATTTATGCTATCACCTCCTCCAGCAGCTCATTCCACGTGGACACCACTCTTTCTGTGAAAAAGTGCCTCCTCAATTCCCTCTTAAATCTGCCCCACTAGTTTCAGAATATATGCCCCATTGTTGTCCCCTTCCCCTTTAAATTGAAGATGCCCTCTTTTCCAACCCTGTTTATACCCTTCAGGTACTTGAAGATTTCTATCATATCCCCCCTCTTCCTTCTGTCCTCCAGGGAATACATATTGAGCTCCCATAGCCTCTCATCATATGGTTCGCCCCACATGCCCTGGATCATTTTGGTCACCCTCCACTGAAACCCTTCCAGTAGCCTGATGACCTTCTTTAAATAAGGTCACCAGAATTGTACACCATACTCCAGGACAGGTGTGGTCTTACCAGTGACCTGCACAGTGGTAGAATAACTTCCTCCCGCCCTCCCTCCTAGAGGTAGTTCCTCTGGCAGTGCAACCCAGCATTTTATTTGCTTCGACTGCCACCTTTCGGCACTGCGCAGAGTGTTTCATGTCACCCCTGACAAACACCCCCAGGTCCTTTTCCTCCTCTGAGATTGTCACTTGTATGCCACCCAGCCAGTAGCTGGCCCCTGGGTTCCTAGCTCCTAGGTGCATGACCTTGCACTGCTTAGCATTGAATCCCAACTGCCAGATGCCCGCCCATTTCTCTAGCTTAGTGAGATCTTCCCTGAGCCTTTGTCTGCCCTCTTCTGTGTCCACCCTCTCACAGAGATTAGTATCATCTGCAAAAAGGCAGATTTTACTTTCAAACAACATGAAGTCTTGCTATATTATAGACATTAGCAGTTTGTTCCAGCTCTAGAACTGCCCCGGAGTGAAATGGTTAAAACCATTCCAAAATAGAATTTTGGCACGAGATCAGCTCTATCTGTGTCATTTCAAACTTGAACTGTCAGATTCTTTACTCCGCCTCAGTGAACAGTCGCTCCGGAGATTTCTCCTTCTGCTTGGTTCATTTCTCGGTTTAAAAGTGTTTTCTCAGTTGTATTTAACCGAGAATAGTTTTATTTAACCGCAAACCGTTAGGTTCAAGCTCTATCTGTGGTAACCGTAAGTAAATGAAGGTTTGTCTGTAATGGAACTTGTAGTTATCGGTTCGGTTCTGAACCGATCAGTGGGTTTAAAACTCATTTAAAACTAAAAGTTACTATTTTAGAGTCGGTTCCCGGTTCTTATCGGTTCAAAAAACAGATTTATTATGGTTTTCCAATACCACGTGACGGTTAGGAACGATAAAGGGTGTCTTGCCTGGCACTGCCGTTAAAAGGGCAAGTTTTTGGTTAGGCTGGCATTATGTCTGAGAAACCCAAAAGAAAACCGGCTCACTGGTTTCAACACTGTGATGTTTGTGGGGAAGTCTTTGCTAAGGCTGACCACACACCACATGTGTTTATTGTCTGGGGTTTGACCACCTCCAGTCAGACTGCCAGATATGTAAGAATTTCCCTGCAGCCACCCTGGAAAAAAGATTGGGCAGGCTCAGGGAACGAGAGGCCAACAAGTCCGCTGACCCGGATGGCCAGCCCAGTTCGGTGCCAACCGAACCAGAGGGAGTGCCCTCTGACCAGGGCCAGACTTCCTCGGGCAAAAGAAAAGCTGGTTCTGAGGAACCAATTCCAGTAAAGAAAACAAGAAAATCAGCAGGTCTGGAGTCCAAAATTCCTTCTCCAACTGCTGCACAGATAGCAAAAGCCATACAAATTGTCCATCACTGTCTCAGGGTCCGTCCGAACCACCACTATCTGGTAAAAGGTCGGTTCGTCCGGTCCCAGTGGTTCAGGATTATGATATTGAGGAATTTTATGAACCAGAGGAGGGAGAGGAGGAGGATTATGAACAGTATGAATGTGGCTGGGAAGGTCTGGGTGTGCCCATTGAACCGGACATCTCCCCAGACAGACCTTTAGAATCTCCCCCTGCTGTCTGAGTCCCCATCTCATTTTATGTTTTATAAAAAAGTTGCTGAAGCCCTCCAGCTTCCTTTTAGAAGAGGCTGTGATGAGCAAGAGGAGCCTGATTTTGTAGAAATGATGGATATTCCAGAGTCTAGGAGATTGTCTATTCCTTTACATAAGTCTTTTAGGAAACAAACAATTAAAATTTTAAAAGCTCCTAATTCTGTGCCTCCTGTAGATAAGAAGATGGACAGAAGGTATACATTGTCAGGCCCTGATACAGAATTCCTTTCTCAGCAATGCAGTCATGTTGGGGTAGTTCAGGCTGCTGCCTGTGATAAAGCTAATATTCCCTTGGCTTCACATCCTCCTGACAAGGATTCCAGGAAGATTGATGCCATGGCAAAAAAACAGTATATGGCAGCCTCTCTGGGACTCAGGCAAGCAAATTATATGGCTTATGTAGCTAGGTATCAGAAATCTAGATGCTGTGGATGTTAATGATGTTTCCTCTAGGGTCATGGCCACATCTGTAGCTTTTCGTAGGTTGGCCTGGCTCAGGTGTACTAGTTTGTCACAGGATACCCAGACTAAGGCTATGGATTTTCTTGTGGTGGGAAATTCTCTGTTTGGAGAGCAGACAGAGAATTATATGAAAGATGGATGATATAGGACTACTTACAAGAGTGCCCAGGCTAAGGAGGCGGCAAGCCTCCTCAAGGCATGCTCCCCAGGGGTAGGGGTAGGCCTTTTTACAGGCCTTTCTGCAGACTCAGGCCTCCTGCCACTGCTCAGAGGGGCTTCTTCAGAGGCAGGGGCAGGCGAGGGTGGGCAGACCTGCTCCCACCCCCAGCCTAAAGCTCCTGCGAAACAGGCACCCTGATGGGGTGCCCAGGGCCGATTCTCCTGTACCAGTGGGGGCAGGCTGGCTTACTTCAGTCAGAATTGGGCTTCTTTAACCTCAGACAAGTGGGTTCTGGATAGTAGTCCAGGGTCTGGTTCTCAGTTCTCAAAAGTTTCCCAAGTTGAGAAGCAGACTTTTCTACCTGCAAGTGCTTCAGAGACCCTCGCCTGGAAACAGAGGTCTCATCCCTGTTAGCTCTCAGAGCAGTAGAAAGGGTTCCTCCCTGCATCAGGGCAGGGTCTGTATTCCAGATACTTCCTTACCCCAAAAAGACAGGAGAATGGCGGCCCATTTTAGATCTCAGATATCTGAACAAGCATCTTTTTGAAACCAAAGTTCAAAATGGTAACTCTGGCAATGATTTTACTCTTCCCTAAGGCCAGGGGACTGGCTAGCCTCCCTGGACCTCAAGGATGCCTATTTCCATGTCCTAATCAGAAGATCCCATCGAAAGTACCTCAGATTCGAACTGCCCTCAATTCATTACCAGTTCATAGCAATGCCCTTCGGCCTTACCTCTGCTCCAAGGGTATTCACAAAGTGTCTAGCAGTGGCAGTGGCCCACTTAAGGAGGCAGAGGATTGCTGTTTTTCCCATCTAGATGACTGGCTCATTGTAGGCCAGTCCCCAGAACAGGTAAAATCTCACCTGCAGGTCACCCAGCAGCTTCTCACCTCCCTGGGTTTTCTGCTAAACCTACCAAAGTCAGTTCTGGAACCAGTCCAGGTACTCACCTTTAGGGGCAGAATTGGACACAAAGCTGCAGAGCCTTTCTTCCCCAGAAAGGGTAAGAATTTAGTGGCTCTGGCTCTTCTCTTCACTCTGCAGGTCTCTCGACCAGCAAGACACTTTCTGCAGCTCCTGGGGCACATGGCTGCATCCACAGCTGTTGTACAGGAGCCAGATTTCAGATGAGACATTCAGTTTCACTTGAGAACCTTTTTGTCTCAGAGAAGAGACCCCTTCCAAGTTGGTCCCAGTGACTCAAACCTTGATCCTAGCTCTCCAGTGGTGGCAGGATCAGAGCAATTAAGAGCGGGGTCCCCTTCATTTCCCCTTCTCACGACTTGACTCTCACTACAGATGCTTCCCTTCTGGGTTGGGGAGCCCACATGGCGACCTTTCCCTCAGGGAGTTTGGTCCCCCAAGGATCTCTGCTCCACATCAATTTGCTGGAACTCAGAGCTGTCTTTTAGCTCTTCAAGCTTTCTGCATCTGTCCACGACAAGGTGATACAAGTCAGAACAGACAACACCACAACAATGTGGTACATCAACAAACAGGGGGGCACTCGGTCTTCGGCCTTGTGCACCGAGGCAATGAAGTTGTGGTCTCTGGCCTATTCCCTGAACACTCCCTCATAGCAGTTCATCTTCCAGGGAAGGACAATGTCCTAGTGGATGCCCTCAGCAGGATTTCCCAGGGCCATCACAAATGGTCCCTGGATCCTCAAGTGCTGGGGATGGTTTTTGCCAGGTGGGGCATCCTCAGATAGATCTTTTGCAGCCCCAGACAATCACAAACTTCCTCTGTTCTGTTGCAGGCCTCCAGTTCTGGGCTCAGTTCCCCTGGATGCCCTTCTTCTGGATTGGGAGGGGAAGTTCCTCTATGCTTTCCCCCCCTTTCCTCTCCTATTCAAAGTACTAGTCAAAATCAGATCTCAGCCTTGCAGGGTGATTCTCATTGCCCCGGATTGGGCCAGGCAGCCCTGGTACCCACTCCTTCTGTCTCTGACAGTCCATCTTCCCCTGTGCCTCCCCAGGAATCGCAATCTGTTGACTTGTGCCCAGGGAAGGGTTTGGTATCGGACCTCAATCCCTCAACCTCAAGGCCTGGCTCTTGAGGAGTTAGAGTTTGCTGATTTACACCTCTCTCAGGGTGTTCTTGAGATCCTAAAGGCTTCCAGAAAGCCTTCCACTAGGACTATTATAGTTCTAAATGGAAAAGGTTTTCCATTTAGTGTGCTGGGAAAATATTTCCCCAGAATCTGCTGAATTGCCCATTTTGTTAGATTACATGGTACATCTTAATTCTTGGTCTCAGACCAGCTACCCTGAGAGTTCATTTGGCAGCTGTGTCTGCTTTTGTGTCAGCAGGAAAGTCATCCCTCTTTCCTCCTCATCCTGTGTTTTCCAAGTTTTTAAGGATTACTCCATACTAATCCTCCCTTTTGGGAACTGGCCCCTGCTTGGGACCTTAATGTTTGCATTGCCCAGTTAATGCAACCCCCTTTTGAACCTCTGTCTTCTGCAGAGCTTAAGTACCTAACTTGGAAAACTGTTTTTCTAGTGGCTATCACTTCTGCCAGATGCATAAGTGAATTGCAAGCCTTGTCAGTGGAGACTGACTTTATTTCTTTCCACAGGGATAAGGTAGTCCTTAGGACTAATAGGAAGTTTTTGCCTAAGGTGGTTTCAGATTTCCATCTTAATCAATCTAGCTCCCTTCCAGTATTTTTCACTGATCACTCCTCTTCGGGTGAGAGGAGGTTGCACAGCCTGGATGTTAAGAGAGCTCTTAGTTATTATATAGAGCGTACCAAAGGTCACAGGTTCGAATCCCTCCAACTTTTCCTTACCTATGGTGACGCTTGGGAAAGGCAAACCTGCCACTAAGAGATCAACAGCCAGTGGATTTTGTCTCTGTATCCATTTTGTTATCAGAAAGTGGGCAGAGCCCCTCCCCGGTTTGAGGGCTCATTCTACCAGGGTACAGCTGGGCCTCTAGCTGCTGCCAGAGATATCCCTTTATTAGAGATTTTCCAGGCTGCTACTTGGAAAACGGTACACACTTTTACCAAGCATTACTCCTGATGTCCAGGCCAGGAGAGATGCCTCGCTGGCACACAGCTGTCTTCAGAGCCTATTCCCCTAGTAGGTTCTGCCCTCCTCCATGGAGGTACTGTGTATTTGTTATATCTATAATATAGCAAGACTTCATGTTGTTTGAAGAAAAATTACTCACCTCAGTAATGTTGTTTCTTCTAATGGAGTCTTGCTATATTATAGACCTCCCCCAACCTGCCCCTCTCAGAACCTCTACTTGGTGGGTGCGGCAACTTATGTGGGCACTACTTATGTCCTGTTAGCATTTTGTCCCCTTTGGGACTTTGGGGTGTGTATGTGTACGTGTGTGTGTGTTTTATTGTACTTATGTTCCATTTTCATATTATTAGAATGGTGTTAGTATTTCGGTCCCTGACTTGAGTCTTGGGTGTTGGGACCATCAATGGTTGTTATTATTTAGGTAGCCATTTGGCTAGTGTAGGTTACAGCTTCCACACAGACCTTAGTGAGTTTGGCTCGTAAAGATCTGACAGTTCAAGTTTGAAATGACACAGATAGAGCTGCTCTCGTGCCAAAATTCTATTTTGGAATGGTTTTAACCATTTCACTCTGGGGCAGTTCTAGAGCTGGATCAAACTGCTAATGTCTATAATATAGCAAGACTCCATTAGAAGAAACAACATTACTAAGGTGAGCAATTTTTTCTTTCACCCCATCTGCTGTATCACCAATAAAGATGTTGAATAGCACCGGTCCGAGTACTGAGCCCTGTGGGACCCCACTGGTGACAGGTCTAGGTCTGGATAGTATCCCCCACACCACCACTCTCTGGTTCCTATTACACAGCCAGCTCTGGACCCACCCCAGCAGCTTGTTCCCACTTTCTAGGTTACTCAGTTTGCTGATCAACCTGCAGTGTGCCACAGAATCGAACGCCTTGCTGAAATCCAGGTATAGGATGTCCACCACCTGACCCCTGTCTAACGACCTCGTGACATAAAAGTCTATCACTTTGGTTCGGCAGGATCTCCCCTGACAAAGCTATGCTGCCTTTTTGTCCTGGAGACCATTTATCTCTATGAAGGTCAACAGCCTTTCCTTTAGAATGGTCTCCATTAACTTGTCTACTATGGAGGTTAGGCTGACTAGCATGTAGTTCCCCGGCTTATCTCTAGGACCTCCCTTGTAGAGTGGCACCACTTGTGCCATCCTTCAGTCCTGTGGCATGAACCTTCTCCAGCAAGGTGTTAAACAGGTCCACTAGTGGGACAGCCAGTACTTCCACCAGTTCCCTCAGGACCCTCGGGTGCACTCCATCCGGGCCAGGTGCCTTATCCACCCAAAGGGCCCTAAGACCCTTGAAGACCATGTCCACCCCATCAGTTTCATCCCCACCCTCAGTCCTCCGCCATCTTTCCCCTGTGGCATAGGTCCATCCTTTTCCCTAGTGAAGACAGAACTAAAATACCATTTAGTGCCTCCGCTTGATCTTCACTATTTTCTATCCATCTCCCCTCCCTCTTTATCCTGACAATCCCATCCCTGCTGTTTCTTCTTTCTTTTATGTATCTGAAGAAGTCCTTTTTCCCTTCCTTGAACCTCTGTACCAGCCTTAGTTCTTTAGCAGCTTTAGCTGCCCGGACCACTTGTCCTGCCTCTCAAGCTTTCTCTGAGTATACCTCCCTATCCTCCTCTCTCAAAGTACACTTGCACTTCTGGAAGGCAGCCCTCTTCTCCCTCATATTCTTTGTCACATTCCTGTTGAACCAGCTAGGTCTCTTTGTCCTGGAATTCTTATTTTGAGTCCTCGTGCACGTGTTAGTGGCCTAATTTAACCCCTTTTTAATGACTGACCATTTCTGCTCCATGTCCCTCTCCGGTCTGAGCTTTGCAAGTGCCCTACTAATATGTCCCCCATCTTACCAAATCTGCCCTCTTGAAGTCCACCACTCGCGTTTTGGTCATCTTGGATTATCTGGTATATCTGTAGTTTCTTCAGTGCATCTACCAGGGAAGGACAGTGTCTTTGCAGATACCCTGAGCAAAGTCAGTCAAACAACCATGATTGGACCCTGAACAAGCAAGTGCTTGCAACAGTATTCAGAAGGAGGGGCACACCAGAAGTGGACCTGTTTGTCTCACGATGATTCTGATTGCTCCAGGTTGGGTCAGGCAGACCTGGCGTCCTCTGCTCCTGGCCCTGTCCAGTAAACCTCCCATCACTCTTCCCCTGAGGTACAATCTACTGACCTTTCCTCAGGGCAGGATAACATTTCCAGACCCCAGCACTCTGTGTCTGAGGGCCTGGTACCTGAAGAGTTAGAGTACTCAGGGTTAAACCTCTCAGAAGAGATTTTGGATGTATTAAAAGTTTCCAGAAAGCCAGCCACCAAGAAAACATATGCCTCAAAGTAGAAAAGGTTTTCCCTGTGATGTTCTTCCAGGCAGATCAATCCATTCCTGGCAGGCTGTCCTATTTACTGAACTACCTGGTACACCTGCAGTCTTTGGGTCTTCGTCCTTCTACCCTTAAGGTATGTCTTGCAGTAGTCTCAGCCTATGCTTCAGCTGGTAGAGAGAGAACAAGTCTCCCTGGCTATTTTCAAAAGGTTCTTTAAGGGTCTGACTCACTTGAGCCCTCCTAAAGATCCAGTCCTTCCCTAGAACTTGAATCTATGCATTGCCCAACTCTTTGGTGCACCCTTCGAGCCTATGGCAATGGCTGCTCTGAAATATGTTACCTGGAAAACAGTCTTCTTGGTGGCCCTCACCTCAGCCAGGAGAGTGAGAGAACTTCAAGTTCTGTGCACAGATCCTAACTACATTATCTTCCACAGAGATAAAGTATCGTTGAGGACCAACAGAAAATGTCTCCCTAAAGTATCTGTGCCATAGTGCCATCTCTTCTGTTCCTCTCTCATATGCTGATCGGAGCCCACTGGGCAGGTACCGCTGACGCGGTCCCCTCCACAAGCAACCCGCCTGCCTAGGACAGGCTGAGAAGGCGCCTGTTGCCCACGCTCCTCCTTGGCTCATAAGGTAACTTCTGGTCCTGGACAAGGGAAAGAGGATTTTTGAGCCTTCCTCCCAGTGGGAACTGAAAGGTTCCAGATGGCCCAGAGAGCTGACATTGGTTCGCTGCCCAACGCTGAGGCCAGTGCTAAAATCATTGGACTAGGGCATAAGACTGCTGAGAAACGCTGACCTTTGACGTTTCTTCCCTTTAGCATCTGTGTAGAGAAGTCCTCATCTTTTTGTTTGCCAGTTCACTCTCTTGGTCACTTCTGTGAGCGGTTCAGTGCAGAGTAGCATTTGTGTAATATGCAGTGGCCTGTCAGTGATTTGATTTTTTTTTTGTCTACTTTTCCATTTGCAAATTATACTGTAAAGCCACTAGAGGGCAACAACACATGTAGGTTGCAGTTCTCTACCAACCAGTCTCCCCTAACACTTCTAGTCCTGAGTCATTCATACCTAAAGTAAATAATCAACGTACTAACATTCAGTGGTGTGATCCTCCATTTATTAAATACACTTTGTCCTGCCTCTTCTCGTCTTCTACGCCCTCTGGCACCCCTCCCACTTTAATTTTAACTATCTGCTGTCTTTTACATGTTAATCTCCCTGCAGAGGTCCAGCCTCTATCTTTTTAGTCTATCCTGGGTGTTCATCAGTTTCAGCACAACCACAGGTTACAGTATCTGTTACTAGGTCTGGGGCATTCATCGCCGTATTCTGTAGCATATAGGAAGATCTTACCATGGAAGGGAACAGCTGGCTCCTCTGTATGTCCCTTGTCTTGCTAGCACCCTGCTCTCTCTATCAGACCTCGCATTCCTCCCAGGGTGGGGATGAGGTTTGCGCCTCTCCCTGTTATGTGCTCAACAACTCCTCTCATGAATTTCTACATGATTAATGGATTATACAGCTGTATTTGCCTGGAAGTGGGACATCTCCCGAATTGCCATTGCAGGGTACTCCTCCCTCCCATCGTGATACTTTCTTCTCCTGGCATGTTTCTGTCAGGATTCTAGTGGCTGCAACCCCAGGTCAGTATAGCACCAGGAGTGGAGATAACTATGTTCAACTTCACTGCCCTCCCAGATGCTCAAAGAACAAAGACTACAAATGAACTTTTGCTGCCTTAAAAAGGATTTTGCTGCTATTGCTATTGTGCTCAGGCAATGTCGAGCTCAACTTGGGGCCTCTAGATACCCTTGCTTCTCCCTCCAACCTTGCTGGAATTAAAGGAATGTCATTCCTGCATGTCAATGTCTGCAGCCTTTTGAAAAAGATCACCATGATCCAGGCTTGGGTCAGCCACACCCTACCTGATGTTCTGGTGATCACTGAGACCTGGCTTAGACCAGCCACTCCTGACAGGGAAATCAGCATCCCAGGTTATTTGCTCTTCCGAGCTGATAGGCAATCAAGAGGCGGAGGGGTGGTGATTTACGTCAGGGACAAATTCTCTGTATCATGTCTAGAATCTTCCTCCTCCTCTAATGAATTCGAATGCTTGTCCCTAAAGGTTGAACTATCACCTTCTTGCGCGCTCTGTGTAATAGGCTATTACAGCCCCCGTCTGCAGGGTCACATCTCTTGTCACATCTGCCCTGGGGCTTAGTACACTTGAAACTATTATTCTTGGTGATCTGAACTACTACTTGTTATCAAAAGCCTCGGCTCCCTTGAAATCCTTTTGTGACACCTTGGGGCTGGTGCAACTCATTGGCGAACCCACTCACCCAAATAAAAAGAACCCTAGTAACAGCACCCTTTTAGATGTAATTTTGGTTAACAAACCACACCTGTTCTCCCATGTCGGAAAATTTTTCTCTGACATCAGCAATCACTGTTTCATCGCCAGCATCAGATATGTGCATAATCCACAGTTTGTAGCAAAGCTCTCTATCAAGAGGTGTAAATGCAACTTTGACTTGTTTGCCCACTTCAACGAATTGAAACATTCCCTGCGATGGCAGGATTTCTACTTAGCCAAAACAGTTAATGAGACATATACTATCTTTCACGAAATACTAACTGCGGCCTTAAACAGGCAAGCCCCCATGGTAAAGGTATGTGTCAGGAGCAACACTTGCCACTGTTTTTCACCAGAACTCAAAGCTTCCATGCTAGATAGGGATACGCTTTGGAAAAAAGCATGCAGAAGCAAGAATGACTTGGATTGGTCTCAGTTTAGGAGGGCACGCAATAAGTGCACCAAGTTGGCCAGAGCAGCCAAGGCCACTTTCTGTCGCACTGAACTAGACTCTGCCTCAAGGAATCCTTCAAAATTTGGAAATAATAAAGGACATGTCTGGTCATTCACCTGGAAATTCCTCCCATCAAAAATGATATCCAGTAGTAACACCATTTCAGACCGATCAGAGATACTGAAGCCTCAATAATCATTTCAAGAACTGCTGGCTAGCCTTTGCACATCCCTCTAATGCCATCCACACTCAGCAAGGATTATTGTTTCACAAGTCTCCTGCTACCAAAGAGGCCTTCTCCTTCCTGTCTGCCTCTCTAAAAGAGGTTGAAGATCTATTGCTGCAGTTGGATATCAAGAAGGGTGCAGGTTCAGACTCTATAGAGCCTTACTTTCTGAAATGTGTATACCATGTGTTGGCAGTGCCAATCACGCACCTCTTCAACTTGTCACTATCCCGGGGAGCCTCCCCTCACAATGGGAAGTAGCCCATGTCATCCCTCTGCTCAGATCAGGTGACCCTTGCGACCTTAATAATTATAGACTGTTCTCCCTCCTCCCCATTCTGTCTAAATTATTGGAAAAGACAGTGAGTGGTCAACTAAGGACGTACCTTGATTCCAGGAGTCTATTAAACCCAGTGCTGTCTGGATTCAGAGCAAAGTAAAGCACCATAACTGCCCTAGCAAAAGTGACTAATGGTTGGCTCCTTGACCTAGACAATAGGAATTTTGTCTGTGCCATTTTTTTTGATCTAAGTAAGGCCTTCGACACAGTCGACCATAGCCTGCTTCTTTCCTCCCTATGTAACCTAGGTCTGGATCCTAACTCTATGTGCTTGTTTGCCAACTATCTCGCAGATCGGAAACAGCAGGTTAAAGCTGAAGGTAAGCTTTTGCCACTTAAACCCCTACAGAGGGGTGTGCCTCAGGGGTCTATCCTTGGTCCCCTGTTGTTTGCGGTTTACATTAACAACATCGATGACATCCATAAGGTCAATATCCACTTGTTCGCTGATGACACAGTACTTTATTTGAGTCGTCCTATGCTGGAAGCAGCCTATGAAGACCTCCAAGCTGAATTTAACCTATTGCAATACCAGCTCATAAGCAAAAAGCTTCTGCTTAATGCAAAAAAAACCAAAAGTGATGCTCTTTTCCCCTTCCTCCTATGCGGCGAACCCCGCTTGCGTTGGTTGGGGCTATCCCTCAGATTACCACAGTACTTTGAGAAAATCTAGAGTATGTGCCAAAATTCAAATATCTGGGTGTATGGCTCGATCACAAACTCTCCTTCTCTGAACATCTCAAAGAACTACAGAAGAAACTAAGACAAAGACTAGGACTATTCTACAGAATTAACCTGTTCCTTACTAGGGATGCCAAGCAGCGGTTGGTTCAAGCCACGTTCCTTTCATTAATAGATTATGCGGACCTTCTCTATAGCCATTGTACTGCCTCTGCCCTGGCTAAGTTGGACACCCTATACCACAGAGCAATCAGGTTCATAACGGGCCTTCCACTTTCCACACACCATTGCTTCTTGTACACTGCAGTGGGCTGGACTTCCCTTCATTATAGAAGAAATAGAAATGCCACTGTATGGGCTTTCAGAGCGATTACCAACAAGCTTCCCCTATACTCCTCTGATTGTATTCTCCTGAGTGTGAAAGGTGCCTATGCTCTAAGAAGCTATTCTCTAATTGCCTTGCAATTACCTAAGGTCAAATCTCGTTTCTGCAGAGCTGCCATAAATTTCTCGTTGCCTTCCTTGTGGAACAATATGCAAAAAAACCTGAAGCTGAGCCTGAATATTTTCAAGTTGCTCTATGACCACTCCGTGAAGGAATACTGCAAATGTTTTCCACATCGCTAGCTCACCTATTTTCCAGTTTCCCTCCTGCCCATCCTGCCTTCTGCCCTGCCTCTGCCCCTGCCTCTCTCTCCGTACCAAAATACCAGCTCCTGTGCCTCTTTTTAGCCATGGCCAAGTTCCACCCCCTTCCCTGATTATGCCAGTTAACTATTCCAACCCTGTCATTTCTTCCTAAGCTGGTATCCCTCTTCTTGCTGTTCTCCCTCCTTTTTAAGTGAACATTCCAGCTGTACCCAGTTATGAGCCTATCTGTTGTAAAGGCCCTCTCACTCAAATGTTGATGTACATATGTATATTTTTCTTCTTTGTATAATATTGTATTATGTTTTACCATGTTACTGTACCATGATTTTTGTATGACCAGGTCCATCTGGCAAATGAGCCCTGCTCAATGGTGCCCACCTGGATAAATAAAGATTTTGATTGATTGATTGAAGTACGTTCAGATTTTCACCTCAACTAATCTATCACACTCACTGTGTTTTTCACTGCAAAGTCCACATCCAAGGAGCAGAGGCTGCATTGCCTGGATGTTAAAAGAGTTTTAAGCTGCTATTTGGACCACACTAAGGATGTCAAGTCCACTTCAACACAACTGTTTTTTACCTATGGGGATGTAGGCCGAGGCAGGCCAGCAGCCAGGAGGACTGGGGGTGGGGGCAGCGGGCATGCATGACCACAGAGTCCAAGAGGAGGAGGTCAGTGAACCTCCCCCCCCCACAGTTATGGAAAAGGTCTGAAGGGAGGAGGTGGAAGGGGCAAGAACACATTTAGCAAAGGATGGAGGGGGTGAGGAACACATAACAAGGGTACATGGAGGGGTGCACATAGAGGGGATAAATGTGAATAGAAGAATAGAGGGAAGAGAAGGAAGGTCAGATTCTAGGTGGAGGGTGGTGTCTCTGAATGCGTGGAGTCTTGGAAACAAGATGGACAACCTGCAGGCACAATTAGCAGACAGGAGGGTGGACATAGTTGCAGTAACTGAGACTTGGGCAACATTACACTATGACTGGGACCTTGCGATCCCTGGATATAAACTATACAGGAGGGACAGGGTAGTCCAGAACGGGGAGGGGTGGCAGTTTATATCAGGGAGGGAATAATTTGCATGAGGGAGGAGTGAGAGGAAGGGGAGGTGGGGGCATTATGGGTTCAGTTAAGGTCCAATAGAGGGAGAAAGGTGAGGTTGGGGGTGGTTTACAGGCCACCCAGTCAGGATGAGGAGAGGGACAGGGAACTGAGCTCACAAATATTGAAAGCTGTGGGGAAAGGAGAGGTGGTAATTGTAGGGGACTTCAACTTGCCCAAGATGGACTGCAGCATACCATCCATAACATGAGCTAGGAGTCAGATGATCCTGTAAGGACTGCAGGGTGGGTTCCTGATTCAGGGCATCACTGAACCAATGAGCTGAGGCAATTCTTGATCTGGTGCCCACAAATGGGGAGCATGTACATGAAATAATGGTCAGGGAGCCACTGGGTGGAAGTGACCATTGCACAGTGTGGTTCCAGTTGGATGTGGGCAGGGAAAGCATCCTGACTAAGACCAAAATCTTGGATTTCAGGAGGACAGACTTCAGGAAAATGGGCGTAGTGCTAAGGAGCCATCTAGCGGGCATCAGAACAGATATGGGGGTAGACCAAAGGTGGTCCATCATTAAAGCAGCAGTGCAACGTAATCAGGAAATGATTATCAAAATTCTTTTTTTTGGTTGTAAGCATGCAGCCATATATGAGGTTTCCATATCTGTAAATGTTTTTTTCTAGTGATCTTTAGTTTTTTAGATATTTAAAATTTATTTGAATTGTTGTGGCGCCACAATAAATATGGCGGCTGCCTAATTTTTGGCTGTGCTCCACCATCACATCGCATCACGTCTTTTGATTACAGCAGTTGGATCCTATGCTGAACAGTCCTGATGTCCCTGTGCAGTATTGCCAGTCATACACATGTGCAGTTGGCAGCAGAGGAGGTTCCTGTTCAACGAGGCTGGTGGCAGAAATGTAAACAAAGACAAAGGAAAATAGAGCACATTATGAGGTGATAGTACAAAGCCAGCAGGAAAGAGTACCAGGGACATGCTCAACAGAACACAGGAAATAAACTGTCGTAAAAGCACAATTTTTTTTTTACATAGTACTGCTGCTTTAAGGAAGGAATACTGGTTGCCACAGATGAGTGTGTTAGGCTCAGGGGGAAGAACACAAGGGCCAAAGTGCCCAGCTGGTTCAGTTCTGGGGTTGCCCAGGTAGTAAGGGAAAATAGGTTGGCCTATAGAAAGTTCAGGAAGACCAAGAGAGAGGTGGATAGGGAAGATTACCTAAGGTTAACTAGTGAGGCAAGTAAGGAAGTCCAGCAAGCAAAGGCACAGAAGGAGCTGCAGATAGCTGAAGGAATTAAGAAGGGGGAGAAGGCTTTCTTTTGATATGTAAGTGAGAAAGGGACAAGAAGGAAGGGATTGTTAGGCTTAAGAAATGTGTGGAGTGGGTGGAGGATAATGGGGGAAAAGCAGAGATACTATGTGAATACTTCTGTTCCATCTTCACCAGGGAGAAGGATGGACCAGTGCCTTGAGGAGGGGGGGGGGGCACAGATGTAATGATAGAGGAGAATAGAGTGAGGGAGGAGCTGCTGGCATTGAAGGTGGACAAATCACCAGGCCCAGACACAGTACATCTAAGGGTACTAGAGGAACTGGCTGAGGATCCGGCAGGGCCACTGGCAGACCTGTTTAATAGTGCACTAGAGTCAGATGTGGTATCAGAGAACTGGAGAACAGCACATGTAGTGCCCCTCCACAGAAGTGGTCCCAAGGATGACCCAGGGAATTACAGACCAGTCAGTCTGACCTCCATTGTGGGCAAGCTCATGGAGACCACACTAAAGGAAAGGTTGGTGGAATATCTAGAGGAGCATGATCTCCATGACGAGAGGAAGCATGGGTTAATGGGGGGGGGGGAGATTGTGTCAAATGAATCTGATTGACTTCTTTGACTGTGTCACTAAGACAGTAGACAGGGGCCAAGCAGTAGACATCCTCTGGCTTGATTTCAACAAAGCCTTTGACTCTGTGCCCCACAAAAGGTTGATCAGGAAGTTGGTGGATCTCGGGGTTGGGGAACAGATGGCCAGATGGGTGGAAAACTGGCTGAGGGACAGAACCCATAGGGTGGTTGTGGGGAAGTAAGCATACCAGAGAGGTAACCAGTGTCCCGCAGGGCTTGGTGCTGGGGCCGGTGTTGTTCAGTGTCTTCATCAATGACATTGGAGATGGCATTAAGGGCAAAATGTGCCTATTCGCGGATGACACCAAGCTTTGTGGGAGAGTGGACACAACTGAAGGGATACAGGACCTACAGGAAGATCTGGAAAAGCTGGGGAGGTGGTCCAGAATCTGGCAGCTTGGCTTCAATGCCAAGAAATGCAAAGTTATGCATATTGGAGCCAAGAATCCCAGGGCAGAGTACTACCTGGGTGGAGTCCGAGTATCTGCATCGGAGGAGAAGAACCTGGGAGTGATGATCACTAGTGACCTGAAGCACTCCACACAGTGCAAGAAAGTAGCAGCAAAGGCAAACAAGATGCTGGGATGCATATCTAGGGGGATCAGTAGTAGGAGAGAGGAGGTTATACTGCCCTTGTACAGGTCACTGGTAAGGCTGCATCTAGAGTATGGAGTTCAGTACTGGTGCCCACACCTCAAAAAGGACATTAACCTGCTGGAGAAGGTCCAGAGGAGGGCTACAAAGATGATAGCTGGTCAGCAGGATAAAAAATACGAGGAGAGATTGAGGACACCGAACATGTACTCCCTGAAAGACGAGAGAGAGAGAGAGGGGATATGGTTGGGACCTTCAGGTACTTGAAAGGGATAAATTAGGTTGATAAGGAGAGTCTCTTTAAGCTGAGTGGCAACCCTAACACAAGGGGGCACAGTATTAAGCTGGAGGGTGGGAGGTTTAGGAGGGAGGTCAGGAAGCACTTCTTCACAGAGAGGGTGGTGGACACTTGGAATGCATTACCAGAAGAGGTCATCTCATTGAAGACAGTGGACAGCTTTAAGAGAGGTTGAGATAGGCATGGGGGAAGGTAAGGATCATGGGTAGGGAGGATGGGAGGAGTGGAGAGAGAGGGAGGTCAGGGACATTAGCTCAAGCTGTGGACCCTGCAATACAAGCAGACTTAATAGATCAAATGGCCTTCTTCCGCTGGCTTTTTCGTATGTTTGTATGTTCATATGCATACAGTTCTGTTATGGCAAAGCCGGCAAATGTCCACCTGAAGGCCACAGGGCCCTTTCCACAAGGGGAACCTCTGCCTCTGCGGCAGCATCTAGAGGTGTCTTCATGCAGGAGATTTGTAAAGCAGCTACATGGAAAACAGTATACACCTTTACAAAGTATTACTGTCTGAACATACAGTCCAGAAGGGAGGTCAGCTTTGGGACTCCTGTCTTGCAGAACCATTTTCCTAAATAGGTTCTATGGCCAGGCTCTCAAGGTACTGCTATGGAGTCTGTACTTCTCGAGCAATAATAAGGGATTCCTGAGGTTTGAAGAAAAAATTACCCACCACAGTAATGTTGTTTTTTCCTAAGGGATCCCTCACTATTCCTGACGATTCCTTCCCTACCTCCCCTTACAGAACTTGTAACATATTCTCAAAGCAGCCTGCTCTTAGCGGAATTAAGCATCTCCTGTTGTTTTAGCTCACAACTGAAACTGTTGTGAGTTTTTCCTCACTTTTTTGTTGTTTTAGATTATAATTTTTGATAGTCACTTAGCTAGATTTGGTGATCATCACTGCTCTCCCACAGTTTGAGAAATAAATCTGTCATTATGAGGCAGGGAGGAACAGCAGGACCATGGTAATGGGGGGAAAAGTGGAGATGTTGTCCGGGGCCCCGAGCTCAGGAGGGGCCCACCTGAGCAGCTGGCATTACCCCTGGCATTAGCTGGTTTGGGAAACAGGGGCCCATTTCAAGTGACTTGTCTGGGGCCCCAAACTTTATAGCTGCAGCCCTGAGGAACAGGACCACAGCAGAGCTTTGAATTTCATTCTAAAGTTCTCAAGTTAGCATAAAATTCTGTTTGTATGTTTCTAGATATGATCGAGACATTCAAGTTCTTGAGAGGCATAAATAAGGTGTCCTACTCAGAATTATTCAATATTATAGACAGCTCAACCACTAGAGGGCACGAGTGGAAGCTAACAGGGAGCTTCAGGAGGGATCTAAGGAAGTATTATTTCACAGAAGGAGTCATGAAACAATGGAATAGCCTGCCTGCCGAGGTGGTAGGTGCAAGGACAGTGGCAGCATTCAAGCAGGGGTGGGATAAAGCAAGGGCTCAAATAAAGACCCAAAGATCAGGCAGAGACGAAAGCCAGGTTGGGGAAATCCCCAGACCTATAATAGGTCTCAGAAACTCTTGGGCAGATTAGATGGACCTTTGGTCTCCTTCTGCCATCACTTTCTATGTTTCAGTGTAGGCCCCGGGGCAGCTCATTCCAGGGAATGAAGCACTTGTCAAGCATAGTGAGGAATCCCTTAGGAAGAAACATTACTATGGTGAGTAATTTTTTCTTTCAGGAAAAGGAGAAGTAACTTATGTATATTCTGAGATAATCACTCTTACTAACTTGCTCTTTGACCTCAGCAGGAGGAAGACCGATACAAGCAGATGTTGAGCCGCAGTGACAGTGAAAATATTGCTAGCAACTACTTTAAATCGAAAAGAGCAAGTCAAATCCTCAATTCTGACCCTATGAAAAGTCTAGGTAAGGGTTTCTTCATGAAATACAATTGAAGTTTGCTTCCAAGAACATCTCAGGAATATGCCGCTGGCTATCCCAATGACTGGGGGGCAGTAATCAGGGATGCTGTGTAGGCTGCACAGGTTTGCAACTCAGCCATTCCCCATCAGGGGAACAAAGCTCTTGGTGAGTGAAGTACCAAAACACCTGGCCTGTAGCAAAGTGTTCCTTACCAGTTGCAAGACTCACACTTTGACCTGTATTGTACAGTTTATATACACCATGTAGTATGGCATTGACCGTGAAATTAAAATTCAGCGTGCATTTTGAGTATGTTTGCCTCACGTGTCTTTGTTCTAAACAGACTGCCCCTTTCGAGGGCAGCTGCTGTCTGTTTCTTGTGTTCATGTAATAGGGGCCCGCTACCCCTGCTGTGGCACCTGGCTGCTGCACCACAAGTGCAAACTCATTTTGGTTTGCTTAGGTTACCAGTGGGAGCTTTTTAAAGTACTGAACGGGTCTCTTTAAACCCTGGATATAAAAGAAGAGGTTGATCCCTGGATGCTATTACCCTAATAATGGTCAAATAGATAGGTTGCCGGAGGCGTCTCTTACAGCATTTACTAAGACTGAAAAAGCAAAAATGGAAACTTCTACTCCTAAGTAAGTATCAATCCATAAATATTTTGTCATCTTTGGTAATGCCACACATCAACTGCAGGGTTCATAATTTGTATTATTTTAGCATAAAGTTTGGCATTTCCAACATCATGTCATGACTCCGGTAACTCCTATAAGCAGCTGGCCCAGTGGTGCAGAGGGTTGAGGTGCTGGATGCCACATCTTCTACCATGCTGGTGACCCAGATTCAGGAACAGACCTGGGTCACTGGGGGTCGGCTGGTGAGGGAGGGGACTGAGCATCCATTTGACTGCTCTGCTGTCCCAAGGAGTGGAGATCAGCCACATTGCCCCTACACTGCCACCAACTGGAGGCAGTACAGTAGGAGCAATTCATATGAGGCCAGCCGGCAGCAGATGCCGCAGTGCATGTCTGCCTCCATGTGCATGCCCACCTAGTGACATTGCAGGTTACTGGTTGGGGAGGGATCAGAAAATGGGAAAAGAGAAAGCAGGCACATGAAGTCCCAGTTTGTCCCACTCACCTGTCCTTGCCCGTTTCACCACTCTGGACCTTCATGGAACTTCTGGATGTGTGTTCCAGGGTGGGGAGGATGGCCACAGGGAGAAATCTGTGGGGGATTCTACAGCGGGGAACTCCTCAGGGAGGTGGTAGACAGCAAGAGAGACAAGCAGGGGCTAAAGAGTTGGTCAGCAACCTCGGCAGAAAAAAGCTTGATAGAAAAAAACAACTCCTATAACCAGCACTAGCAGCCCTATCTGTAATTCAGCACATATAGGTAAAGTGTCATCTATATAACTTCAGCAAGCAGCAATAGAGACCCCATCTGCATTTTAAATGGCATCTATTACTTTTCACATAAATGCAGTTTAAAGATCTTGCTGCTACATGTAGTCCAACTCATATCTCTTTTAGTCACTATTTTCTTTTCAAGATTACCATGCTATCTATTATTATTTTTATTTATTTTTATTTTGTTAACCAGGTGAGGACTCATGTCCTTTTTCAGGTCCAGCCCAAACATATAAAACAAATTACAAAATACAGAATAACAAACAGGTCACTAAAACAATAACATAGCAAACTAATCATAACAATGACAAACATACAAATTTTGTGAGTGAATTTTCAAACAACTCTTAAAACTTTGGAGATAGGGGGCAGATCAGCATAAGAAAAAGAACGATTACTTGATTTAGATTTATAGGGGAGTTCCTGCAAATGACTACCTTTGAAAGATCACAGGTTCATTGAAGTATCTCGAATTGAAACCAACTTGCTTAAAGGATATAAATTAGGGGGAAATATGGACTTATATCCCAGTCTAGCTTTAAACGGTAACCAATCAAGATTGGAATACAGTAAACAATGATGGGTTCGGCTAGAGAGCCCTGAGACGAACCGACATACATTATTGTAAGCAATAGTTAAGGCTTTACTTTCTTCCACAGCCAGATTAACTCATTATTACCTGGGCGGCCATTTTGTGTCAGGTAAACAATGGATAGTTCAGGCTTCATACGGAGCTATTGGAAGTAATAAGTTGTTAAAGTACAAACTAGCATAGTATTCTAAATGGGGAAGCAGGATTCCGTTGACAGTGATTCTTCTAGTTTCAAGTGAGACATTTTTCTTCAATTTATAAAGAACACCCAGTTTACAATTTATTTGTTTACAAACAGTCTTAACCTGATAAGAAAAAGTTAAGCGGGAGTCCAACTAAACTCCCAAATATTTGAAATCATAAACTTGATCAAGTACTGAACCCTTATTATCTCTGATAACCAAACTGACATTATCATTCAACAATGGTGGGGGGGCAGATAACATTACTTTAGTTTTTTTAACATTGAGGACCAAGGAGTTTGTTTTAAGCCAATTACATACTTCGACAAATTCTTGTTCCAAAGTAAGAGATATCTGTGGCATAGTCTTTGCCTGATAGAAAATAATAATAATAATATTCTTTATTTTTATGACGCCTTTCAAGTACCAAGGCGCCTAACAAATATAAAATAACATATCAAACAATCCAAACATTTAAAATAGAGCAAGTAATACAATTACAAAGAGATCAGTCACCAAACACCTGGTACCACAAGTATGTCTTTAATGCCTGCTTAAATCCTTCCACAGTCGTGCACTCCCATAACCGATGGGGTAGAGAATTCCAAAGGGTTGGAGCCGCATGCATAAATGCATGGGCCCCAGAAGATTTCAAACACACCCTAGGAATCTCCAGCAACCCCTTGTCGGCTGAGCGGAGCGATCGCTCAGGGCAGTAAGGAACCAAGAGCTCTTTCAGGTAGTCCGGGCCCAGTCCGTGCAGGGCTTTAAAAGTCAGTAAACCGACTTTAAAGGTGATCTGCCACTGTACTGGCAGCCAGTGCAGTGCATGCAGCACTGGCGAAATATGACAGGAATGGGAAGTCCCCGTCAGAAGCCAGGCCACAGCATTCTGCACTAGCTGCAGGTGGCGGATTTCCACACCAGGAGGCTCTAGGTAAAGGGAGTTGCAGTAGACCAAGCGTGAAATCACAAAGGTGTGGACCAGTGCAGGAAGATTGTCGGACAGAATGAGGTGCTGGAGATATTCCTCAGATGGTAAAAAGAGGACTTGACAACAGCTGACACCTGCGAACACAGAGTCAGCCCTTTGTCAAAAATTACCCCCAGGTTTCACACCCATTCAGAAGTCGGGAGTGGTAAGCCCCCGAGAAAAAGCCTGGAGGGTAAACCAACCCCTGACCCCCCTATCCGGCATGCCGTATCCACAACCAGCACCTCAGTCTTTTCCGAGTTCAACTTCAGCCAACTCGAGTCCATCCAGTCCTGGACTTCTGTGAGGCAGTTGTTAAAGTCTAAGAGGGCTCTATCCTGGTCAGGTGCAAAAGAAAGGTAGAGCTGGGTATCATCGGCATCGGCATAACAATGAAACCTCAGCCCATACCTTCTTACAGTGTCTCTGAGGAGCAGCAAGTACACTGCGAACAACATGGGGGACAATACCAAACCCTGAGGAACCCCACATGACAGAGAAACTGGGTCCAAAGAATAAACTCCAGACACCACTCTCTGAGTTCTTCCAATGAGAAAAGATGTAAACCACCTGAGGACTGTACCCGCCAGTCTGCAGATGAACCTCAGGCGATCAAGTAAGACTTCATGGTCCACAGTGTCAAATGCTGAGGAGAGATCTAGAAGAACCAAGATGGAATGGTTTTTCCGATCTCAAAGAAGGATTCCAGAAAAATAGACGGTATGTCTAAGAAGGGTTATTGAGCTGCCTCCTTGGGTGTGAGGCAGGTTAATTACCAGGCTTATGCAGCACAGTATCAGAAAACACTGTGGCAATCAGTACTGGCTATGTTAGAGAATGCTCCCTCACCCCTCTCTGACGACCTGGCAGAGACAGCTAGATTTGGTCTGGAAGCTCTGGAAGCTGCTAAATACCAGTTCCAGATGCCAGCTGATGCCAGTGACAGTGCTGCCAGGTGGATGGCTCTATCAGTGGCTCTACAAAGACTGGCATGGCTTAGAGCCACTAATCTAACCCAGGATACCCAGGCCAAGGCCATGGATTTTTCTGTGGAGAACAGTTCCCTGTTTGGCAAACACACTGAGGATTACATGAAAAAGGTGGATGAATACAAGGCCACCTACAAAAGTAACTCCTCCAGGGACAGGCCGACCCCTTCCTGTAGGCCTTATGGAAGGGGAGGCAGGGGAAGGTCCTCTTATGGGAGGCCTTTTTACCAGGGCCAAGCTGCTTTCCAGCAGCAGTCCTACCCATGGCAGACTGAGTACATCAGATCTAGAGGCAGAAGGGGTTCCAGAAGGGGCTCCCAGTCTGCCCAAGCTCAGGCACCTGCAAAACAAAATCCCTGACCAGTTGGTCAAGGTCGCCTCCCCAGTACTAGTAGGGGGCAGGCTAACTTACTTCCTCCAGACTTGGGTTTCCATCACCATGGACAAGTGGGTTCTGGAAGTGGTAAGTCAGGGTTTGCCCCTATGCTTCAAATCCCTTCCTCCTTTAAAATCGAGAATTTTCATGCCAGCTTTCCTCATGGAAGGAAAACTCTTACAAAATGAGGTGCAAAAATTGCTCCATATGAAAGCAGTGGAACCTGTGCCAGTGCATCTCAGAGGAAGGGGTTTCTATTCCTGTTACTTTCTGACCAAAAAGAAAAATGGGGCTTGGCGACCCATTCTGGATCTCAGATCCCTCAACACATTTCTAGTGAAGCCAAAGTTCAAAATGGTCACTCTGTCATCCATACTACCAGTTATCCAGCAAGGGGATTGGCTGGCAGCCTTGGATTTAAAGGATACATATTTTTACATCCCAATAAGGCAGTCTCACAGAAAGTATCTCAGGTTCAGACTCCTTTCAGGCCACTACCAGTTCACTTCCCTTCCCTTCAGTCTGACCTCAGCACCCAGGGTATTCACAAAGTGCCTAGCTGTAGTGGTGGCACATCTAAGAAGGTCTGGTATTCTAGTTTTCCCTTATCTGGATGATTGGCTGCTTGTGGGCAAGTCCGCACAACAGGTCTTGGAGCATCTGCAATCAGCAGTGCATCTTCTGCAATCCCTAGGATTCCTGATAAACCAGGAAAAGTCGGTTCTTACCCCTGTTCAAGTGTTGCAATTCATAGGAGCAGAGCTGGATACAATCCAGTGAAGAGTTTTCCTCCATCAGGACAGGGTGAAAAGTATTTTTGACCTAGCTGCTTCTTTCAAGCTAATCCAGCCTTGCCAAGCAAGACAGTATCTGCAGATTCTGGGTCACATAGCTGCAGCAACAGGTACCGTCTCAGGGGCAAGATACAGAATGAGAGATCTGCAGTCTCACCTCAGATCTTCCTGGACATAAGTCTCCACCACTCATTCACACCATTGGGATCTGCGCCAGAGGCACTAGGACCCATCGGGAGCAAACTTTTTTGCTGGAGGGTCGGCGCCAGAGATGGCGCCGTGAGGCACAGCACCGCGAGCCAGAGCTCGCTGTAATGACTATCTTGGCGTCGACCCTCCAACCGCCTCAGTTCCTTTTTTCCCGCTGTCGAGTGCGCTTCAGTGACGACATCGCTCACCCGCCGTGAGTCAAACTTCAACTAGCAGCATAGTTTTCAGTTTGTTATTTTGTAATATTATCTCGATAACAGTATCGCTTGTTTTAAAAAATAAAGAAGTCTCAGCCTACTTTGACGGAGTCGACCATGAGCAGGTCAGGTGATGGTAGGGAGACTTCGTATGAAAGCTGTTCAGTCAGTCGGGCTGGGTCCGGTCCACTGCCTTCTCCGGAGGGGGGGTCTGACAACGGTCAGTCCAATGCCCGGGGGATGGGTGGTCCCCGAGGAAGCATAAAAATAAACGGTCGCATTCTTGGCACCGTTCGCCTCGAGGCTCTTCTTCGCCCACAGGTCTAAAAAGAGAAGGCATCACCGAGGTCACCTCTGATATGTCTGCGCCAGATGTTCGGGTTATTGGGGTTAGTTGCCAGTCTCCTCCTTCGGAGTCGCCAACCTCTGCTTCTGGTAGCCAGCGGCTTCGACATCGAAGTCCTACCCTGCCCGCAGGTAGGTCTTCAGGTGAGCAGTTTCATCAGTGGGCCGCTCTTATGGAGCAATGGGCTCGGAGGTTAGTTCAGCTACCTGGCTCGGTCACTCGTGGGCTTTCGGGCTCATTGAGAGACCAGGTAGGGCGGTTGGACTCTCCTGGTCACGCGGCACCTTCTTTGGTGCCGTCGACTCCGTGCTTAGGTGTTCCCCCCCCTCACATGGCTGCGGCGCAGGGGGCCACACCGATGCCTTTATCTCCTGCTCTTCTTCCTTCAAAACCTGTTTTTCTGAATCTGGGGGTGTTTTCGGCGACCTCAGCGCCGGTGGTGCGCTCGGCATCGTCCTCAGCACTGTGCGGCTTCTCGGCACTGTCCTCGGCGCCGTGCAGCTTCTCAGCACCCTTCTCGGCGCCGTGCGGATTCTCGCCGCCCTTCTACGGCGCGCGTCGGATTCTCGGTGCCGTGCAGCTTCGGCACCCTTCTCGGCGCCGCAAGGGATTCTCGGTGCCATGCGGCTTCTAGGCGCCTATTTTCGCTGCGTGGTCCCTCAGTGACGCCAGTGCTATGTGCTCCTCGGCTCGCCGGTGCGTCAGCCCCTCGGCGCCGGGGCTCTCGGCCCTCTGCTTTTCAGGACCTCTTTTCACTCATTTATGTCTTCTCTCTTCTGATTTTCATTCCTTTCCTGTCCATACATTCCTCCTGGACTGTCAGGAGATGACATTGAGCCTGACCCAGACCTTCGGTTGGGTGATGAAGTGACTTAAGCAGGATCTATCTCTGCTGCAGAGCCTGTGGTCGAGGACCTGTTTTTTAAGTCTCTGCTGAAGAATCTGAGTTCCACTCTTTCTCTCCAGACTACAGACATCGATCCTGGGAAATTGTTAAGACTCCAATACCTTCATGTTCCGAGATCCCTATGGATTTGACTCTCTGGTTCAGCTTTCCTTCGAGACGCTGTCTCAAATGGTATGGAATAATCCTGCTCTCACCCCTTCGGTGGCTAAATCCATAGGAAATATTCAGCCCCCAAGGATCGTCCCATTTTGGCATCTCAAGCCTTTGCGGATCCTATTGTAGTCCTGGCAGAGAATGATAAGGTCATTCTTCCTCAAACTACTACAGCTCGACCTATTAACAAAGAATCTCGTAAGATAGACATCTTAGGTAAGAGAGTCTTTGCTGCTTCTACCCTAAGTATGCGTATTGCCAGCTACCAAAGCTATTTCTCACAGTATGAATATATCCTGTGGCACTCTATCAAGCAGATGGTTGAAGCTCTTCCGGAGTCGGATGCAAAGCCGGAGCTTCTTCAAACCATTACCAGAGGTATCGAATCTAACAACCAGCAGGTTAAAGCAGCCATGGATGCTTTCGACACTGCTTCCCATTCAGCGGCTGCTGGTATTTGCACCCGACGTCATTCCTGGCTGCGCACTTCGGGTTTCACGAATGACGCGCAGCAGCAGGTAATGGCGTTGCCCTTTGATGGTGCGTATCTTTTTGGTCCTCAGGTAGAGCAAGCTCTAGAAGCTACTCAAAAGACCAGGTCAGCCATTGCTGGCTCTCGACCCTCCTGCCCCTCGAGGGCATGTCAATAAACGCAGTTTCATAATCGCTAGTCCTTTCGAGGCAGAGGCAGAGGAGGTTTCCATAAAAACCAACCTGCCCAACCTCAAAAGAAGACGCAACAGAAAGTGCAAGGGCCCAAAGCGCCCAGCGCTACCTTATGAATGTCTGGCCCAAGTCCCATCTCAGCTGCCCGAGGTGGACTTTTCTTCTCCAGTGGGAGGTCGTCTGATGCACTTCTACAACCAGTGGAAGTCCATAACCTCAGACAAATGGGTCCTTCGGATAATTCGCGAGGGGTAGTCACTCAATCTGGTGGAGACCCCCCCCCCCAGATCGTCCCCCCAAACGGCAGCCCAGGCTGTCGACCCTTCAGTCAGACCTTCTCGGCGCCGAGATTCAGGGCCTTCTGGACAACAGGGCAGTAGAAGTGGTGCCGCTGCATCAACGGAACATGGGGTTCTACTCCCATTACTTTCTGGTTCCAAAGAAGTCCGGGGTATGCGCCCCATTCTGGATCTCAGAAAGCTAAACAAATTTCTCCCCAAGGAGAAATTCAAAATGATTTCTCTGGGAACTCTGTTACCTCTGCTTCATCAACACGACTGGCTAGCCTCCCTAGACATGCAGGATGCTTACCAGCACATTTCTATTCACCCAAGGCATCACAAATTCCTGAGGTTTGTGGCTCTGGGACAGCATTATCAGTTCAGAGTCCTGCCCTTTGGGCTATCCTCGGCGCCACGGGTTTTTACAAAGTGTTGTGCAGTTCTCGCAGCGCACCTCAGAAAGGCCGGGATACAGGTGTTCCCTTATCTGGACGATTGGCTTCTAGCAAGCCCTACCAGGCAAGGGACCCTGGACGCCGTAGAGACGGCTTCTCACCTCCTTACATCCATGGGAGTTCAGCTGAACCTCAAGAAATCGCAACTGCAGCCCTCCCAGAGGCTCCTCTTTATAGGGACTCTTCTGGACACCTCCTGTGCGAAGGCTTTTCTTCCAGAAGACAGAAGGAACGATATCCTTCAAATGGCGCGTCACATCGGAGAGAACACTTCAGTTACTGCTCTCTCGATGCAACGGATGCTAGGCCTCATGGCTTCCTCAGTGTTCACTGTTCCCCTAGCACGTCTGCACATGAGAACCACTCAATGGATGCTCAGTACTCAGTGGTCCCCAACCACTCAGCCGCAGTCCTGTCTCATCAAGGTGACAGAACCTTTAAAGAGGTCACTCACCTGGTGGTCTCAAGAGAGCAATCTCCTAGAGGGGTATCCCTTTGCTCCTCTGGACCATCAGATCTCCATTACCATGGACGCATCCCTAATGGGGTGGGGAGCTCACTGTCAGGCTCTCCACACTCAAGGTGCGTGGACTCAAGCCACGTCCCAGCTCCACATAAACGTCCTAGAAATGAGAGCCGTCCTTTATGCGGTCTGAGCGTTGAAGGACATTCTGTGTCACAAGAACATTCTCCTTCAAATGGACAACAAAGCAGTGATGTATTACATCAACAAGCAGGGCGGTGCTCATTCTTACCCCTTATGCAGGGAAGCAATGAGGGTATGGGAATGGTACTTGGAGCACAAGGCTCTAATTCAAGCGGTCTACCTGCCAGGTATTCAGAACGAACTGGCAGACCGTCTCAGCAGAACAGAGACAGACCCACGAGTGGTCTCTCGACTCAACCATAGTTCAGTCACTATTCGAAGAGTGGGGAACTCCAGACCTGGACCTTTTTGCATCCCCACTCAATGCAAAACTGCCTCTCTTCTGCTCCAGAAATCCATGGCCTGGCATTTTCTGTCAGGATGCATTCAGGCTGCGGTGGACAAAACGCTTTCTTTACGCCTTTCCACCTCTTCCTCTAATTCAGAGGGTACTCCTCAAGTTCGAATCCCAGGGGGACAAGATGATCCTCATTGCTCCCTTCTGGCCTCGACAGCTGTGGTTTCCACTACTCATCAATATGTTGGCAGTTCCTCTGAGACCACTTCCCCTACAGATGAACCTTTTGACTCAGGGGCCTGTGGTCCACCCCAACCTGAGATCGCTTCACCTTCAAGCTTGGCTTCTGAAGAAGTAGAAGTAAACCAGTTCAATGTGTCTCGAAGAGTTTCAGATATTCTTCTGGCTGCACGGAAACCAGCCACTAGGAAAACTTACACAGCCAAATGGAAGCGTTTCTCGCTCTGGTGTGCAAAGTCCTCTTTGAATCCTTTTTCCAGCCCACCAGATAAAGTTATGGAGTACCTCTTAGACCTCTCAAATTCAGGCCTACAGTACTCTACAGTCAAAGATCACCGTTGTGCCATTTCAGCTTATCATGAGCCAGTACTTTCCTTGTCACTGGCTCAGTTACCTGTGGTTAAGAGGTTTCTTAAAGGAATTCTGCATACCAGACCTCCTACAAGATGTCCAGTTGCAGCCTGGGACATCAATCTTGTGCTAGATATGCTCACTCGGAAACCTTTTGAACCTCTGGCTACCTGTGAGCTAAAATTTCTCACTTGGAAGACTGCCTTCCTAGTGGCCATTACCTCAGCCCATAGGGTCTCTGAGATACATGCCCTGGTCCCAGACCCTCCATATACTGTGTTCCATAGGGACAAAGTAGTTCTTCGTAATCATCCTAAATTTCTTCCTAAGGTTGTGTCAGAATTTCATCTAAACCAACCTTTGGTCCTTCCCTCTTACTTTGCGAACTTCCAAAATGAAGGAGAGCGTTCTCTTCATTCTTTGGACGTTAAGAGGGCCTTGTGTTTCTATCTGGATAGAACCAAGGACTTTCGCAAAGCCCAGCAACTGTTTGTTTCCTTCAGCGAGACCCGGCTGGGTCAACCTGTCGCTATCAGATGCATCTCAGCATGGCTAGTGGCATGCCTTCGCCACTGCTATTCCATGGCACAGGTTAAGTTGGAGGGCAGGGTTTACGCTCACTCTACTAGAGTGGTCGCGGCATCCCTAGCGGAAATTCGCAACGTGCCCATTGCAGATATTTGCAACGCGGCCACCTGGAGCTCAGTGCATACTTTTGTTAAACATTATGCACTAGATGTCCATGCCAGACGACATTCTTCCTTTGGCAGAGCCATCCTTAATGGACTTCTGTCTTAGAAACGTGAGCTCTTGGTCTCTCCTGCCGCCCTCTCGGGGGATTATTAGCTCGGTACTCTCCAATAGGTGATGAGTGGTGGAGACCTATGTCCAGGAAGATATGAAAATTACGTACCTACCGTAATTCTTGATCTTCTTGGACGAGTCTCCACCACTCATTCACACGCCCACCCTCCGCCCCCCGAGCTCACCTCTGTTGTTGGTCTTCACTCCCTCAAATCTTTAGGCTGTGAAGACTTCTTTGTTGACCCTTCTTATACGGGTCATCTGGACTATCTTATGTCCGGTTTTTAGGTTAAGGCTACCCTTCTAGGTTAGTTACGCCTGCACCTCCTTGTAAAAAGGTACTGAGGCGGTTGGAGGGTCGGCCTTGAAAATAGTCATTACAAGCGCGAGCTGTGGCTCCATGATGCCGTGCTCGCGGTGCCATCTCCGTGCCGACCCTCCACCAAAAAAGTTTGCTCCCAATGGGTCCTAGTGCCTCCGCCGCAGATCCCAATAGTGTGAATGAGTGGTGGAGACTCGTCCAAGAAGATCAAGAATTACGGTAGGTACGTAATTTTCATATCTCACTGGTCACAGAAAAGAGACAAGATGTCATAGATACATAGATACATACATAGACAGTGTCGGCAGATAAGGGCCTATGGCCCACCCAGTCTGCCCATTTGAGCTTGTAAGTTCAGTTTGTTTTCCTAGAAGTCTGTTGCACCTTGCCCCTGACCTCCAGAATTCCTTTATGTCTATCCCATGCATTCTTAAATCCCTTGATTGTTTCAGCCCCCACCACTTCCTCTGGCAGGGTGTTCCACTTGTCCACCACCCGTTCTGTGAAGAAATTCTTTCTCATGTTTCCTCTGAATCGTCCTCCCTCCAACTTCACCCCATGCCCTCTAGTCCTGGAACATCTTTTTCGCTTAAAAATAGTGTTTTCCTGCACCCTGTTCCTCCCTGTAAGATACTTGTATGTCTCTATCATATCCCTCTCTCCTCCTCTCCTCCAGGAGTACATGTTCAGTTCCTTCAACCTGTCTTCATAGGACTTGTGATGCAATGCATGCACCATCTTTGTTGCCCTCCTCTGAACCTTCTCTACCCTGTCTATGTCCTTACGTGGTATGGTCTCCAGAACTGTACACTGTACTCAGGTGTGGGCCTCACTAGTGTTTTGTATAGCGGAATTATGACCTCCCTTTCCTGCTGATGATGCCCTGCCTATACATCCCAGCATCCTATTTGCTTTATCTGCTGCCATGTCACACTGTTTCCCTACCTTGAGGTCATCAGAGATGATAACCCCAAGATCCCTTTCCTGCTTGGTGCATGCTATATCCTCACCCCCCAACTGATATATTGTGCCAGGGTTTTTGTGCCCCATATGCATTATCTTGCACGTCTTTGCATTGAATTTCAACTGCCAAACCCCTGACCATTCTTCAAGTTTCTGCAGGTCGCTTCTCATTCTGTCTACACCCTCTGGTGTGTCTACTCTGTTACAGAGCTTTGTGTCATCAGCGAACAGTGAAATTCTGCCTTCTAGGTCCTGCGCCATGTCACTGATGAAGATGTTGAATAGGACCGGTCCCAGCACTGATCCCTGTGGTACCCCACTGGTCACTCTTCTCTCTGTGGAGTGACAGCCATTTACCACCACCCTCTGTGTCCTGCCACCCAGCCAGTTACCTACCCACCACACTACTGTCCTGCCCACACCCATGTCAAAACTGATCCCAGTAACAGAGGCTGTTATTCAAGCCTTACAGTGGTGGACAAATTCAGACAACTTAAGGCAAGGGATCCCTTTCCAGAGGGAGAACCCTTCCTTTATTCTAACAACAGATGCTTCTCTATTGGGATGGGGCACCTATATGGGAGAACACACCATCCAAGGGACTTGGTCCAAAGCAGAGTCTCTTCTTCACATAAATATCTTAGATCTGCGAGCTGTACTTCTAACTCTAAAGGCCTTTGCTCATCTGGTGCAGGGCAAGGTGGTACAAGTCAGGACAGACAATACCACAACAATGTACTATACAAACAAACAGGGTGGCACAAGATCAGATCCTCTACTTGTGGAGGCCATGAAATTGTGGGACCTGGCATACTCTCTAAAAACAGCCCTGCAAGCTATTCACGTCCCAGGGAGGGAAAATATTCTGGCAGATGCCCTCAGCAGAATCAGTCAGTGTCACCACAAGTAGTCCTTGGACACACAGGTAATAAATTCAGTTTTCAGAAGGTGGAGTACCCCAGAGGTGGCCCTTTTTGCCTCTCAAGAGAACCATAAGCTACCAGTGTTTTGTTGCAGGCCTCCGGCAAGAGGCACAATCCCAGTAGATGCCATGGCACTGGACTGGTCGGGAAAAAGCCTGTATGCTTTTCCCCACTCCCTCTCATTCTCAAAGTCCGGCAAATCTAAATCTTTCCCAAGCAGTTTTGCACATACTTAAGGGGTATAGGAAACCCTCGATTAAGAAAACCTATTCAGCTAAATGGAAAAAGTTTGTCTCTTGGTGCAACCTGCACAGCATCGAACCTGCCTCAGCAGGAATTCCAACTCTCCTTGAATATCTCACTTTCTTGCATGATCAGGGCCTTAAGCATACTTCCTTAAGAGTTCATTTGGCATCTGTCACTGCTTACATTTCTCTGGATAGAACCACCTCTGTAGCAGCTAATCCTATTTTTAAGAAGTTTTTCAAAGGTTTGTGTCACACATATCCACCCATCAGAGAACCTATCCCTGGATGGGACTTGAACATTTATATTGCTCACCTTATGAAGCCACCTTTCAAACCTATGTCCTCAGCACACCTCCAGTATGTTACATGGAAAACTGTATTTTTAGTGGCTATAAATTCTGCTAGAAGGGTAAGTGAGCTTTAGGCTCTATGTATAGAAAAGGGCTACTTGTCTTTCCACAATGATAAAGTGGTACTCAGGACAAATAGAAAATTCACCCCCAAAGTGGCGTCAGATTTTCATTTGAACCAATCCATTACACTACCAGTGTTTTCACTGAGCATTCTACTTCAGGTGAGCATAGACTCCACAGTCTTGATGTAAAGAGGGCTCTGAGCTATTACATATCTCACACTAAAGATCACAGGGGGGATAAACAACAGTTATTCCTTACCTATGGGGATGTGAAAAAAGGTACACCAGCTACCAAGAGGTCAGTCTCTTGCTGGATAGTCAGTTGTATACAATTTTGTTATGAAAAAGCAGGCAATCAGGTCCCATCAGGATTTAGGGCCCACTCAACTAGAGGAATAGCTGCTTCCATAGCAGCTTCAAGGGATGCCCCCCTATTGGACATCTGCAAAGCTGCTACAAGGAGGACAGTACATACTTTCACGACACATTACAGCCTGGACATGCAATCCAGAAGTGATGCCACCTTTGGAACAGCAGTCCTGCAGAGCCTTTTGCATAAGTAGGTTCTCTGCCCACCTCCAAAGGTACTGCTTTGAAGTCTACATACAGTCATGAATATAGAAGAATACATGGGGTTAGAAGAAAAAATTACTCATCTTAGTAATATTGTTTCTTCCAGTGTATTCTTCTATATTCATAACTCTCCCACCCTACCTCCCCTACCAGAACCAGAGCCTCATCATGCCTACTGATTTTTTTCTTCGATTTTAATATGCATGTACACACTACTGGAGTACATTTTTAACTTTGGTGGTATTTATCTTCTTATTCTTTGGTTACATGTGTTTCCAGGATGAAAGTTTTTATTATTTTAGTATTATAATGGACTTGTCACTAGGGCTTATATTTGGATTTTAGGAGTAGGTTCCTTTCTATTTCGTAGGTAGTATTAGATAGATATGTAGTTCTTCTGCCTTGTAGGCTGTTATCGAAATCTGAGACGTTGATGGAACGTTGCAATAGATAAGTGCAGCAGTTTGACTACGTGTCTCGAGCAATGATAGGTTCTATCATTTGCATATAGTTCCATTTCTCTCCAGGCAGTTCTACTTAGGAGGCAGACCGCATACAGTTATGAATATAGAAGAATACACTGGAAGAAACAATATTACTAAGGTGAGTCATTTTTTTCTTATAGCCCGCTAAATCAGAAAACTTTGAACCCAATAACCGTGAAATTTCAATAGGGTCAGTTACAGTCCCATTTGGAGTACTCAGTTTCTGAATTAAAGGATTAGCTTTAGGTGAAGTTAACTGATTAACAGAATCCCCAAACTGTTTTGGATCAGACAGTTTACCATCAAGTTGTTTTTATGATACTCATTTTTGGCTACCCTAATCAATGAGCTCACTTTGTTGCACAAGTAATGGTACCTATCTAATATACCTCTAGAAGGGGACTGCTTATAATTTACCCAAGCTAGATCTCTAGCCCTGATCTAGTCTCTAAGACCAGGAGAAAACCACCTAGTATAAGACCCATGCACCCTCAGCTTGTGTAGGGGAAAACACAAATCTTGAATATGAACCAGTTTCCTACAAAAAAAATCTAATGCACAGTCAGGGTCAGGGATAAGATCCAGAAAGGACCAATCAATCTGAGACAGCTGAGACTGAAGAACAGTTAAATCGACGTTCCTAAAGTTTCAATAATTAATGAAATGTGATGGAACTTTAGGTTGCTTAAAATTTAATACAGAATAAGTAGCCTGATGATTGCTGGTGGAATCAGCCAATACACCAGCAAATGACACCAGCTGAACTCTGTTAGTGATAACCCAATCTGTAATAGAATGTTTACCACTTCGTGAATTCAATCTTGTAGGTTCAGTAATTAATTGAACCAAGTTATGAGATTGTAATAGTGTTTCAAGACCAAGAGCATCCGATTCCAACCAATAAGATTCACATCTCCTAATAAAACAAAATCAGTATCCAAACAATTGTCTGAGTTTTTTGCCAAAACGTCACCTAGGCCATCCGGACCACTACGCAGGGATTATAAATGCACCTGACATTTATATGCTTTCTACCACCCATAATGATTTTAATGAATAGCCAGTCATTCAAACTACCACTATCCCTACTACTACTACTCAGAATAACAATTTCCATTGTATCTGTATGATAGACTGCAACTCCTCCACCTTTTTTTTTTTTTTTTTTTGACCTATCAGATCTTACAATTTTATAACCAGGAATAATACATAAATCATCAGAAATACCAGGTTTTAGCCAAGTTTCAGATAACACAATTAAGTCTGGATCATAAGTTTGAGAAAGACATTGCAGTTTGTCCAATTTTGGAAGCAAACTTCTTACATTCAGATGCATGAACTTTAAGCTATGGGAAAGATGCCAGGGTGTATTATCATACGTATTTACATTCCTTGGACAAGGGTTTAACTCAGTGTCACCAGATAAAACTAGTAGATACCCCAAAGCAAACAACCTGGAAACAAACCCCACTTTACCCAACCTCCTCAGAACAAGGGACTTTGATATAGGAATAAAAAAAACTCCCACAGTGTACAATTGAATTATTTTCATAATATGATAAATCCACAGGGGATAGCTTTAAGGTGCCATCCCACAGTAAATTAAATATAGTAAAATCAGACAGTGCCCCCCACCTTTCTCAAACATTACAAGTGAAACACTCACATAATAAAAACTTAATAAAAGTAGCACATCTATAACATTAAACCTTGTACTATAACTAATAACAGCCATTTTGGCACTTCAACTTTCAAAAGCTTTAAAACACTAATTGATTCCACCAGAGCCTTCTGTCCTAGCTCTTCGGCTCCCTCAAAGTCCCTCAGCTTCCAACACTTTGCCGCACTTCGCTGCTTATAGCCACCGCTACCGCATCTTACTTGCAGCTATATTTAAATTCCCTTAACCCATCGAATTAGGCTGCCACCACCAATCGGGAGGAAGGGAAATTAACTTTGGTGAGTTTGGTGGTAATTACCTTATTTAGTGACTGGATTAATATATACAGTATATGAGGGATGCAAAAATGAGAGGGGAGCAATACATATTTGTTGTTATTCTGTGCTGTATTAAATTATTTACCTGAGTAAAGGATTAACTCTATGAAAAGGCATAGAACATTGAGCTCGAGCTTGGTTTTCAAACCTCTGTCTATGGTACTCTGAAGTGTAACTGTCAGATCTTCCCTTGTCAGTCTTCACCATTCATTACTGCTTGGGTTAGTGACGGAGGCGCGCACCCACTATGGGATTTTTTTTTTTTTTTTTGGAGTTGGCTAGCGGCACCGGAGCGACGACAGGCCATACGAGGGCGGCCGTTAGGTGTCAGACCTCCTCTATCTCAGTTCTGTTTCTCCCGCTGTCGAGGCTGCACCTGCTGCGTGGTAGTTCAAGTGTTTCTGCATCAAGACTCCTCGTTTTTCTCCAGTGACTCTCGCTCAACGCCGTCTCCCGGTAAGACCGTTCCTTTAATTTCTGTGACGGCGCTGAGTGCTTTATTGCTGTTTTTGCCTTATTTAGTTCGCATCATGTCAGGTTCAGGGGCAAAACGTAATTCGAAGGCGGGCCGTGCCCCTATGCATCGGTGCTCCTGTGGCCGGCATTTCTCCATCTCGGACCGTCATGATGTCTGTCTCCGTTGCCTGGGACCCAACCACGATATGGACGCGTGCAATGCCTGTTTCTCCATGGACCGTCGTGTCCTCGAAGTCCACGCGTTCAAGATCAGCAAGGCCCCGCCGACCTTCGGGGGACGGCGTCGCTCCAGGGATTCCCAGGTAAGGTCTCTAGGCCCTTCCTCCGGGTCCCCTCTCGGGCCTATACGGTCCGTGGAGGAGGAGGAGGAGGCTTCCTCCTCTTCTCTTGCCAAAGAGGAAGCTTCTTTTGCGGTGTCGGAGGAACGTCGTGGTCTCTTCCGGGGACACCGCTTCGGCAGTCACCTCCTCGGAGGTGCAGGCTCCCCCAGTGTCGAGGCCCGCGCCTGCTGGGCCTGGCACGTGGACCCTCAAGAGGCGCCCTCAGTGCCGTTTGGATCCAGCGCGCTTGCCAGTTCAGCTCTCTCGGCGGCACCGGGTTGGGTTCCAGCATGGGGGGCGGCTTCCGTGGGCCTAGCTGGCGCCACTGGGGGCAGGGCTGGGCCTAGCGGGTGTGGGTGGGCATGGTGTCGCCCAGCCGCCTCTGGCAGAACGGCGCTGTTTCTCTGGAGACCGGTGTTGCTAGTATTGTGGTCCAGCTGGTCTCTTCCTCTTGGGGTCGGTGACTCAGGCGTGGACCCGTCCTGGCAACCTGACTCTTGAGTCAGGGTCCCCAGTGGCACGTGTGGTGCTAGGCGGCTGGCGGGCCTCTCCCGCTGTCCCCGCTACTGTCCTCCCTGAGGGCCCTCGGCTAGGGTGGTCCTGGGTCCCTGGGGGCATAGAGTGGGGTGGAGGAGGGCCCTCCTGGGGGGCTCGTGACAGCTACCCTCCCTGGTGCTGTTGCAGCCACTCGGGGTGGTAGAATGCTGGGGTCGAGGAGGAGGGCACTCTCGGAGTCCGAGGGGTCAAGGGGCGGGGTGCAGTCGTCGCGGCCTCTGCCGGCCACCCCTCAGGGGGTGGCTAGGAGCCGTAGCGCTGGGCCCCGCCTTTCCCTCTTGGACCCCGGGGTCCCCTCCAGTGGCATTGCTGCGGACTGCCCTTCTGGATTCATGCAGTCCCAGGTTCATCACAGGGGAGGATCCCCTTCTGGGCTCTTCCAGGTTTCGCTTTTCCAGGGTTCTGTTTTGCGACCTGGTCTGTTGTCTGGAATCCCACCAGCTCGGGCTCTGTTCTCCAGATTTCAGAGCCCTAGCAGAGGACAGTTGCCTCTTCGTAAAGTGCCCATCTCCTGTTCCTCTGTAGCCACCCCCCGCTTTTCCAGGCCATGTCGGTCCTACGGGCCCGTTATCCTGGGAGAAGTTCAGAGGTTCTGTGGTGGCCTTCCCCTCATATGTCAGGTGTATGTATGAATGAGCGGGTCTTTTGCCTATCCCCACCACCACAAGAATCTTCTGGACACTCGAGCTCTCCATCATCCTCGTCTCCCTTCTCTGAGAGAGAGGAACCCTCTGCTCATATCTCCTCTGATGCTATTTCACTGAATATCAGCGATTCCTTTCGAGGATGGTGAGGGATCTTCAAATCTCCTACGTTAGGCGAGACAATACCGAACGGGAGACGCGTGAATTCCTTGGAGAATTCAGTGCCCAGCACCTGGTGGTACCTTCCTGGCCTATCCCCTTCCAGGAGGCGTCTATCCGTTCCTGGCAGTCGCCAGCCGCCCCTTCTCCAGCCCCGGCAGACTGTCGACGAAGGTATTGTGCCCCTTCGGAATCCCTGGGTACTCTCCCCAACCCGCCCTCGGGTTTGGTATACCTGGAGACTCCCTCCGGGCACCGCCGCCTGGCGCACGACCATCCACCGGATTCGGATTCCCTACAATTCGACTGGTGGGGGCGAAGAGTGTTCTCTTCCTCTCTCGTGCAATGGCTTGCATTGCGTCACATCAGGCTCATCACGCTGCCTACAGTAGGCATTTGTGGTCGATGCTCTCTCAGCTCTTAGCATCAATGCCTGATATGGAGCAAACCAGACAAGCTATTGCCCTCTCTGCTATAGGCCTGGAGCTGGCAAGACACCAAGCAAGGGCATCTTATGACGCCAGTGAGGTGGCTTCCAGGCTTGTGGGGACAGCGATCTGCATTAGGCAGACGGTATGGCTTCGTCTGTCAAGGTTGTCACCCCTGGCCCGGCGTAGGGTGATTCGCTCCGCTTTCCGGGGGAACCGTCTCTTTTCCTCCAGAGCTAGGAGATTACTGCAGGGGCTTCCTCCATCTCCCCGTCCTCGGGGGGCACCTCCTAGCTCTTCTCCCCCATAGGCTTCTCTTTTGATTAGCCCAGGGTCTTCCCCTTCTGTTTCTCACCAGCAGAAGGCTGGGGGTCTTGTTCCCTCAGGGTTCTACCCCCCCTTTTTCTAAGGGGGGGGGCTTGGTACTCACCCAAGCAGTATTGAATGGTAGAGATTGACAAGGGAAGATATGAAAATTACGTACCTACCGTAATTCTTGATCTTCTCTTGTATCTTCACCATTCATTACTGATACCCACCCACCTTCCCCTCAGTGGCCTCCTTCTGTGGCGTCTCCCCCTCCCGTCTCATTCTTCTTCCTTTCCTTGGCCTTTATGCCAAAAAAAAAAAAAAAACTTTGTTTTCCATTCTTAATGAATGGTTCCTTTTTTCCTCAAGGTAAAGAGGAACGAACACGGTTGTACTTTTCTCTAAATTCTGAGGGAACTCTTTCTGACCGCCCTTAGGGTGCGATCCCTAAATACCTTCTTCAGGTTATGCAGTTTCACAGCCCTAGAGGCCATGCTCTGACTTGGCCTCGGCAAAATCTAGAATCCTCCTGGCAGGTATTATTTTGAGCTCTTCCAGCTGCTGATTGAACTTGTCAGCTCTGAGCTTCTGCTTGCCCTGCCTTAGGGAGTCTGATTAAGTTCTACTCTATCTTTCATACAAAACTGCCTTCAAGAAGGCATAGTCTTTCCCATACACTACTGTGTTAGCACTTAACAAGGTGCTAAGGGACTTAGTCCCCTTCCTGGGTGGGCGCTCTACCCGGAACAGGTTCTACCCGGGCAGTCTGGGGGCCCTCAACTAGGATGAAGGGACTCGGCATGTTGAGAGTTCAGAGAGTCTGCCCTCATTCGGATCTGTTCAGGTGGTTCGGTTGAACCTCCCCTCAGTCCTAGCAACTGGGATTCTTGCTCACTTGTTAGTTTCGAGCCTATAAGCCTCCTCAACCAATGCTCGATGGGCACGGTTCTCCCTCTCAACATGCCTCTTTTCTTCTTCTTCTTCTACTCTCTTCCTTCTCTCTCTGTTCCTCCCAGAGCCGCCCCAGAAAGGAGGCCCTGCGTCCCTTAGGGTAGGAATTCTCTCCTCTGTCTATTCTCTACCGGCTTATTCCTTTTCAGTTTATATCCTATCCTTTTCTGTCCCTCGCTATCTTGCCTCGCTTTCCTTTTTCTTACCCTTTATTTCGCCTTCCAGCTACCAGAACTGAGATAGAGGAGTAGTCTCACGGCACTAACGGCCCCTCACGCATGACGCCAATACGTCGCTAAGGGCGGCGCTGTTGGAGCCGACTCCAAAAAAAAACAAACTCCCGTAGCGGGTGCGCGCCTCCGGCACTAACCCAAGCAGTAATGAATGGTGAAGATACAAGAGAAGATCAAGAATTACGGTAGGTACGTAATTTTCATATTTCTTACTCTGCTTAACTGTGAAGTCGCTCCGGAGATCGCCCCTGCGCTTCGGTTCGGTAAAAGTTCGAATCGGTGGTTTTTCAACTGGAACTGTTTATTTTTTTCGGTATTCTTACCTCTGTCTCGGTAACAGTAAGTAGTAGTAGTAGGTAGTGTTAATTTTTGTTGGTTTTGTTGGAAATTATTTTGCCTTCAGTTCTTTTCTGGTTGGTCCGGTTTAGAACCGAAATTTATTGTGATGGGTTTGTGTTTCTTCATTTATATTGTGGTTTTCCGGTACTTATCGGTTCCTAAAAAATCCAGTATTTGTGGGATTTTTTTAACCGACCCGTGACACGGTTGGAACCAATAAGTTTTTAGTTGCCTAGTTTAAATGCTGACACGGGTGACTTTTTGAATTTTTGGTATGTCTGAGAAACCCAAAAAGGAAACCGGAACCACTGGGTTTCAGCACTGTACCGAGTGTAAGGAGGCCTTTGCTAAGGCTGATCCTCACCTCATCTGTGTGTATTGTCTGGGGTTTGACCACCTCAAAGAAGACTACCAAATCTGTAAGAACTTTCCCAAAGCCACTCTGTAAAAACATTTGAGTAGACTGAGGGAGAGGGAGGCCGAGAAGTCCGCTGACCCAGATGGCCAGCCCGGGTTCAGTTGTGACCGAACCTGAGGAGGTGCCCACTGACCTGGGTGATACCTTCTTGGGCAAACAGAGAGCTGATTCTGCGGAATTGGTCCCGGCTAAGAGAAAGAGAAAATCAGCTGGTTCGGATCCGACTTCCCGTGTTCCAACCACTGAGGAGATAGCGAAAGCAATTTCTATAGTGCAGTCACTTTGCCCGTTCCGACCGAACCGGCATCGGTTCAAAGGCGATCAGTTCAGTCGGAAATGGTTGCCTCAGATATTGACCCAGAGGCATACCATGAAGGCGATTGGGAGGAGGAAGAAGATGATGAAGAAGGAGATTTTGTAGGCCTAGATGAGCCAGTAGAGCCTGACATTTCCCCCAGACAGGCCTTCTAGTGTTTCTCCTCCCAGGCTTTCTGAGTCCTCCTCCCACTTCTTGTTTTACAAGAAGGTGGCTGAGACTCTTCAGCTTCCTATGGAAGCGGCTGACCAGGATCAGGAGGAACCTGATTATGTGGAGTTGATGGATGTTCCAGAGTCAAAGAGAGTGCCTATCCCTCTGCAAAAATCCCTGGGGAAGCAGACACAGAAACGTTTGCAATTCTCCACATCCATTCCTCCTGTGGATAAAAGAATGGACAGGAGGTATGCCTTATCAAGTCCTGGCACATAATTCCTTTCAGTACATAGCAGCCATGTTGGGGTAGTGCAAACTGCAGCCTGTGACAAGGCTAATAGTCCCCTGGCATCTCACCCCCCAGATAAGGATTCCAGGAAAGTGGATGCCATGGCCAGGAAACAGTACTTGGCATCATCATCTTTGGGGCTCAGGCAATCAAATTAAATGACATATACAGCCAGGTACCAGAAATCTATGTGGGATACGGTTATGGAGCTGGCTAAGAATGCCCCTCCCCAGCTAGCCAAGGAGCTGAAGCAGGTGGCCGTGAATGGTATAGAGGCATCCAAAGTGCAATGTCATGCTGCTGTGGACTTGAATGATGTCCATTCTAGAGCAAAGTCCTTCAGTCCTCCCTCTCTCTTTCTTGGAGGCAAAGGCATTAGAGGCAGAAATCTCCTCTCTTCTGCTTCTGCAAGTAGTGGAGAAGGTACCTCTTTGTCACAGGGAAAAAGGACTGTATTCCAGATACTTCCTTACCCCAAAAAAGACAGGGAAGTGGCGACCCATCCTACATTTAAGGTACCTGAACAAACATTTGACAAAACCAAAATTCAAGATGGTGACTCTGGGAGTAATTCTTCCCTCTCTGAGACCAGGAGACTGGCTAGCTTCTCTGGATCTCAAGGATGCCTATATCCACATACCTATCAGACATTCCCACAGAACGTACCTCAAGTTCGAGTTGCCCTCAGACCATTACCAGTTCAGAGCTGTGCCTTTCGGCCTAACATCCGCTCCAAGGGTATTCACCAAGTGTCTTGCAGTAGTGGTGGCATTCCTCAGGAGACAGGGTATCCTTCTGTTCCCATACCTGGATGATTGGCTCCTAGTGGGCCAGTCCTCAGACCAAGTCAAGTCAGTCTTAGAGGTCACTCAAAGACTTCTAGAATCCTTGGGCTTCATTCTGAACCTAGAAAGTCTGTTCTGAAACCAGCCCAGCTTCTCACCTTCATAGGGTTAGAAACAGACACTATTCAGGCAAGAGCATTTCTCCCTCTCTCTCAAGGGTCCAGGCCCTGGTCACTCTGGCTTCCTCTTTTCATCCTCTAGTATCTCATCCAGTCAGACACTTTCTACAGTTGCTGGGCCACATGGCAGCTTCCACAGCTGTGGTCCAGAGAGCATGGTTTCAGATGAGAGATATTCAGTTTCTTCTCAGATCTTATTGGTCTCAGAAAGGAGACCCTCTCTCCAAATTGGTTCCAGTGTCTCAAACTCTAGTTCAGGCCCTCCATTTGTGGCTGGAGGAGGGCAATCTGTATCAAGGTGTCCCATTTATCAGTCAGGCTCCTTCAGTGATTCTCACCACAGATGCCTCCCTACTAGGTTGGGGCAGCTCACCTAGATCAGCTTACAGCTCAGGGGACCTGGTCACACCAGGAGTCCCTTCTACACATAAACCTTCTCGAATTAAGAGCTGTCTTTCTAGCACTTCAGACATTCTCAGCTGTTATTCAAGGAAAGGTGGTGCAGATCAGGACAGACAATACCACAACCATGTGGTACATCAACGAGAAGGGAGACACTCAGTCCTTGTGCACAGAGGCCATGAAAGTATGGTCTCTAGCCTATTCCCTTCAGGCTTCACTGATGGCTGTGCATCTCCCAGGGAAGGACAACATTCTAGCAGATGCTCTCAGCAGGATTTCCCAGGGTCACCACAAATGGACCCTGAACCCTCTAGTTCTTCAGGTCATCTTCAAGAGATGGGGCACTCTAGAGATAGATCTCTTTGTAGCCCCGGACAATCATCAACTTCCCCTCTTTTGTTGCAGACCACCCCTTCTGGGCCCTGTCCCTCAGGATACTCTCTTGCTGAATTGGACAAGCAGGTTTCTGTATGCTTTCCCTCCTTTTCCTCTGATATTCGGAGTCCTGATCAATATCAGGTCTCAGCCCTGCAAGGTGATTCTAGTGGCTCCAGACTGGGCCAGACAGCTTTGGTACCATCTTCTTTTGTCACTGTCAGTAACAATGCCTCTGTGTCTTCCCAGACAGTTCAATCTTCTTACCTCCTCACAGGGGAGGATCATGTACCCCAATCTTCAGACTCTCAGGCTCAAGGCCTGGCTCTTGAAGAGCTAGAATACGCAAGTCTACACCTTTCTCAATCAGTCTTGGACATTTTAAAGGTTAGTAGGAAACCTGCTACCAGAAAGACTTACAACTCTAAATGGAAAAGGTTTGGGTTTTGGTGTTCCCAGAAACATGTTCAGCCAGACTTGGCTGACATTGCCACTGTACTGGGCTATTTGGTGCATCTTAATAGTTTAGGCCTCCAGCCTACTACTCTCGAGGTACATTTGGCAGCTGTGTCTGCCTTCCTTTCGGCTGGTAAGGGCTCTTCCCTAGCTTCTCATCCAGTTTTCAATAATTTTTTCAAGGGTTTAGTACATTAATCCTCCCTTTAGGGAGCCTACCCCTTCTTGGGATCCGAACATCTGTATAGCACAGCTTTTTGAGCCTTTATACTCAGCTGAGCTGAAGTACTTGACTTGGAAAAATGTATTCCTGGTAGCCATTACCTCTGCCAGGAGAATCAGTGAATAACAGGCTTTATCAGTGGACCCTAATTTCATTTCATTTCACAGGGACAAGGTGGTCCTTCGCACCAACAGAAAGTTTCTTCCTAAGGTGGTATCAGACTTTCATTTGAATCAGTCTGTGTCATTGCCTGTATTTTTCACTGAGCATTCTTCCTCTGGGGAGAGGAGACTACACAGTCTTGATGTAAAGAGGGCTCTTAGTTACTGTCTGGAGCATACTAAGGCCCATAGGAATGACTGTTCTCGGTTGTTTCTCACTTATGGAGAAGTGGGAAAGGGCAAACCTGCTACCAAGAGAACAATTGCCAGGTGGATTGTCTCCTGTATCCAGTTCTGCTACTCAAAGCTTGGGAAAGAGTCTCCCTCAGGCCTGAGGGCTCATTCTACCAGAGATGCAGCTGCTTCGGTCACAGCAGCTGGAGGTATACCTTTAGTGGACATCTGTAAAGCAGCCACCTGGAAATCTGTTCACACATTTATTAAGCATTACTCTCTGGACATTCAGTCACAAAGTGATGCTAGGTTTGGTACGGCTGTGCTACAGAGCTTGTTCCCAAAATAGGTTCTGTGACTCCCTCCTCCAAGGGGGTATTGCTTGGTAGTCTGCATATAGTCAGAATACAGCAAGACTTTGTGTTGTTTGAAGAAAAAATTACTTACCATAGTAATGTTTCTTCCAATGGAGTCTTGCTGTATTCTGACCTCCCTTCCTGCCTCCCCTCCTAGAACCTAGTAGTTTTGGGATGTGGGTTGGCAGGCACAGTGCTGCACCCCAGAGGTGTACTTGGCATGCCTCTGTCTTATTGGGGGGGTTCTGTTTTTTTATTATGAGTGTTTTTGGGTTGTTTCACTACCTGCTTATATTCTTTTTGGGATTCTCAACTTAAGTCTTTTTGACCCTAAAAATCTGTTATTGCCACTTGGCACAAAAATTTTAGAAACAATTTCTACCTATTGAATTTGCTAGTTTAGTGCTCGTAAGAATCTGACGGTTACACTTCAGAGTACAATAGACAGAGGTTTGAAAACCGTGCTGGAGCTCAACATTCTATGCCTTTGCATAGAGTTAACCCTTTACTCTCCAGAGCAGTTCAAGTGCTGGGGCTAACTGCATATAGTCAGAATACAGCAAGACTCCATTAGAAGAAACAACATTACTGTAGTGAGTAATTTTTTCTTCTCTTCCTCTTTGCATATCTGCAGTTATAAAATATATATGTGAATCTCTGTATAAATCTGTATGTGAAACTGGGATTCCATTGTTTAAAACTGTATATAATTTTACTGTTGAAATGATTGCAAAAAGCTATTTGGAACTCAAAGGGTTAACCTGAGATGTAGTTTTTAAGACCTTTGCAGAGTTGTCAACAAGAGGTCCATTCTGGGACACCATGTACTATTTTGCTGCACCTGCAAGGAATGAAACTGACAAGAACATTCTGTAAACTTACAAGAACATTCTGTGAGAAGCAGGCTGTCTTAACGAGTTCCCAGACAATGACTTATAAAAAGAGCAGCAATGACAGAGAGAACAAGACTGAAACTTGGAATTAGAGAGATCCTCAGAAGAAGGACTTAGTTTTCTCTGTTTGTACTGCCTTTGTGAATAGTTATACTGAATAATTTTGATTTTTTATTTCGCTGTTATTGAGAAAAATAAAATGCTATTTGCAAATTTTAAAACTGCTCCTGGTTTTCCTTTGCTTTCTGACCTGTGCTTCGATGACAAATGGTGTCAGACTAAATGGGATTTACGCCATGCATACTCTAAGCCAGGAGTTTTGTGCGTGGGACTTGGTACCAGGGAAGCACAGAAGAAAGGTACGTATTCTGCAGCAGCAAGTCCAGGAGTCAGTACCGGAAGAATGGCAGCCAAACTTGAAGCAGAAACAAAAGTCCAAACTGAGACTGTACAGCCAGCACCAGTCATGGGAAAAAAGAGCAGGCAGTGACAGAACCTGACAGCCTAACTGCCTTTTTCAAATGGTGGGCTATACAACAAACAGAGAAACAGAGAAGAGAGGAGGTGCAGTGGCTGGAGCAGCAGTGGCTGGATGCCTTGCAAGTTATCAATGCTGGAGGATCTGGCACTGGTCCAGCAGAGCAACAAAACACAAGCAGCTTAAAAGACATTAAACTTACAAAGTTGTGTCCCATGGATGATACTGAAGCATACCTGACAACTTTTGAAAGGGTTGCCGCAGCCTGCCAGTGGCCAGAGCAGCAGTGGGCAATCAGACTGGTACCTTACCTGACAGGGAAAGCCCAACTTGCCTACAGCAATATGGACACTGCACAGTCAGAAAACTATGATCTGATGAAAAGAGAAGCCCTGAAAAGATGTGACATCTCAGGAGAGACCTACAGGCAAAGACTCCGGTCTCTGAAGTACAACTCAGTAGATAAACCTCGAGAAGCCTTCAACTGACTCAGAGAACTCTTTATGAAATGGCTCCAACCAGAGGGCAAAACACTCCCACAGATTATCAGCACATTTGTAATGGAGCAGTTCTTCAACATCCTAACCACAGACTTACAGCTTTGAGTAAAAGAACACCAACCAGAAAGTGAGGAAAAGGCTGTTTCTTTGGCTGAAGACTACCGAATGGCCAGACAGACTCCACAGCATGAGGTAATAGCCAAGCACTGGTAAGACACTCTTTTTCCCATTTAAACTCCAAGTCTGATAAGAACTCTGGTGGGGGTAACAAATCTGCACCCAAAGACTTTATTTGCTATAACTGTAATAAGCCAGGCTATATTGCAAGAAATTTCCGTAGTAAGAAGAGTGACACTGGAGCAGATTTGTCCTTAGCAAACTGGGGCAAGTACTTAACAAATGTCAAGGTGGGGGATAAGACTGTGAAAGGACTTATTGATTCAGGAAGCAGACAGACCCTAGTGGATATCGAAGTGCTGGGAATACATTGTCCAAAAGGACCAGGTACTGATGTCATCTGCATCCACGGGGACACTCAATACTATCCCACCAGCCAAGTGACTCTGACTATTAATGGGGTGTCGCACCAAATGAAAGTGGGGGTAGTACTTAAGTTACCTGTATCTGTGATCATTGAAAATGATTTTCCAGGATTTGCTGAGCTAATCAACGAGGAAGTAAATACTGATGTTTTGGCTGCTGTGGTGACAAGCGCACAGGCAAAGAAAATCTCAGATAGTTGGGACTCTTTCCTTTAGCTGTTTTTGATTCTGACTTGTTTGAGCACAGCTCCAATATCCGGAAGTCCAGGAAAGAAAGACGACGACTGAAGAAACAGTGGCAACAAAAGACTGATGGACATAAGTGATTAACATATGAAAATGCTGAAACTAAACTGATCACTAATTGTGATTTTCTTTCAGAACAAGCTAACAATGTTTCTGTCCAGGGTTATTTTAAGCAGCTGGGAGTGAAACCAAAACAGGGTGCGCCAATGTTTTAAAAATGTAATGGGCTGCTATATAGACTTTGAGTTAAACCTTGGACGCAGAACCAGATAGAACAATTGATTATACCACGAAAGTATAGATCTGAGTTGTTACAGATAGCACATAATAGTTCTATGTCTGGTCACTCGGGGAGAGATTCTGCCCTTGAGAGATTGCTGTACAGATTTTACTGGCCTGGAATTCATGAAGATGTTGCTGCCTGTTACAGTTCTTGTGCTGAGTGTCAGAAAGTAGCCTCAGTGACTAAAAATGACAAGGTGCCCTGGTGCCCCTATTATTTTTTCTCCTGCCATTTCTGGTTTAGGGAAGGTTCTATGGTTGTTAGTATTATTATTACTGTTATTATTATTATCCTTCCATTAGTTGGAAACTGTTTAGTGCATGCTTTGTAAGAATCTGATGGTTAGGGGTTGTTTACTAGGGACAGTGGTTTGAAAACTGAGCTCGAGCCTAGCATTCCATCATTTGCATAGGTTCTATTAACCATTTCGGCTCCAGGGCAGTCGTATGGTGAGACCATACTGCATGTCAGAATGCAGTAAGATTCCCTTAGAAGAAACAAGATTACTAAGGTGAGTAATTGTTTCATTAATGACATGGCAATGGCCTCATAAAGTGCTTAGACGTACTTGTACAGTTAACTATGAGATTGAAACCCCTGATAGGAAAAATCCTAAGATATAACATGCTAACCTCCTTAAGAAATGGGTTGAAAAAACACCAAAAGCTGTTTTGCTGGTTTTACCAGAAACTAATACAGAAGATATTAATGTAGCTTTTGATAGACTGGAACAAACTAGCTGCTGATGTTGTAAAGGTAAACGTTTCCTTAACCTCCGAACTAACCGCAGAAATTTGTAACTTGCTGAAGACATTTAACAGTACTTTTACTGGGGTCTCAACTCTGTTACAACACCGAATTAACAAATGGTGCCTTAGGAGATCCACGCTACAGCTACTGAAAGTCCCCCACTGTCACACTTCACAGGGACAACGCACTTTTGCTTATCGAGCACCACTCTGGTTCAATGGCCTCAGTCCAACCATCTCCTCTGCCCCAACTATTGGTATGTTTAAAACTAGGCTCCGGGACTATCTCACTACCAACAGCTCCTGTGACTGCCAACTTAACCTTGTTTCTCCACTTCCCTTTCTGCTCTAGTTGTCCCACCCCCCTTCTCACTGGATTCTACCCTCACATCTTGGTATACCCAATGCTGCACTTTCACCCTCCGCCAATTCTTCCTACATTCCTTCTCCCCGCTACCCTCTTGCCTCTCCCTATGACTCTGGCACTTTTATCAGTTGTCTATTTTCTCTGACAAATGCCACTGGCTGCCTTGTTACAATGCTACCCTTGAACTGTATTAATCTGTACTCTGTTTGCAATGTCCACATTGTTGTAATGCCTGTCTTGATGTTCCCCATAATTTGTATTTCTCTGACATGGAACCTTTGTAAAAGAGCCATGGCTCAAAGGTATTTGTAATCCTAGACTTGATAAATAAAATGAATAAATTACCACAGTACCAGGCCAAGCAAAAGGGGTTGGGCACATAATAGCGACAATGAATGCGTGCCCTATTAGATGAAAGACATACGGATTACCAGAGCGGTTAAGAGCAGACGTGGTTAAGGAAATACAAAAAATGAAAAGAACTGGGTATCATAGAAGAGTCAAAAAATGGTTGGTCATCACCAGTGATGATTGTAAACAAAAAAGAAGTGGGTGTAAAAATATGCCTTGATTTTAGGAAACTTAATCCAGTGTCAGAATTTGACAGTTATCCTATGCCCAGAATAGATGATTTGGTGGACAGACTGGGAAGTGCCAAGTATATCAGCACCCTCAATCTCACCAAGGGTTACTGGCAAATCCCCCTAGCTAAATAATTAGGAGACAAAACTGCATTTGCCACTCCTTTAGGAATCTGTCAGTTCACCACTATGCCATTTGGTTTACATGGAGCACCGGCTTCATTCCAGCAGTACAGCACATGGATGTAATTTTATCGCCACACACTGGTTATTGTGCTGCATACCTGGATGATGGCATGGTGTACAGCCCAGACTGGAACAGCCATCTAGAACATCTATGAACAGGTATACAATTGAACAAAAAGGCAGGTCTGACAATTAATCCTGCCAAATGTGCATTGGTCATGCAGGAAACCAGATATTTGGGCTGTGTTTTGGGAAATAGAGAAGTAAACACATAGGTTTCCAAGACAGAAGCTGTAGCTAACAGACTTGTCCCCAAAACCAAGAAACATGTCAGGTAATTTTTAGGGCTGGCCGGTTATCATCGGAGATTTGTTTCCAGCTTTGCCGAGTTAGCTACTCCCCTCACTGAACTCACAAAGAAACAGTTCCTGAATAATGTGAAACGGACCCCAGAGTGTGACAAGGCTTTTTAGGCCATTAAGACTGCATTATGTTCAGCCCGTTTTAAGAAGCCCAGACTTTGAGAAACAATTTCTGTTACAGATAGATGTATCAGATGCAAGCCTAGGTGCAGTCTTGAGTCAGCATATAGATGGGAAAGAACATCCTATTCTATACAACAAAAACAAGGCGCTGCGTCAGCATGTGGTCTAAAAGCAAAACAAAATGGTTATATTAAATGCACACTTAAAATTGAAAATAGAGTTAAAAATCTATGTTTCGACCTTAGGTCTTCTTCAGGAAATATCTAAAAGAGAAAAAAAAAAAAAGTTAGTGTAGAGGGGAGGTAAAATGAGATATATATATGTGGGGAAAGAAAAAAGGGGAGGCTCAGGGAGAAGAAGTGATAAATGGCAAGATTAAGAGAGAATCTGTGAAACAAAAAGGTGATGATGGGAAAGATAAAGCATAATAGGAGTGAAAGAGCTAGAGAAGTCCCCAGGTGGGGACTAATTAACAGGGCCTAGTAAGAAGGTTGAAAGGTGACAAATGTGTGGGAAGGAGACATAGATGGAGACTTATGGTGAAAATGAAAAATAAATTAAACGAGTACAAAAACAAACAGACTTTAGGGGAAAAAAGGGATGGCTGAAAGATGTTAGTGGAAAATAAGTCTATCATTTAAACCAGAGGGCTGCTGGGAGCCAAGGCGGATGATCAGCTTGGCTTCCATGTTTTTTCCATGGTCAGGATCCCAGAAGCCCTGCTGAAGGACACAAACAGAAAGGTCATTGACATTGTGATACCTGAAGATAAAGTGGGATACAATGGGTTTAGCAGTGTCACCATTCCTGACTGCTCTGTAATGTTCCCTGAAATGGTCAGCAAGACACCTACCAGTTTCTCCGATGTAAATAGCTGTACACTTCCTGAAAAGAATACAATACACCACATTAGTGGAGGTGCATAAGAACTCCTTGGTGACATAAGAATTCCTTGGTGATGTGAAAAACACCTGTAGGCCCCCGAATTTCAGTCACACTGGAAATAAATTTACAGGTGTAGCAGCGAGTCCTGTTGCAAGGTTTGGTACCTGGGAGGGAGGAACTGTTAGGGAGTAGGTAGGCTGCTTTTAACCAGGAGATTCCGCAGGTTAGGTGGCCGGTGGTAGGAGGCAATAGGTGGTTCTGTAAAGGAAACACAAATGTTAGGGTCAGTTTGCAAAATGGGAAAGTTACTGGTGATGATCCTGTGAAGAGAAGGTATGCTCTGATGGAAAGGAAGCACTAGTGGAATTTGCCATTGCTCTTGTGTGACAGTATCCTTCCTGCAGGGGTCAAGGTTACAGGGCATGTTACTGACCCGGGAGAGTGCTCTGTCCACTGTGCTTTTAGGGTATCCCCTGTTGATAAAAAACTATGCATTATTTGGGTCTGCTCAGCCAAATCATCCTCTTCACTGCATAACCTGTGAAGTCTAAGAAACTGTGAATAAGGCAGGCCATTCTTGACATGTTTAGGATGGAAGGAGCTGTGGAGGAGGAAACTGTGAGAGTCAGTGGGTTTGTAATAAACTGATGTCTTCAGACCAGTGTTCTGTACTGACAGCTGGATATCCAGAAAAGGCAGTGTAGAGGAGGATACTTCAACAGTGTATTGAAGGGAAGGATGGGCTGTGGTAAACTTGTCAAGGAAGATTTGGAGGGTCTCCCTGGAGCAGGAGGTGCCCCCCCACACACACACAGTCATCAATGTAGCGTTTTAAGAATTCAGGCACAGTCCCTGTGAATGAAAGAAAAAACGTTCCTCCACCCAACCCACAAACAGATTAGCAAAGCTGGGACCCATCTTGTACCCATGGCAACTCCACTGACCTGCTGAAAAAAACTGTTATTAAAAGAAAAAGCATTGAGTGTAAGAACCAGTTCTGCCAGATGAGTTAGTGTGTGTGTGGGTAGCTGCTGGACTTCCCGCTTATTCAAGAAATGCTGCAAAGCTGTCAGACCATCATCATGGGAGATCACTGTGTAAAGAGATTTGATGTCCATGGTGAAGATGAACTGATGAGAGTCACTGAATCTGAACCTGTCAAATAACTGGAGAGCATGGTTAGTGTCGTTAACATAGATAGGCAGGGACTCAACAAGAGGTCCGATTCTATACATAAATAGGAAATTGAATGAGAGAGAAAAGATACTTCACCATTGAAAAAGAATGCTTTGAGGTAAAGTGGGCCATAGAGTCCCTTAAGTTTTATTTGCTAGGAGCTGACTTTGTATTGATAATAGATCACAATCCTCCATGTTGGCTTAACCAAATGAAGGATAAAAATTCTAGAATCACACAGTGGTACCTGGCACTACAGCCATTTAAGTTTAAAGTGATGCACAAATCTGGGAAAGAGAATGTCAATGCTGATTTTCTGTCAAGATATGGATCAGTAATGGAGAATTCAGAAGGTTGAAAAAAACCAAATGTGTGAGTTGAAACTTCTCTGTTTGCTATACCGCATTTGCATTGCAGTGCACTGTAAAGGTTATAAGCTAATGTTAGAAAAGAAGTAAAAGAAAGTTAAAAGAAAGTTTTGGGAACTTTTTGGAAACCTGTTTTCTAAAACTGGTTCCCTCTTAAAAAGGGGGGTATGTGACATGGTTGAATAAGGCCCTGTCCCATTTGTTATGCAGGGAGAGTTAGACACAAGGATCTGTTCTATACTCTTAGTTTCTGTCTCTTTGCTGTCTGGTTGCTTAACCAAATTTTCTTGTGAGTAAGTATCTCAACTGGAAATAGGTTGCAATTAAATATACCCACACAGATGTGGGAGACAACCGTGATGTGCCTTGGCTTTCTCTTGTCTCAACAGCCTAGTAACCTAGGAAATGATCATTCTGACAGTCTTGCAATTATACAACTCTCGCTTTCTCTTTGCCTTCCCTTGCTATTTCTATCTTTTATTCCCCTTTGCATATCTGCAGTTATAAAAACATATATGTGAATCTCTGTGTAAAATGTTATGTGAAACTGGGATCCATTTGTTTAAAACTGTATACAGTTTTACTGTTGAAATGATTACAGAAAGCTATTTGGAACTCAAGGGGTTAACCTAAGATGCACTTTTTAAGCCCTTTGCAGAACTGTCAACAAGAGGTCAGTTCTGGGACACCATGTACTGTTTTGCTGCACCTGCAAGGAACTAAACTAACAAGAACGTTCTGTAAACTTACAAGAATATTCTGAGAGAAGCGGGCTCTCTTAACGAGTTCCCAGACAAAGACTTATAAAAAAAAGCAGCAATGCTAGAGAGACAGAGAGAGAGAGAGAGAGAGAGAGAGCAAGACTGAAACTTGGAACTAGCAATATCCTCAGAAGAAGGACTTAGTTTTCTCTGTTTGTACTGCCTTTGTAAATAGTTATACTGAATAATTTTTAATTTTTATTTTGCTATTATTGAGAAAAATAAAATGCTGTTTTTGAATTTTGAAACTGCTCTTGGTTTTCCTATGCTTCCTGACCTGTGCCTTGATGACAGGCATCTTTACATATATGTCACTTAATATAAAAATAAAACATAACTGGAGGTTATGATAGTTTTTACTGTTACTGCCACCAATAATCTTGTTTAATTTTTACTTGCTGGCATAATTTGATTAGTATGTGGAAAAACGAGATCCTGACCAAACAATACCCCCCAAATCCCTCTCTTCCATACCCTATTGAAGAGCCACAAAAACTTTCCGAAACCACCTGGACACCTGATTCTTTTGGGAATCGGCTCCATACTGAAACCACTCTCCAATTATGTGACTTTTTTCACCCAGTCCCTAGTCAGCCAGATGAGCATGTTCATCCAAGCTAATAGACATACTCTCAGACTGGTAGAGGAGCTGAATAATAATGTCAACAGAAAAACACAACTGGCAAAAAGAATCTGTCACTTTTCCAACAATGAGCATGTGCTGCAATCCCAGTGAGAGCAGAACATCACAAGGAGATGGCAAAAACTTCAATCAGTCACTTCAAATACACCGCACATAAAAACTTCTGTCAGTCACTTCTAATACACCGCACATAAAAACTTCTGTCACTCACTTCAAATACACTGCACATAAAAACTTCTATCAGTCACTTCAAATACACCACACATAAAAACTACTGTCAGTCACTTCAAATACACCGCACATAAAAACTTCCATTAGTCACTTCAAATACACCGCACATAAAAACTACTGTCAGTCACTTCAAATACACCGCACATAAAAACTTCTGTCAGTCACTTCTAATACACCGCACATAAAAACTTCTCTCATTCACTTCAAATATACCGCACATAAAACCTTCTATCAGTCACTTCAAATACACCACACATAAAAACTTCAATCAGTCACTTCAAATACACCGCACATAAAAACTTCCATCAGTCACTTCAAATACACCGCACATAAAAACTTCAATCAGTCACTTCAAATACACCGCACATAAAAACTTCCATCAGTCACTTCAAATACACCGCACATAAAAACTTCTATCAGTCACTTCAAATACACCGCACATAAAAACTTCAATCAGTCACTTCAAATACAACCACATAAAAACTTCCATCAGTCACTTCAAATACACCGCATATAAAAACTTCCATCAGTCACTTCAAAATACACCACACATAAAAACTTCAATCAGTCACTTCAAATACACCGCACATAAAAACTTCCATCAGTCACTTCAAATACACCACACATAAAAACTTCAATCAGTCACTTCAAATACACCGCATATAAAACTTCCATCAGTCACTTCAAATACACGCACATAAAACTTCCATCAGTCACTTCAAATACACGCACATAAAAACTTCCATCAGTCACTTCAAATACACCACACATAAAAACTTCAATCAGTCACTTCAAATACACCACACATAAAAACTACTGTCAGTCACTTCAAATACACCGCACATAAAAACTTCTGTCAGTCACTTCTAATACACCGTACATAAAACCTTCTATCAGTCACTTCAAATACACCACACATAAAAACTTCAATCAGTCACTTCAAATACACCGCACATAAAAACTTCCATCAGTCACTTCAAATACACCGCACATAAAAACTTCTATCTGTCACTTCAAATACACCGCACATAAAAACTTCAATCAGTCACTTCAAATACACCGCACATAAAAACTTCCATCAGTCACTTCAAATACACCGCACATAAAAACTTCCATCAGTCACTTCAAATACACCACACATAAAAACTTCAATCAGTCACTTCAAATACACCGCACATAAAAACTTCTATCAGTCACTTCAAATACACCACACATAAAAACTTCCATCAGTCACTTCAAATACACCGCACATAAAAACTTCCATCAGTCACTTCAAATACACCGCACATAAAAACTTCTATCAGTCACTTCAAATACACCACACATAAAAACTTCTATCAGTCACTTCAAATACACCGCACATAAAAACTTCTGTCAGTCACTTCTAATACACCGCACATAAAAACTTCTCTCATTCACTTCAAATATACCGCACATAAAACCTTCTATCAGTCAATTCAAATACACCACTCACATCAGTCACTTTGGATACACCACACATGCACAGACCCTTGGTGCAAAAAGGTGGTTACCTTAACAACCTAACAAGTTAAAAGGAGAACCAGGGAGGTTGTACACAGCTCCACTATAGGGTTAGTGAGAAGCGGTGTCTTCATCGATCTATAGGACACACTATCAGGTAAAAACTTCAATATATCACAGAATAACACAAATAAACATTACAACCATAGATACATAGATACATAGACAGTGTCAGCAGATAAGGGCCTATGGCCCACCCAGTCTGCCCATTTGAGCTTGTAAGTTCAGTTTATGTTTTCCTAGAAGTCTGTTGCCCCTTAACCCTGACCTCCAGAATTCCTTTATGTCTATCCCATGCATTCTTAAATCCCATGATTGTTTCAGCCCCCACCACTTCCTCTGGCAGGGTGCTCCACTTGTCCACCACCCATTCTGTGAAGAAATTCTTTCACATGTTTCCTCTGAATCGTCCTCCCTCCAACTTCATCCCATGCCCTCTTGTCCTGGAACATCTTTTTTGCTTAAAAATTGTGTTTTCCTGCACCCTGTTCCTCCCTGTAAGATACTTGTATGTCTCTATCATATCCCCTCTCTCCCTCCTCTCCTCCAGGGAGTACATGTTCAGTTCCTTCAACCTGTCTTCATAGGACTTGTGATGCAATCCATGCACCATCTTTGTTGCCCTCCTCTGAACCTTCTCTACCCTGTCTATGTCCTTACGTAGGTATGGTCTCCAGAACTGTACACTGTACTCCAGGTGGGGCCTCACTAGTGTCTTGTATAGCAGAATTATGACCTCCTTTTCCTGCTGGTGATGCCCCTGCCTATACATCCCAGCATCCTATTTGCTTTACCTGCTGCCTTGTCACACTGTTTCCCTACCTTGAGGTCATCAGAGATGACAACCCCAAGATCCCTTTCCTGCTTGGTGCATGCTATATCCTCACCCCCAACTGATATATTGTGCCAGGGTTTTGTGCCCTATATGCATTATCTTGCACTTCTTTGCATTGAATTTCAACTGCCAAACCCCTGACCATTCTTCAAGTTTCTGCAGGTCGCTTCTCATTCTGTCTACACCCTCTGGTGTGTCTACTCTGTTACAGAGCTTTGTGTCATCAGCGAACAGTGAAATTCTGCCTTCTAGGTCCCGCGAATGTCACTGATGAAGATGTTGAATAGGACCGTCCCAGCACTGATCCCTGTGGTACCCACTGGTCACTCTTCCCTCTGTGGAGTGACAGCCATTTACCACCACCCTCTGTGTCCTGCCACCCAGCCAGTTACCTACCCACCACACTACTGTCCTGCCCACACCCATATTCCCAGTTTGTGTAATAGTCTTCTTGTGGCACAGTGTCAAAGGCCTTGCTGAAGTCCAGATAGGCCATGTCCACTGCCCTCCCCTGATCCACCTCCCTAGTCACCCAGTCAAAAAATTCAACGAGGTTGGTCTGACATGACCTCCCCCTGGTGAAACCATGCTGCCTTGGGTCCTGTAGTCCATTGACAACCAGATGTTCCACCAATCTCTCCTTCGGTAGTGCTTCCATGATCTTCCCCACTACCGAGGTGAGGCTGACTGGTCTGTAGTTCCCTGCTTCCTCTTTGTTCCCACTTTTGTATAAGGGGACTACATCTGCTGTCCTCCAGTCTTTGGGTACCTCCCCTGTTTCCAGTGATCGGCTAAACAGGATAGCCAGAGGTTCAGCCACCACCTCTCTTAGTTCTTTAAGGACCCTGGGGTGCACCCCATCTGGCCCCATTGCTTTATCAACTCTTATTACTTCCAGTTCCTTCAGGACCCTTTCTCGTGTAAAGGGACTTGTGTCCATTTCTGCACCATTCTCACCCATTGTACTCCCTTCAGACCCATTACCCTCCTCTTCCTCAGTAAAGACTGAGCAGAAATACCTGTTCAATATGTCAGCTTTACTGTTGTCATCCTCTACAAGGCCCCCATCCTCCCCCTTCAGTCTCACTATCCCTCCCTTTGTCTTTCTTTTTTCACTTATGTACCTGTAAAAGGTTTTGTCCCTTCTACCCTATCATTTTAGCATCCTTCATAGATATGTATTTTTTTTTCCTGTTGTTTCTTCTCAGGGTTAATCCAAGAGTGTGCAGGAAACTAGAAAAGGAAATGGGGATGTGGTTGGCAAACCCTGTTACCATATTAGGTAATTTACATGGAAAACTGTTTTTAGTCACAGTCCCTTCAGAATGAAGGGTCAGTGAGCTACAAGAATTATACATAGACCCACGTTATTTAGTATTCCATAAGGAAAAGGCAGTCCACAATACAAACCTTTTACCAAAGGTGATTTCAGTTTTCCATATGAGCCAGTCCATAACACTACTTATGGTTTTTATGGCTGTGAGCGGGTCTACAACCATCTTACTGTCTGTAGCTGGAAAAATGGAATACCACGGAACACATTTTGGGAGTTTTCAATGTATTCATCCACACGTACAAATCACTATGCCAGTAGAAATAAAATACTCCCTTCTTTCTGTTTAGAATGGAGACAGAACTCCAAGCTGCTTATCAGATGGCCATTAGGAAACTGAAATAGCTTGTTAAATATTGGTTGCCTGTTAAACAGGAGATTTGTTTACCCCATTCGAAATGCAACAACTTGCACATTTAAATTATTAGCATGTAAACATTTTCTTGCTACTAGCTTCAGTTGGGCAGGTATTCTCTTTCAAGAAAGATTCATATCTCATAAATGTCACCCTTTCCCAGCAACGAATCTAAAAAGGAGAGTTGCACTGGTTTTTTAACCTCTTAAGACACTGTCTGATAAGAACTGTCTCAAACATATGCCAGATCTTCTGTGAACTATCCAGGCTAAATACAGAGGGCAGGATATTCAAAGGGGCTGTGCCTGGTGCAACCAAGCTGCACCAACACAACCCCAGTAATGTGCCCCGGTACGATATTGAAAGTTGGGACTAGCGCAGCGCAAGTCCCGATGCACCGGGGCGCAAAGTTAATGTATGCCACGCAACTGCAGGGAGCATGCCCATGCATATGCAGCACATCCCAATATTCAACTTGGGATGTGCGCCGCATTTGCTGTCAAAACCCTGCTTTCATTCTGCTTTCAACGCGTTCATTCACATATTTGTGCCTGTGTAGTACAGAATGGTGTGCAAGCCCATTGATCCACACTGTGGACCAATAGGCTTACAGATCATACTGTAAGCTGTCATTTGGTGGGCAGCCGGGCGGTATGCAGGTGGGGTGCAGTCTCCCGCCAATGATGGGGGGAGAGCTGGGTGGCCGGGGGTCCTCTGTGGGTTGGAGGGGAGGGGGGATACCACTGGACCACCAGGTAGACTATTTAATTCAAATGCCCGCAATTGGGCAAAATGGGAGGGAGTGGGGAAACCATTAGACCACCAGGTACTGTACTGTACATAACTGATGCCCGCGATCGGGCATAGGGGAGGAGGGGGCCACTAGACTACCAGGGACTCTGAACAGGGCAACAGCAGCTGAGCAGGGTGCCAGGCGCATTTCGCCTGGCAGCCCTGTGTAACACATGCAAATGGGGCCATAAGGGCTTGCTGGTGGCCCCATTTGCATGCTCAACTCTGAATATTGTGGGTGATGCGCACAGTGTAACTGCATTTGCGCTGGAACATTCTTGGTCCACCCTGTCTGGGGAATGCGTTGGCGCATTCTTTGTGCGCCAGGTGCATTCTGTGTGATATTCAAGGGAGATGTGCTGTTGCACATCACCTTTGATTATCACCCTGTCCTGACCCAACGCATCTCAGTTGCGTTGCGCCCCCACTTGCGCCACTGCCAGGCGCAGTCTGAATATCTGGCCCCGGGTATATAGCAATCAGCAGGCATTTTTTTACTATGCTTTTTGGGGAAAAATATATTGAGCTGCAGCAAATACACACACACACCATCATCATGACTACAACATTCATAATAAATAATCTAATATGTTATAAAACAATAAAGAAACTGTTTATGTCAGTGAACACGGTGAAGTTCAGTTTACAGTAGATTTCCTTTAAATATTTCTTATACTATATTTTGTATCCTGGATGCTACATCTGTTTGTCATAGGGATCTTCATTTTACACATTTTTGCACTGTATTTACTCAGGATATCCCCGATTAGATGCAATATCTTTTTTCAGTGGGGTCATGATTTTACCATTTTTATAATGCATTTATTCAGGGTAGCGTAGTCCAGATGTAAAATATTGCTTTCAGTGTGTTCCGATTTTACGCAGTGCAGCATAATATTGTGTAGATGTAGAGCACCACTGAAAATAAGATGCCATGTCTTCTGTGAACTATCCAGGCTAAATATATAGTAATCAGCAGGCATGTTCTAGGAAAACACACTGTAAAAATGTGTAAAAGGAATGCCTCTCGGCAGATCTGCATTGTGCAGATTCATTAGAAATAATGGGTAAAAGCATCCCAAAAGCTCTCCACAGACATATTGTCTCTGACCAGAACTTATTTCCTAGGCCATTTGTGAACTCTTTGATGTTACGAGAGCTTAAAGCTTTTACAAACAGAAAACTATGTAAATTAGAGCTAAAAAAATTATTACATATGGCCAAGTAGACAATGGACATCTAGCAGCAAAGAGATCAGTCTCAAGATGGAATGCCTCCTATACCTGCTTTCGCTATTGGAAAGCTGGCAAAGCACTGTCCGTTGAAATAAGAGCACATTATACAGGAGGAACCTGCAACATTAGTGGCAGCTAAAGGAATATTCATTTACTAGATGGGTTTAGAGCAGCTACCTCAGACTTCATCCACACCTTTACATCTCACAATTGCCTTGATATCCGGGCACCTTAGAATGCAAAGTTACATAGAAACATAGAAGTTGACAGCAGATAAGGACCGCAAGGCCCATCCAGTCTGCCCATTTCTTTTTCTACCTTATGAATGAGCCATCGGCCTTTGCTCTGTCAATGCTCTATCTATTCATACTCATCTGTATTGCTCCCTTATGCCTATCCGATGCCTGTTTGAAGCCCTGCACTGTATTCATATCTGCCACTTCCTGAGGTAAACTGTTCCATGCATCCACCACCCTTTCTGTGAAAAAGAACTTCCTCACATTACCCCTTAATCGGCCTCCCTCTAATCTCATGCTGTATTCTCCTGTCTTGCTATTTTTCTTATATTTGTAACCCCCCTGCAAATGGGGGTTCCCAAAAGACTTCCAGGAGCTTGCTTGAATGCTCCAAGCCTGAATGGTGTTTGGCATTTAAGCCATTTATCAGTGAGTGTTTTTAGAGCCTCTGGTACTGTCTCTTTAAGAGCTGTCTGCTTGCAGACATAATTAGTTTGTATGGGGGGACTGTGTGCTTCTCTGAGTACCACTCGAGCTGCTGCCAATTCACTTCATTTTGCAGTCACTAGGAGTGCAAAGGAACCTATCTGAAAGATGTAACTGTTTGCCAGAAATTATTTAGAGTAATAATAAAATTACAGTTTGTCTAACCTGCTTTCTTTGCAGTCAGAACTGTGTCTGCTAGTTCCCCATTCTAGTTTTGAACTGCTGAACTGACCAATCAGTGTGGGGTAAGCTAGCTCTAAAATGGTGCCTTGGACGAATCAGAACTTGGACTCATAATCTGAGCCAGCCACAAGAGGATTGTATGGGCAGTGACTCTGGAGGATGTAGTTTAGACTTCAGTGCCTTTTGGACCAACAGCAGCAGTCTATTGTGAGTGACAGCCAATCCAGTCAAGAACTGGGAGGAACTCAAAGGAAGAGCCTGGTTTTGTCGGTTGGAGTTTCAGTTGAGCTTTGGCAGTGAAAGAAGGAAGGGCCCTGTGCTTTTTCAGTGTGCAGTTTAGTCAAAAACGTGTGAAAGGCCCAGAGTTCCGGTCTGCAGCTTGTTAGGACTGAATCCGTCCTGTGAAAAGAATCAAAGGATCTCTGAAGAGTAGAAACCAGGCTCACCCTGTAGAAGACTGGAAGAATTGCTGAAAATTGCACATCGGTCTGTCAGGAACTGAATCTGCTGTGTGTTCTCCGGGTATTGTGCAGTAATTGCGATCGGGATACAGATGCAGCCTGCCTGGTATAGTGCTTTCTTTTATATAAATGTGTGAAGAGGTTTTGTACCTCAAGTGAGCCCTGCTGACATTGAAGGACCCTATCTTATTTGGAGGTCGTGAGTACTAATTCAGGGTCGCTTCCTGTTGAATTGCCACATTAAATCCAAATGGAATTACTGTACTGCTGACTGTTTAATTTTCCTTTTCTGTGTGGAAAGGGCCCTACCAGCTGCCACGGTTTGACTAGCCGCTAGGGCTTGGGTACCCAGGGACAGTAACTGATAGGGATAGGCCTGTGCACAGAGCCAAGGTAGATTATTAGAGTGATAAGCCAATTAACCTGATTTCCCTGTCCTTGTTATATCCCCTAAATAAATCAGAGCTGCTTGTTTCAGCAAAGTTATACTGCCTGAGGTATTTGTCTATGTTAAAGTACTGTACTGTGATTGTTGCACTGTATCTCATTTCACAGGAGGTCCCAGTGCCGGAACCAGTCCTGGGGTAAGTGTATACTGTGAAGGTAATTCTGATATATTGTGGGCCACTAGTGGGAAGAAAGGGGTTGCAGTGTCCCAGAGGGCTGTGACCAAGTTAGTTTAACTATTGCAAACCCTGACCTCTGGGTGGAGGCACCCGCCATTGGATCCAGGCCCCTCAACCTGTTAGTGGCAAATCAGGCAGGGTAGTAGCCCTGGGATAGCGCCATCTAGGGGTTACATCTTGGAGGCACCGCTGGGATTGTGTAACCTCTAGTGGCCATATTTACTGAACCACTGTTAAGAAAAAATGGGTACCCCGACAGAAGTGGCTGTGCACCGGCTGGTGGAGTGGTGTACTGGGAGGAGATCGACCCCAAAATGCTATGCTTATCCTGGACATCCCCTGGGTATCAATACGGACACTGTGCAGGGAGTACTTTCAAGGTGGAAGGTTTACAAAACCCTGTGGTGGTGGGTCGGCATGCCAATCTGCTCACCCACACTTTCCTGGCCCTAGTAGAGTTTAAGGATCCCATAGATAGCTCCAAAGTGCCACAGACCATTACCCCAGAGGGAGCCCTCACTGCTTGGAGAGTGATAACTAAGGACAGTAAAGACCTGGGGGAATCAGCCCCACCACTATCTGAAACTTTTGAGGAGAAATTTGCTGAATGGTTGCTGGAGAGGGAAAACTGTGGAGGACTTGAAGAAACTATTCTTGCCACCTGGGGTGTTCCTCCCCAACACCCTCTCCTGCTCCAGTACCGTAATGGTGGCTGAACCAATGCAGACTCCTATTTCTGCACCTGCCATTAGTCACGACTCTCACCAAGGTTGAGGATCTCTCTGGCACCCTCCCCACCCCCCAAGGGGAGGATGACTGGGAGACCTGGATAGACTATGTTGCCCCCCAAGTGCTAGAATGGCAATGCTCGGAAGGCGAAAAGCTAAAGAGGGTTAGTGAGAGCCTCCGAGGTCCCGCCCTGGCTACCATCCGTGCTAAACGGGCCAGTAACCCTGAAGCGACTGCACAGGCCTATCTTGAGGCCTTGGAGAATGTGTATGGGAGCCCAGATTCTGATGAGGACCTATGGTGGAGAGTAAGAAATGCACAACAGTACCAAGGGGAGTTGTTGTCTGTGTATGTCTCTCGGCTGGAAAAATTGTTGCAAGAATGCCTCAGAAAGGGTAGTTTGCCAGCGATTGAACTGGACCGAACCAGACTGGACAGAATCCTAAGTCTGCCCCTTCTCAGAACTGCTGTTGCTTCAGTTACTCTGGCAACCGACTGGAATCCCACCCTCCTATGATGAGTTAATGAGAGAAATTCGAGGAGTTGAGAAAAGGCGACCTCGGAGGTACCTGCACCAACAGCTGTGGCTACTGACCGAGTGACTGAGGGTGACCCATCAAGTGAAGTTCAGGGGCAGAGGTTGACAGTCAATGAGTGCTCTGACAAGGAAAAGATATGCCACAATGGGGCGAACTGTTGAGAGAGATCCGAATTCAAAACAGTCCCTTTATAAGAGGCCACGCCTGAAATGCAGACTGACCTATATCATTGCATCTGCTATGGGGTGAGGTACCCACCCATGTATCTCTACTGATAACAGCTCCAAACTCAATTCCTTGACCATGGAAGTGGAGAACTGACGTAGATGTCTCCAAATGCTTATCACGCCGAAGACAGAGATGGCACCCAGGTTTCCAGTTAGTAATACCCCGCCCTGGCTCCCAGTGTGGCGCCCGCCAGCTCAAACTCCAGAAAGTATGTTTTGCTATAATTGTGGGAAAGATGGGCACATGAAAGGGAATGCCAGTCCCAAAAGACACTGACAAAGTTGCATATAGGCTACAAGGAGAGCTTCGGAGAAGAAATCAGTGGTTAAGAGGTGCACGACATGATCCCAGTGAGGCACCAAAATGCTAATTCACGCCCTTTTGTGGCAAGTCAGTTGCCCAGGCCCCCACTACCGCCTCTCAGACTGGTCCAGAATAGTGGGTCCCTCCATGGAGACCACTGTAAAGGTGAATGGAGTGTCTACAAGAGCTGTATTAGACAGTGGCTCCCAAGTGACAATTATGTTCCAGGATTGGTATCAGAAGCATTTGTCAGACGCACTTACAACCATTAGAAGGACTGCATGTATGGGGTTAAGTGAGAAGGCCTACCCCTATTCCGGTATATCCGAATTTCATCTCTTTCCCACCTCCGTGGCTGGAGGGCCGAACAAGTAGAGACTCTAGCCTTAGTGTGTCCCCCCACTGGACTGTATGATGGTGTCCCTTTGTTGATTGGAACAAATGCTCATAGTTCGGAAGGCTGTACAGTTGTGTTATGAAAACAGGGGTCAAAGACTAGTAGAGCTTTAAGAGTTCCGGCTTTAATTAAGAAGGCCTATGAGGCACAGAGAGATGCTGAAAACAGAACCAGAGGAACCGGTCGAATTGTATGGAAGAAGGATCCTGAGTTCTGATCCTGGCGCCAAATGCCCAGTGTACCTACTAGGGAGAGGTCCGTATCAGAAAGGATGTTAAGAATAAAATATTAATGTTGGATGCACCAGGCGATGGAAAATTGCCAGAGGGACTGCTGGTCAAGCTCTAGTATTTTGCCCGCTAGAGCCCATGCTTATGCCAGAAGGTAATGGTCCAAGTTCATAATGTGTCTGAAAGAGACATTCGAGTAAACAGAGGTTGCATCCTGGCTAATGTGCATTGTGCAGACACTGCAGTGCTACCCAGCAGCAAGAGTTCAAGGAAGAATGACAGAGTAACGCCTGACTTGTTTGATTTCGCGACTCCCCGCTGCCAGCTGAAATGATGAGGATCAGTGAGAAGCTTGCCCAGAGAACCAGGTGTTTTTTAAAGGAATGGGATGTAGGATGCGTGCAAGGAGCTGAGCACAATATCCGCTGCATGACGAAAGACCATTTCGTGAGAGGTCTCGACGCCTGGCACCTGCTGACATAGATGATGTGAGACGGCATCTGCAAGAGATGTTAGCTGCTGGTGTAATACAAGAATCCAGAAGCCCTTATGCTTCCCCATTGTGGTAGTGAGGAAAAGAATGGAACAGTAAGGATGTGTGTGGATTATCGCACCTTAAACCGCGGACTATCCCTGATCAGTACACATGCCCCGCATTCAGGATGCTTTGACTGCCTAAACGGGAGCAAGTGGTTCTCTGTGCTGGATCTCCGTGAGTGGGTACTACCAGATCCCGGGCGGCCCCAGAGGACCGTGGAGAAGACTGCCTTTTATCTGTCCGCTTGGCTTCTATGAATTCATGAGGATGCCTCAAGGATTTCAGGTGCCCAGCCACTTTTCAACGATTGATGGAGCGTGCAGTGGGGACATGAACTTACTAGAGTGCCTGTATACCTAGATGATGTTATTGTGTTTGGCAGCTCACTGGAGGAACATGAAAGCAGATTATTTAAGGTATTGGACCGACTGGAGGACTTTTGGCCTTAAACTGTCCATTGATAAGTGTCAATTCTTTCAAACATCAGTAAAGTATATGGGACACATAGTATCCAATTCGAGGAATAGAGACCGACCCAGTAAAGTTGGAGGCCTTGACCACCTGGCCACAGCCCAAAAATCTAAAAGAACTGCAAAGATTCCTGGATCTGTGGTTATTATCGGCGCTCATCAAGGACTATTCAAGAGTGATCCCTTTACTTAACCTTACTCAAGGGTATCCCCAACCCACAAAAATACCAAAAGTCAGCGCCCTCAAGACTGAAAGAGTGTATTTTCATCCAAGTGAAGTATTTGGAGTCCGCTTGGACTCCTTGATTGTGAGACTGCTTTTCATGAGATCATATATCAACTTACCCATGCTCCAGTGCTGGCCTATGCCGATCCAAGAAAACCTTACGTCCTGCACACACTGATGCTAGCTTGCAAGGGTTGGGGCTGTGTTGTACCAAGAGCACAGAATGGCCTGAGACCAGTGGCCTTGCCAGTAGAAGCCTGACCCCATCCGAAAAGAACTATCCTGTACATAAGTTAGAGTTCCTAGCTTTGAAGTGGGCTATTGTTGACCAATTCCATGAGTACTTGTATGGGGCTAAAATACTAGTAAAACTGACAATAATCCTTTGACCTATGTGCAGACCTCAGCTAAGTTGGATGCCACTGGCCAGGTGGCTTTCTGCATTATCTACATATGACTATGCCTCGAATACCGAGCAGGTCTGAACCACATAGATGCTGATGCTCTCTCCCGGAGGCCTGTTCCCCAGAATGATTGGGTCCGATTGGCAGAACCTGACATTCGGGCACTCTGCCGGAAGTTTGACAGGGAGGAACAATGTCCACGGATCAGTGGACTGCATGGTTTGCTTGGGAGCCTCTGAGAATTGTATACCTGCTGCTTATTGCCACTTTTCTGCAATAGACATTGGTGCACTGCCTCAGCTGGACAATGACAGTATTCAAGGGGCTCAACTCGCGATCCCATGATCAAAGCAGCTTTAGAAGCCTCTATGCAGGAAAAGATGTGTCCAAATTACGCCCACTGATTTGAGAACTGCACTGTTATACAAAGAAGGTCCTAAGTTGAAACTGATCAATAAACTGTTATACAGAGAAACAGTAGACAGAGGGGGACAAGTAGACAAACAACAACTAGTGCTGCCCACTGCCTTTCGAGACTCAGTACTGAGGTCCTTGCACAACCACATGGGGCACCTTGGTATAGACAGAACACTTGACTTGGTGAGATCCAGATTCTATTGGCCTAAGATGGGGCTGATGTGGAGCAACACATTCGAACTTGTAGTCGCTGCTTACAGAGGAAAGCTTTGCCCCAGAGGGCTGCCCCCCTTGTTAACATCACCACCAGTGCACCCATGGAGCTGGTCTGTATTGATTTTCTGAGTTTGGAGTCAGATCAAAGAAATATCAGTAATGTGCTGGTGGTCACTGACCATTTCACGAGATATGCCCAAGCTTTCCCCACCAAAGACCAGAAAGCATCCACTGTGGCCAAAGTACTTGTAGAAAACTTTTTTGTTCACTATGGGGCTCCACAAAGAATCCATTCTGATCAAGGGAGACTTTGAGAGTCGTCTGATCAAAGAGATGCTTTCTGTGTGGGAGCGAAGTCCAGAACCACTCCTTACCACCCCAGGGGACCACAGCCTGAACGTTTCAACTGCAGCTTTGCTAGATATGCTAGGCACCCTGCACCCAAAGGACAAGCCTAGATGGAGCCAACAAATTAGCACCCTGGTACATGCTTATAACTGCACCAAAAGTGATGCCACTGGATTCTCCCCTACCGCCTGATGTTTGGAAGAGAAGCTCGACTACCAGTAGATGTGTGTTTGGGGTCTCTCCTGATGGGGTTCAAGCTGACAACTATTTACAGTATGTGCAAAGTTAAAGGCCCAGCTAACTCATGCGCGCATCAACTGGCTCAAACCATGGCTGCCAAAAGAAATCTGGCCAACAAAGAAAGGTATGATAAAAGGTGAAAGCACAGGAACTCCAGGAGGGAGATCGGGTATTAAGAAATCTGGGACTGTATGGCAAGCACAAGATTGCTGACAGATGGCACCATCTCTCACATTGTAGTGGGCAAACTAGATGATCTGCCAGTGTACAAAGTAAGGCCTGAGAATAATTCAAAAGATGTAAAAACAATGCATAGAAATCATTTACTGCCCATTGGACAAATCCTGATTGAGTCTGAGCCCCAGAAGATGCCCCTCTGGACCAGTGACTAGAGCTGCTGCTAAGAAAAGATCAAGAAAGTCTGCACCTACAGAAGCAAAGTTAAGGTGTTCCCTCCACAAGTCCCAGTTGAGCATGACTGTCAGTCCATATCAGAAGAAAGTGAGAGTGACTTTGAATACTATCCTTCTTACTAACTGAGTCAATTGTTTCGGGCAATCCCTAGTCAATACTGGAGACAAAGCTGGGCCTTCTGGACTGTCTAAGCCCCAGCTTCATCCCTGGAGCCAATGCTCCCAGAAAGTGAAGTGCAAAGCATCAGATCAGATGAAATGGAATCATTGTGCATGGTTGAACTGTTTGAGCTTTCAGGGAGGAAATGATAGATTGGGGCAGACTGGTGATACACCCAACAAGAAGAGTATTTTGAGTGCCCTGACAGTCCACTGCCAGTGTCCGAAAGCTCTCCATGCGAGCCAAATGTTGTGGACTCAGAAACTGTAACTCCTGGAGCTGAAAGTGCCCCAAGTTCTAGCCTCTCTACCCCATAGAGACTCCTGACAAGTGAGGACAATGCTGAAAATGAGGCTCAGAGTGCAGAGACTATAACAGTTCCCCTAGAAAGACTGGTCGAGCTGTAAAGCCTGTGGTGCACCTCAGTTATGATTCACTTGGGAGGCCTGTGGACTTGCTCTCAATGTTGTCCATAAAGGAGTGTATGTGTCCCCGAGCTCATTGCCCAAACTGAGCATCAGTGCTAACTCAAGTTACTTGTGTTGCCTTCTATATGGTGCCCTTGCCCCATCCAGCCCCAAGGTAACTGATAGGAAGGCGCCCTCTCTTCAGGTTTCATGTACAAGAGGTAATAACTTGAGTTATGGTACAATGTGTATGTAATACTGTGTAAAGTGTGAGTACTGCAATGTTTCAGAAATGTGTTCTTGGTAAATGATATATTGACTGATGATTACATGTGCGAGCCTAATGCAAATGTATATGGTTGCAGTTGAAACTTATGGGGGTACTTGCTTGACGCGGACGTCAAGCTTTCCCAGGCCAGGAAGGGTGTAACCCCCCTGCAAATGGGGGTTCCCAAAAGACTTCCAGGAGCTTGCTTGAATGCTCCAAGCCTGAATGGTGTTTGGCATTTAAGCCATTTATCAGTGAGTGTTTTTAGAGCCTCTGGTACTGTCTCTTTAAGAGCTGTCTGCTTGCAGACATAATTAGTTTGTATGGGGGGACTGTGTGCTTCTCTGAGTACCACTCGAGCTGCTGCCAATTCACTTCATTTTTGCAGTCACTAGGAGTGCAAAGGGAACCTATCTGAAAGATGTAACTGTTTGCCAGAAATTATTTAGAGTAATAATAAAATTACAGTTTGTCTAACCTGCTTTCTTTGCAGTCAGAACTGTGTCTGCTAGTTCCCATTCTAGTTTTGAACTGCTGAACTGGACCAATCAGTGTGGGGTAAGCTAGCTCTAAAATGGTGCCTTGGACGAATCAGAACTTGGACTCATAATCTGAGCCAGCCACAAGAGGATTGTATGGGCAGTGACTCTGGGAGATGTAGTTTAGACTTCAGTGCCTTTTTGGACCAACAGCAGCAGTCTATTGTGAGTGACAGCCAATCCAGTCAAGAACTGGGAGGAACTCAAAGGAAGAGCCCGGTTTTGTCGGTTGGAGTTTCAGTTGAGCTTTGGCAGTGAAGAAGGAAGGAGCCCTGTGCTTTTTCAGTGTGCAGTTTTAGTCAAAAAACGTGTGAAAGGCCCAGAGTTCGGTCTGCAGCTTGTTAGGACTGAATCTGTCCTGTGAAAAGAATCAAAGGATCTCTGAAGAGTAGAAACCAGGCTCACCCTGTAGAAGACTGGAAGAATTGCTGAAAATTGCACTCCGGTCTGTCAGGAACTGAATCTGCTGTGTGTTCTCCCGGTATTGTGCAGTAATTCATCGGGACAGATGCAGCCTGCCTGGTATAGTGCTTTCTTTTATATAAATGTGTGAAGAGGTTTGTGTACCTCAAGTGAGCCCTGCTGACATTGAAGGACCCTATCTTATTTGGAGGTCGTGAGTACTAATTCAGGGTCGCTCCTGTTGAATTGCCACATTAAATCCAAATGGAATTACTGTACTGCTGACTGTTTAATTTTCCTTTTCTCTGTGTGAAAGGGCCCTACCAGCTGCCACGGTTTGGACTAGCTGCTAGGCTTGGGTACCCAGGACAGTAACTGATAGGGATAGGCCTGTGCACAGAGCCATAGGTAGATTATTAGAGTGATAAGCTAATTAACCTGATTTCCCCTGTCCTTGTTATATCCCCTAAATAAATCAGAGCTGCTTGTTTCAGCAAAGTTATACTGCCTGAGGTATTTGTCTCATGTTAAAGTACTGTACTGTGATTGTTGCACTGTATCTCATTTCACAGGAGGTCCCAGTGCCGGAACCAGTCCTGGGGGTAAGTGTATACTGTGAAGGTAATTCTGATATATTGTGTGGGCCACTAGTGGGAAGAAAGGGGTTGCAGTGTCCCAGAGGGCTGTGACCAAGTTAGTTTAACTATTGCAAACCCTGACCTCTGGGTGGAGGCACCCGCCATTGGATCCAGGCCCCTCAACCTGTTAGTGGCAAATCAGGCAGGGGTAGTAGCCCCTGGGATAGCGCCATCTAGGGGTTACATATTGAAACATGTTATACTCTTTTACCTTCTTAATGCCCTTAAGGTGTTTGAATGTTTCGATCATACACCTCTCTCCCTCCTTTGCTCTAGGGTATATATATATTGAGCTCCGTTAATCTGTCCTCATATGTTTTCTGATGCAGTCCCTGCACCTTTTTGGTTGCCCTTCTCTGGACAGCCTCAATTTGGTTAATGTCCTTGAGAAGGTGTGGCCTCCAGTACTGCATGCAGTACTCCAGATGGGGCCTAACCAGTGTCTTGTAAAGAGGGATTACTGCCTCCCTCTTATGACTTGTGATACCCTACTAATACACCCCAGCATCCCCCAAGCCTTACCTACTGCTTTAGAGGTCTGCTTGGATGATTTCAGGTAATCTATGATGATGATGCCCAAGTCTCTTTCTTCCCTTGGGACTGCCAGCAACTCCCCTCCCAGCCTATAGGTGGCTTCAGGGATTCTCTTTCCTATGTGCATGATCTTGCACTTCTTTGCATTGCATGATCTTGCACTTCTTTGCGTTAAACCCCAGTTACCACTCTTCCAACCATTTTGCCAGTTTATCCAAATCTCTTTTCATTCTGCCCACCCCATCTGGATCATCATCTCTGTTGCAGATCTTGGTGTCATCTGCAGACAAACCTTGCCCTCCAGTCCATCTACAATGTCACTGATGAAGATGCTGGAGAGGACTGGCCCCAGGACTGATCCCTGAGGTACCCCACTTGTGACTTGCATCTCTTCTGACTGTATACCATTTACCACCACTCTCTGTTTTCTGTCCGTCAGTCAGTTTGCTACCCAGTTAACGAACTTCTGACCCACCCCGAGCCTACCCAGTTTATTAATCAATCTTCTATGTGGAACTGTATTGAAAGCTTTGCTGAAGTCAAGGTAGGCAACATCAACTGCTCCCCCTTGGTCCACCACTCTGGTTACCCAGTCAAAGAAATCTATGAGATTACTTTGACAGGACCTTCCTGTTGTAAACCCATGCTGTCTTGGATCCTGTGCTCCTATGGATGCACTATCCTTTCCTTAAGGAGTGCCTCCATAATCTTGCCCACTACCGAGGTAAGACTGACTGGTCTGTAGTTCTCTGCCTTCTCCCTGCTACCACTCTTGTGGAGCAGGATCACATGAGCCCTTCTCCAGTCTTCTGGGACCTCTGCTGTGCTCAGAGACTCACTAAACAGTTCTGATAATGGCTCTGCTAGTTCCACCCGTAGCTCCTTTAGTATCCTGGGATGTATGCCATCAGGTCCCATTGCCTTGTCCACCCTGAGCTTATCGAGCTCTTGTAGGACCCTTTCTTTTGTGAAGGGACTAGTGCACACCTCCCCCCCCCCGTGTCCATGGTGCTGAGATGTGGGCCCTGCTCTACCTTCTCTTCAGTAAATACTGAGCAGAAGTATCTATTTAGGATAGATGTTTTTACACGGTCCTCCTCCTCACATGCCCCCTTATCCCCGTTGATCGTAGCAATGCCCCCTCTGGACTTTCTCCTTTCACTAATGTATCTATAGAAAGTTTTGTCACCTTTGTTTACTGTTTGTGCTAGTGTTTCCTCAGTTTGGGCCTTTGCCTGCCTTACTGCCTTCCCTGCTTCCCTTAGGGAAGTTTGGTATGCCTCCTTATCTTCATCCCGCTGCGTTCCTTTATATTTCCTGAAGGCCAGCTTTTTGGCTCAGATCTTTTCTGCTGTTTTTGAGAACCAAAGTGGTTTCCTTCTTCTTTTGCACTTCCTTTTCTCACTAACACAATGGGATGTTGCTTCAAGTATTGTATCCTTAATGCTTGCCCACTTTGCCTGTACCCCCTCACCTGTATTTCTTTTTGCCAGGGCTAGCTTAACTCTGTTGGCCACCTTATCAAAGTCAGCTCCTCTGAAGTCCCATATTTTTGCCTTGGAATGGGATGATTTACTTCTAGTGGCCAAATTGAACCATACCATGTGATGGTCACTGGCCCCCAGCTGACTTCTACCTGGAGATCTGTGATTCTTTCCCTGTTAATCAGTACTAGATCAAGGATAGCCCTGTCTCTTGTGGGTTGTTGTACTAGTTGTTTGAGGCCCTTCCTCTGCAGGGACTCCACTATGTGTCTAGTTCTGGCAGATGTTCCTGCTGGTATTGACCAATCTGTATCTGGCATGTTGAAGTCTCCCATTATCAGAACCTCCCCTTTAGCTGTCATGTTTTGTATATCTTCTAACTGTAACATGTCTAAATCCTCCCCCTGGCCTGGAGACCTGCAGACAACCCCAGTCCATATGGCTGTCCCATTTCCTGTTTCCAGGATGACCCACAGTTTTTCTGGCTCTTTACGTGTATTCTGAATTTCTGTAGCTTTGATATTTTCATTGACATAAAGGGCCACTCCCCCACACACCTTTTTTTGCACCTCAGTCTTTTCTGGACAACACATAGCCAGGTACTGAAGTCTCCCAAGTGTGGTTACTGGTAAACCATGTCTCGCTAATGGCTACTATGTCCAGTTTAGCCTCTGTCATTATTGCCTGCAGGTCTAGGATCTTGTTTCCCAGACTGCGAGCATTTGTGTACATGATTTTCCATTGGCCAGATTTCAGTGTGTTAGTTGTTGGGTGAGGTCTGTCGTTTCCCCAGTGCGTCGTATGGGGAGCCGGACTTTTTTCCTTACCTGGTGGTGCAAACGAACTACAAACATGCTGAACTCCTGTTTTACCACTAGCTGATGGGGGAAGGGTGATCTTCCTGGACTAGGTTTCCATCACTCATTCACACTTGTGGGATAGCGCCGGAGACACTAGGACCAAGCGAGAGCCTAAAGTTTTTAGAAGGGTCGGCGCCGAGAGAGTACCACGCATGCACGGCACCACGAGACTAGCTCGCGCCTGTGTAGGCTATCTCGGCATCAACCCTCCAACCACCTCAGTTCCTTTTCTCCCACTGTTGAGTGCACTTGGATGTCGACATCGCTCGTCTGCCGGAGTCGAAGTTTTCGTCTATATGACAACAGCTCTTAATGTTTTAATATTTTAAAGTAGTAATTTATTATTTTATGAACAAGAAGAAGATTGTGAAGAAGACGAAAAAGAAATTCTTTCCTGCCATCAATGGAGTCATCCTTAGACAGTAGCGGTGACGGTAGGAGGACTCGCTTGAAAGTTTTTATGGCAGAGGGCTGTGTCCGTCCGCTGCCCTTTAATTAACGGGGGTGTCTGACTACCGGACAGTCCTGTGCTCAGAGGGGAGGAGAGTCCCAAGACAAATCTAATGGTTCCGGTGATCCGGCTCTGCTTGACTTCGAACTCCTCTTCCTCATTCAGGGAAGAAGAATCGGTGCCGTTCGAGGTTGCCCGTTGGTATGTCTGCACGAGGAATGTTCGTCGGGAGGGGCGATGGGCCCAAACCGACTTTGGTGGGTTCCTCTTGGCCACGCTCCTAACGGCTGCTTTCTCAACTCCGAGCTCCATCTTTGTCCTTGCTGGAGCTCCGGTGGGCAGTTTCACCTCTGGATCGCTCCTATGGAGCAGGGGGTTCAACTTTCTAGTTTTCCTGGCTCTGTTCCTGATTTTGGGACCTCTGGGCCTCGGAGCCATTGGTACCGAGCCAGGTCAATTGGATCACTGATGGTGCCCCTCTGGTGCCTTTGCCGTGGTCAACCCTCGTGCCTACCCCTCTCCCTTTTCCATGCAGGCCAGCACGGGCACCACCTTTTCCTTCTCCCCTTCTCAGGATTTCCATTGGCATTTTCTTGGCGCCGTGGCTCAGTGCCTTGGTCAGTGCGTGGCTCAGTGCCTTAGTCGGTGCGTGGCGGGTGCGCTGGTCAGCTCCGGGCCTCGGAGTCAGAGGCTGCGCCTTGGTCGGCACCAAGCTCAGGGCCTTGGTCGCGCCATGGTTCAGCGCAGTGGCTCGGTGCCGAGCCTTGGAGCCTTGGTCGACGCCGTGCCTTAGTCGGCGCCGTTGGTCAGCATCATCACTCTGTGCAGTGCCGTGGGTGCTGTCTTTGCTGCCACTGGTTGTCTGCGCCGTCAGTGGTGCCATGCACCTGTGGGCAGTGCCGTGCACCCATGGGCAGCACTGTGCACCCGCGGGTGGCACCGGGCACCCACAGGTGGCACCTGTGGGTGCCATGGGTGCCTTGGGTGCCAGGGATGCCACCAGGAGCACCCGTGGGTACTGTGGGTGATGCTGTGAGTGCCCATGGGTTCCATGGATGCTTCAGGTGCCATGGGTGCCACTGGTGCCTTGGGTACTGGGGGATACCCGTGGGTGCCACGGGTGGCACCTCAGGTGCCCATGGATGCTACTGGTGCCCTCAGGTGCCATGGGTGCCGCTGGTGCCCTCGGGTGCCATTCTTGCCATGGGTGCCATGGGCATCAGAGATGCCCTCGAGTGCCATTGCTACATGGGTGCTGGGAGTACCTGCAGATACTGCCGTGGCTGCCCTCGGGTATCTCCCAGGTTGGCATAGGCACTGCTTGGTGCCCTCCTGTGCCACGAGTGGTGCTGATGCCACACAGGTGCTAGTGGGTGCTGTATGGCAGAATTAGTGACACATTTTTCCTTTCGGACTCCTTTCCACAGAACTTGTGGCAGGATGTTTACTGCAGAATGAACTCCTGTTCTGCAGATTATTTTTTCCACACATTATGTGAGTGGTGGTCTATGTGGGATCTTTTGTCATCCAGCGGTTTTCTGCTACGGAACTCTGCTGTACCATTCTGCCAGTGGAATCTCATTCTGCTCAGCACTTTCTCTGCTCCCTACGTAGTACCAAGCTCCTCGACATCCTTCCTGATGGCAGAGTCTCTAGTGGCTCTGACCTAGACCTCTCTTGGAGGTCCTTCTGGGGTAGAAGTGCATCTAGATGGGTCTTTCCCTGTCCTTCTGGTCAGTAACACAGCGGACAGCTCATTTTATATACTGGAGGGCACGTCCTCTCTATCATCAGAGTCCATGATGGAAAATACTTTCAGTAGTTCCTCAGTAATGGGGTCCACTATAGTATTTCACACTGCGTCCGTGGACCATACTCTTCTGCGTCTAGATTTTTTCAATTGTCAAGACAGTTACACTCTGTGGAACATTTTAATTTAATGGTCAGGGGCCGCTCTGACTCCTCCGCTCCTTTGATAGGGGTATATAGCCCCCTTGTGATATTGCCTCTTCGGTGGCTTCTTCAGCACAGGTGGTTAACTTCTCTCCAGCTGTGATTTTTAGTCCGGTCATGATTTCAGTATGGACACTCAGGCTCTTTCCGCACTCAGATGGAGAACATCTTCGTCTTTTTGTATCAAGACAATCCTCAAAATAGCAGCCTGAAGGCCTTCTTAGGCTCGGACTAAAAAAAAAAAATATGTCAATATAGTTTTTATCACAGCACAGGGCCTAGCCGAAATTATCCGGTACCCTCCCTTTTTTGGGTGGGATCTGGTCAGATTCCTCCTCAGCCCCTGAGTCGCTCGTCTCCGGGATACGATAAAGAGTACCTCATTTCTTCTTCCCCTACGGGGAGACCGATCCGGCGACAATATGGGTCATCTCTTTCTCTGAGAGATTTCTCTCATTCAGAGACATTTCCTAGACCTAGGCGACTGCCCAGTCTGTTAATTCCTTTTCTTTTTATCAGGCTTTCTTCTCTTGAACAGAGCCTTACAGCAGCAGAAGTGACTCTCCACTGAGTCGGAACTCAGGTCCCTGCTTCCTTGCTTGCTTAATTTAACAGGCGATTTTCTCCTTCTTGACGGATGGTCAAGTAGGTCCCTTTTTCTAAGGAAGCTTCTCAAATATTCACACCTTCGGTTCCTGCGCTCTGGTCCATGCCAGTCGCTCACGAAGCTATCCTCTTCAAATGCGAGAGGGAGTGGTGATGCTTCTTTTTCAGCAAACAAACTCAAATCCTTTCCTACTCCTTTCAGGAAAGCCAGAGTGGGTAGTGCCTCATGCATTGAGTCACTGTCTCTTTCAGTCACTTCAACAAACGGGTTAGCCCTAACTTGATCCTGCTGTGTCTCTCCTCGACGCACATCTGCCTCTATTGACCTTAGAAATCCAGACCCTGTTTTTTTTCTGTTGGAATGTTTTTTTCTGCAGTGGACACGTCCTCCTGTATACCTTTTTCCTTTCTTCCCTGAGTTCAGAGACTGCTGCTACAGTTGTACACACAGGGGCAGAATTATTCCTCTTGGAATATGCAGTAGGTAGGATCTGGTTTTACTAGACCACCACGAGAGGCTTCTAAGTTGTGCTTGGCCTTCCATCAGGAAGATCCTGTGACTAAGTAGAGACCATTCTCCTTGATGGGCTAACCCCACCTGGACCCCCTTGCTCACCAAGTAAGGGGTTCAAGTGCTTCTGGACCTGTTGTTTACCGGTCAACCATTCTGGATAGTGGGGGTTTCCATCTGAACATTCCGGTCTACCCTGAACCAGTAGACTTTACCTCCAACTCTTTCAGTTCCTGAGGTCCCTTTATGCTACATTAGTACATGTCTTTGACACTATTAATTTTGGTCCTAGATCAAATTGTGAGGCCAGGTTCTTGCCACTCTCCTAGAGTGGTTGCAGCTGCCTGGCAGACTTTCATTTTGTGCCCATTGCAGTCGTCGGCAAGGTGACGAGTTACAACTCGAGCACTTATCTTGTAGGTACTATGTTCTAGATGCTCTTACAAGACAGCTCTTTTTATTAACAGGACACTCCTTGGCTATCCTTTCTGAGTGAACCCTATCTCCTACCACCCTACTCAGGGTTGTTGGTTTTAGCTTGGTACTCTCCCACTAGTGGGAATGAGTGATGGAGACTTAGTCTAGGAAGATATGGAAATTACGTTCTTACTATAATTATTGATCTTCTTGGACAGTCTCCATCATTCATTCACACGCCCACCCACCATCCTCTGGGTTCACTCATTTTCTTTCCTGGTCTTCACGGTCCTATGATTCAGACAGTGAGGACATTATTCTTTGGCCTTTCTTGCAAAGGCCATCTGGTCCCTCTCAGGCCCAGAAACTCAAGATGAGTTATTCTCATTAGTTATGCTGCTCCTCGGTCGAAAAGGTGCTGGAGGCGTTGAGGGTCGACGCCGAGATAGCCTACAGGTATGTGAGCAGTCTCGTGCTGCCACATGCGTGGGTCCTCTCTCAGCTGACCCTTCTGAAAACTTTAGGCTCCCGCTTGGTCCTAGTGCCTCCGGTGCTATCCTACTAGTGAGAATGAGTGATGGAGACTGTCCAAGAAGATCAATAATTACAGTAAGCACGTAATTTCCATTTCTTCCCATTCGATATATCAGTTGCTGCATCCCTCTCCCCATTTGCTAGTTTAAATATTCTGCAAAGACGTCAAACTTCTGCCCCAATGCACTGACTCCCTCCTTAGTCAGATGCAGTCCATCAAATTGAAAGAACTTTCGCTCCCAAAACTGTTGCCAGTTCCCTACAAATTGATGTCCTTTTTCCTGGCACCAGCCCTTGAGCCACATGTTTAGCTCTCCTATCTCCCCTTCTCTGACCTTTCGTCCATCTTCCCCCTCTCTCAGACTGGCAGGATCTCGGAGAAGGAGATGCCAGACGAAATGGATGATAGTTTGTCACCCAGCCTGGTCAGGTGTTTCTTGGTCTTCACAACTGACCGGCTGTCGAGATTGTTAGTCCCTATGTGTACCAGGACATCAGTGTTTTCTCCTGCTTCCTGTACAATTTTCGCAATGTGTTTCTCCACGCTGATGTACCTGGGAGACATCTGACCATTAACCTTGGCTGGAGATAGGTATCAACTCCCTGAATCATGGAGTCTCCTATGATCAGAAGTTTTTTGGATTTCCTTTTTGCTTTTTTTGTTTTGGTTCCTGTTTTGGGTGAGCTTTGTTGTGCTAGTTCCTGTGCTGCAGTGTCCTGCTCTGCAGTGTCCCCTGCCCCTTTGTTTGATTTCAGATAGAGGCAGATACCTGTTTGTAGTTTTTCTATGGTTTGTGGAGGTGATATGTTGGAGAGCACCAAGTGATGGGGCACCCAATTTGCCCCTCCTAACCACCTGCCAACCTCCCAGTTCAACTACCCTCTGTGGTCGAGGTGCTTCTGTTGGATGTTGGGGAAATGGCAGGCGGTTCTTATAATATATTTCCTCCTAAATATGCAGTTTAAGGCGCGCAATCTCTGCCCATGCTGCCTGGAGCTGAGCCTTTAGATCTCCAATAGCCCAGCATGTAGGACAATGTCCTAAATCCTGTAAAACTGCCCTTCTGAAAAGTGTTCCGCTGTACCTGCAGTTAATATATCCATTCCAGATAAGCTGCTGGGTTTATAACCTGGTCAGAGTAATTAGAAGAAGGAAAAGGAAAGCAAAAGTTTGATTCTGTGTTTTGTTTATTTGTTTTTGTATAACTTGTTATAACAAGTTTGCCGATTCTGGTTTTCAGAACCTAATGCATAAGTAAATCCCAGAACCTGCTTACCAAGACACTGGTAGGAGCCTGCTATTAGAAGATAAAGTTACTCACCTTTGTAACTATATTACTGCTAAGTGATGTGATATGTGTTCTCACTAACCTTTCCTTACCTCCTCTTTAGTTCATCAGAACACAAGACATGGGTTGAAACTGATGCTTGAGCATGTAATGAAGATCTCCTTTATATCATTTTTAATAATCTGGTAGACATATTGCCTTACACTGTAGTTTAAAGACTGAAGTTCTTTCAATTTGTTTTTATTGCCTAATTATATACAATATATTTTATTTTCAGAATTTTTGTCTGGAAAAGGCACCCTGAGCAGAAGTTCATTTCCAGGTGCATCCAGAGAGCATAGGGAGGTTAAGTGACTTGCACACCATCGCACAGTATGCAAGTGGAGGTTGTGGCATTCAAACCCAGATTTGCTAGGTGTCCAGGTTCACACATCAGTGCTCTGCCCTCTACAGTAGACTGCCTACTGTAGGTCACAACTCCTGATTCTTCAGCCACACATTTGCTGTGAGAGGGTCAGGGATCATGTGACCGGCACAGTGTAAAGGGTATTTTTTAAAATGTGTTTACATTTTAAGTTCTAGGGCATTGCTGAGGTGCTACAGGGCTGTTATTAGTGACAATATGAATTGCATCCCTTAGCTAAAATGTAGTTCTAAAGGTAAGCAACTTTTTCTTCTCTGAGTGGAGCAGTTTGTTCCATTCTCTCACTTTCCTCCTATTTCTATGAATATTTTGACACAGAGCAGTGCCCCACTGACCATCTCTGGAATGTACCCAGTTCCTATTTCACAGGGACGTTAGTGGGCCTTGACATGTCCAACAACATGGTGCTGTACCCTCATTACCCAAGGCAGTGTCTAACCAGTTCAATATTTGGGGTGCACGTTGTGTTTTCAGGGGAACAGGATCCGACTGCAGAGAATTCTTCATTCTTGCATAGCTGCTGATTAGCAGGGGCTCAGGGTCACTGGGTTATCTGAAGCTCTTAGAGAACAGGGCTGATTCAGATTTGAAAAGTATTTTGTTTCGCCAACCAGCATCCTTCAGCTGAACTCCTACAGTTCTGTCTTGTCGGACACCAGTCCCTTCTCTGAGGAGATGGTCAGGAAAGCACTTGCTAATCTGTGAGTTGACAAAGTCATGGGGCCAGACGAGGTGCATCAAAGAGCATTAAAGGAACTCAGGGAGGTGCTAGCTGTACCCCTGACAGACTTGCTTAACAGTTCACTGTAGATCAGCGTGGTCCTGGAGGACTAGAAAAGGGCAGACATAGTCCCACTTCGCAAAAGTGTTAGCAAGGAGGAGGCAGGAAATGACAGGTCTGTAAGCCTGACATCTGTAGTAGGGAAATTAATGGAAACACTATTAAAGGAAAGAATAATGGAACACCTGAAATCCAATGGACTGCAGGTCCCAAGGCAGCATGGCTTTATGGAGGGGAGGTCATGCCAAACAAATCTGTAGATTTTTTTATCGGGGGGGCAGTGGGCGTGGCCTACTTGGACTTCAGCAAGGTCTTTAACACCATTCCACATAGGAGGCTGGTAAACAAGTTGGGCAGCATAGGGGTGGGCAATAAAGGAAACTGATTAGGGGATGGGAGGCAGAGGGTGGTGGTAAATGGCGTTCACTCTGAGGAGGGAAGAGTGACCAGTGGGGTATCGCAGGGGTCAGTACTGGGGACCAGTCCTCTTTAATGTTTTCATTAGTGATACACCTGAGGAGCTTTAAGGGAAGGTCTGCCTCTTTGCAAATGACACCAAGATCTGCAACAGGGTGGACACTTCAGAGGGGGTGCAAATTATATAGAATGAGCTTCAATAGTTGTGATAAGTATATACTTACTAACCAATATAAATCTGGCACAAAACAAGATTAGCTTTCTATAAAAGCTATCATTGTCATAAATCCATTAGTACAGTTTTTTCAGAAATCATTACTCAGCATTATAAATGTCACCCATAAGGTAGTATGTACCTGAGCTTAAAACTGTTTAATAATGAAGTGCACATGAGTAAGTACTCACAGACTGTATTTACTTACTCTTGTGTACTTCATTATTAAAGATTACAAAGACAGTACAACTAGACAGCTAACTAAAATTACAGGATCTTGGCTCACTCTTTCACAGAAAGGCTGTTGTTGCCCCTGACATTATTTCAAAAACAAACTTACATTGCAGGGATTTGCTCATCTCCTGTCCTACCTCCCAGCACCGCAGGGCTCCCGAGGGCTCCTCCTTGATTGCCTGAGTACGGGGCAGTAGTGCATACTGGTGAACCCAATCCACAGTAGCAGATGAGGGGTCCAGCTTGCAACCGGTTTGGTTCCTCTCCCCCATCAAGACCATTCCACTGTATCTCACTCTCAACCCTGTGCTCCTAAATACTGTCCCCTGCACTCAATCCTGGGGCTGATCTGCTGCAGCCTAGTCATTGTCTCCAGTGGGCGGGCAGCCACAGTTTAATCTTGATTGCGGTGCTCCTGGTTCCTCCATTTTGATTTTTGAGTAACCGCACCAAGCAGCCAAGAGATGACGTGCCTTGCAGGGCACTCTAAGCCTGACCACATGTGTGTGACATCACGCAGAGAGGTGGAGCCCACAGCAGTCTCTCAGTTTCATTGTCCACGGAGATTATCACTTGGCTCAGGCTGCTTGTTTGGGGTGATGTGTGTGTGTTTTTTTTAATATTATCTCTCTTAATCACCACTGACTGGTTCATGCACCAAGTGACTGCGTGGTTCACATATACCAAACGCCAGTCCTGTCTACATCATATGTTCTATGAGGAGTGGCTAAAGGAATCAAACATGTACACCTTGGAGGAGAGGAGGGAGGTGGGGGGATATGATCGAGACCTTTAAATACCCCATGGGGGTGAATAAGGTACAAGTGGGAGGTCTTTTTCAGAGGAAAGGGTGCTCCAGAACAAGGGGTCATGATATGAAACTGGAGGGAGGGAGGGAGGTAGGTTTAGGAGAAATGTGAGGAAATACTTCTTTACAGAGAGGGTGGTGGATGGATGTAATAGTCTTCCAGTGGAGGTTGTGGTGGCGAAAACAGTGGTGGTATTCAAAAAGGCCAGGGATAAGCACATGGGAGTCATAAAAAATAGGTAAGTTTGAGGTATGGATACATGGAATAGCCTGCCCCAGGAAGTGGTGGCCGCTGGTACGATGACAGGCTTCAAACATGCATGGGACAGGAATAAAGGAATATTAGAGATTGGAAGAAAAAGCTGAAGTCAAAGATCAGATAGGGTCACTGGCCGCTTTTTCAGGTAGCATAAATGAGGAAGACTGGATGGGCCTGGCGGCCCTTTTCTGCCAACAGTATCTATGTATCTATGTAAGGGGGTGGTAGAGAAAGTGCCCTAGACATGGAGGAGTCTACAGTGTAAACAAGGCAACAAAAAAGGGCAATATGGATGGGCTATGCGGCCCTTATCCGATGTCAGCTTTTATGTTTCTATGTTTGTTAGTCAGTAATATAATGTGTTCTTGCTGAAGGAGGAAGCAGAATTGTACCTACAAATGTTTAACACTCATATCAACCTTTCTGCCTTACCTATGATGCAAGTGGTGCTCCAGCAGCTGATGGGGGACGGGTGCACAGAAATACATTGTTTCTGTATTGAATTAAAGCCAGTGAGAAATCCAGAATTAATCTGTACTGTATGGTGAGGAAATATAACAGTAAAGTATTCAGTGAAGATGATATGGCTGGAGGATGGAGTGGTTGTAGTTTAATGGAAGGATCATATACCATATGCTTACTTATGTTTCATTTTGCAAGCCTAATTGGGAGCAGTGAGAATGTTTGCTTGGGACCCCACCATACTGATGGCTGACACACTTCTATAGAGTATGACAGTTAGGGCCAGATATTCAAAAGGAGTGCTGGCGCGAAGGGGTTGTTTGCTTGTGCTAACTGGGTTTTGCACCTGATTCATGGGTGGGGTCTGTATTCAGAGATCCCCACAGCATGGGAAAAACCCGTTAGTGCCCTAGCATTAACATACTGCTGTGCCCATGCAAATGAAGGGGTCACCCCCTGCATAAGGGCACAGCGGCTTACTCGGCAGTTTGCACCAGCAGTAAATGCCACCAAAACGGGCACTGTTTATAAGCTTTGCAAACCCCAACTTAATGGGGTACAAGGCCCTGGTGATGAGACGCAACATGACAGCCATCCACCCCCCACCTCCCAAACTCCGGCCCCTTGACACAGTAGATACCCTGGTGTCCAGTGGCACTCCCCCATCCTCCGATTGCCCATCCTTGTAAAGTACCTGATCTCCCTAATGCCTAGTGGTACCCCTCCGCCCTCCAAGCACCCATCCCAGTAAAGTACCTGATTTTATTGGTGACTAGTGGCACCCCCCCCCCACCAGCCAAACCCCCAGTCCAACATGTATAGTGAGTTCCTTCTGTCTAGCGGTACCCTCCACCTGCGATACCTGTCCAGTACCTTCTGAGTCACCGGTGGCTAGCAGCCTCCCCCCCACACCACCTGCACTGACCGGCTTAAAAGGTGAGAGGAGGGCTATGCCAGTCATCATATCAGGATCTCAGTGTAGCACCTTCTTCAGAGGTACAGGAGGGTTGGCTCGGTGGTGTGCTTGATGCAGGTGATGCAGGGAGGTGCTAGTCACAGGGATCTCGAATGTGGCACTGGGATGTGTGCCAGGTGGGTGGGGGTGACAACAGAGACTCACTATGCATGTCGGGCTGGGGGTTTGGTGGGTGATGGGGTGCCACTAGGCAGCAAGAACATTACCAACAATACAGTGATGGGTGACTGAAAGGCAGGGGGTGCCACTAGATACCATGGAAATCACTAACTATAGGGGGACAGGCAATCAGAGGGTGGGGTGGTGCCCCTAGACACCAGAGAAATCACTAACAATACGATGATGGCTTATTGGAGGGTGGGGGTGCCACTAGACACCTGTGAAGTCACTAACAATAAAGCAACAGGTGATTGGAGTGAAAGTACCACTAAACACCAGTGAGTACATCTGTATTGCGGGGCTGGGTATTCAGGGTGTGGGGGGCCATGCACCACCATGCCTGATGTGGCAGGCAGCCACAGGATGGGCACAAACTTGCCGCCACTTCCCATGCAAATGAGCCCATATGGGCATGCATATGACCCTATAACACCTTGCATGCCCAATGGGCTCATTTGCATTTTGCGACTGAATATCGCATTGTGGCTCCTGGCACTGTCTGGTCTGGGGGTGCAGTTCTGTATGGGCTACATACAGCCCAGATCCCTGTTGGGGCAGCATTACCTTGGCACTGCACTGGCATGGTACTATATTCAGTCAGATAGCATCGATGCGCTATCCGACTGAATCTGGCAACCTCCGGGTCGGGTAGAAGTGCAAGCGCAGCTCAAACCTTTGCGCTCTGCTTTTGCACATATTTGAATATCTGGCCCTTGATGTTCTACTAACAATTGTGATTCCTTAAGACAGAATTCTGGGTTTAACATATGATCGTAACCAGTCCCCTTCTTGTTCCCTGCAGCTCTGCACAGTGCTCCTTCAGTACTCAGTCCTGCCCTCAGCAATGGGACCGCCCAACTCACCACTAGCATGACTACAATATCTCCAGCCCAGCCAACAGATGTCCCCATTCCTCGACCCTACCGTCTGGAGTCCCTTGAACTCAGTTCCTCATCCAGCAAAACCAAACGCAAGAAGAATAAATGAACTCTACCACTCATGCCCTGTGATCACGGATGTACTCAGCAAGTGAACTGCCACCTGCCATTCCTCATGTAAAAAAGATTTTCTAACAAAAACAGTGTATTAAAGACATTTTCATAGACAAATGCTTTGTATCAGAAACCCTTTATCCCCTGCTGTCCTAGTAGGATTGCCAACTATCCAGATCTGAAAGTGGACAGTTCATTCCTTCTTGCAACACACTGTCTTGTTGCCAGCTGTTTGGATCTGGAAGTGGACAGTTTGTTTCTTTCAACATCACTTATGTTCCAGGAAATGACACAAGCTGTTAAATGTCAGTTTTTCTAGAAAATAATATCAGAAGGGGGGAGTCTGAACAAATTACTGTTATTCATAAAGATATCTGCAGTGCTGCTCCTCTTTTTCTAACAATACCTCACCCAGGTACCCCCACTCTTTGTCACCACTAGGTTCTGGCCTCAACAAAAGGTGGCAACCCCATGGTATGGAGTGGTAGGTAAAAACCTGGCGTACAGTTCTCAAAGGAAAGTGCAGAAAATCTTCAGAAGGTGTATAGGACAATGTCTAATCTCAACCAGAGGCACTGCTGCTGTTCATCTTGAGACTAGTAGGATTCCAATTTTATTTCAACAATGAACTACACATTGTAGACAGTGCTTACCCCCACCACACCAGTGATGATGCTCTTTTTGCTAGCACTGTGCAAGGCATAAACTGCCCTTTTGTTATGCTGCACACAATGTACAGTACAAGACACTAACTGCCCTAGGTTTATACCTCTGTACAGCAGTAAAGTTTACATTATAAAGTTTACATTAGTTCTCAGAGTAACGTTGCTGTCATTTTACGGATCCAGTTCCAAGACCACAGCTAACCTGCTGTACAAGTACTATGCAGACATTATTTGAGGAGAATAACAAGGAAGCACTGAGACACCCTTCCTTATGGAAAAAAAGATTTAGAATGTACCTTTGTCTTTGGATAACAGTTTTGTAACATGAACACCTTGATTTTCAACAGGATTCTCACTTTCCGCACTTACAAAGTTCTCCTCTTCATCTGAAGGCATTGTTCCATAGGACAGAAGGTCTGTAATAATATTTCCTCATGCTAGGTAGTTCTAAATTTGGTGTGTGTATTGTTTTCTCCCCTAACCCACTTCATTGAGTATGATAGTTTCACAGCACTGGTCCTCAGTAGCAAGGGACATGGGCAGTGGTCTCCTCAGAGACAACTAGTCCTGCTCATTTGGCCACATGGGGTGTGCTGCACCATGAAATGGCTCAGTCCTTCCATGCTGTTGAGTGAGCTCCTCCATGATACACCTCCTTACCCTGCACTGGCTCAGTCAGAGAGGCATGGTTATTCTGAAAACCAAGTCTACTACTCCAGAGAGTGAGCTGTTCCACAATCAGGAACCCCTCCCCCAACCCACTGCGTTGGCTCAGTCAGAGAAGCATGGTCATTCTGAAAACTAGGTCTACTGCTCCAGAGAACAAGACCTTCCACAATCAGTACCCCCACCCCCCACCATGCTGGCTTAGTCAGGGAAGCACAGTTCTCAAACATAGATTCAGAGAAGTAGCCAGCAGATAAGGACCACCTAGTCTGCTCCTGAAAACACCCAAGTAGTATCCATCTACTGGGGGTCCCTCAAACCTGTCCCTCCCATCACCAGTATATCCATATACTTATCCCATGCATGCTTGAACTGCGTGGTCGTTGCCACCCTCCACCACCTCCTCCAGCAAACTATTCCAGTCATTCACCACCCTCTCGGTGAAGAACTTCTTCACATTACCCTGGACCCTACCCCTCAACAACTTCCTACTGTGCCCCCTAGTGTTAGAAGCTCCACTCCATTGAAACAGACTCTCCACCTGTGCCTTACTAATCCCCTTCAAATATTTAAATGTCTCAATCATATCCCTCCTTCTTCTCCTGTCCTCCCGGAGAACAGGTTCAGTTCCCCAAGCCTGTACTCATAGGACATCCCCTGCATATCCAGCATCACCCTGGTAACCCTCCTCTGCACCACCTACAACCAGTCCTTGTCCCTGCAGAGATAGGGCCTCTAAACTGCACACTGTATTTGAGGTGCAGTTGTAACAGTGATACATACAGGCGGAGTAGCACCTCCCTTCTGCTGGTGATCCCCCTTCCTATGCATCCGAGCAATTTGATTTGCTTTTCCCACCACTTTCCCACACTGTTTTGTCACCTTAAGGTCACTGGTAATAATTACTCCCAGGTCTCTCTCCCCCCTCTCCTGTGGCCTCCAGCACCCCCTTCCCCCAGTGTTTATTCCGCACCTGGTTTTCTGTGCCCCAGGTGCATAATTCTGCATTTCTTAGTATTGAACCTCAGTTGCCACCTCCTAGACCACTCATTCAATTTCCCCAAGTCTGCCCTCATCTTGTCCACTCATCCCCATATGTCCACCCTGTTAATGAGTTTTGCATCAGCTGCAAACAGACCTACTCTCCCTCCCAAACCTTCTGTAATATCACTGACATAGACATTAAAAAGCACTGGTCCCAATACAGACCTCTGTGGTACCCCACTGGTCACCCTCCTCTCCTTCGAGCATTCCCCATTCACCATCACCCTCTGACTCCTATCTCTAAGTCAATTTTCCACTCATTTCTCTATCTTTGTCCCCGCCCCAGGCTCCTCAGCTTCATTACCAACCTCCTATGTGAGATGGTGTCAAAGGCCTTGTTGCAAGCCCACTGCCGTGGGACGGGATTCTCTACGTCCCAGCAAATCCCTCTTGTGACTGGGGGGGGGGGCAGGGATACCCCTTCTCTTTCCTTTTAGTACACTCGCTGTTCCACAACTGAACATATGCCAGAGAATCCCAAGGGTTCCCTCTCTCCATGCGAGGGGGTACCAATACAGTCTCGAGTCTGTGTTCCTGGGATAGAACCCTCTTGGCCACTGCACAACAAAAGCAGAAAGCTACAGGTATGTGTAGGCTTCAGGGAGCCCTATACACCCTATTATGTGTCTTCCCCCAGAAATGCAGTGCTCAGTTCAACCCCCCACAGACTCCTCCTGCGACCCTTCATATTTCCTCCCCTCCTTTCATCACACAAAGTCCCTAGTGTTTTTTCCTTTGGTAGTGTTTTGGCTCTTAAGCCATCACACAGGCGTAGTATAGTTTGAACCAAACGACACTGGCAGAATTATCTTAAAAGTAAGCCAAAAAGCTTTACTAATTAATTAATAAATGCAATAAATAACATAAAGACAAATAATTTTAGACACTGGTTACAGGATATTGAAAATAAAATGGAAAATATACATCAAAACCTACACTTTAAAACTCTGAGATTAAAATTCTACCTAGAGGCCTCAGTTGCTGAATTTTGAAGTGCAAAGGGTCCTTAGAAGTGGTAGTTGAAGTCTTAGCTCTGGTGGTCCAGGAGTATGTCTTGAAAAGAAATTGTCTCTGCTCTCCTAAGCAGACGGGGTCCCCAAATGCAAAAGGACTAAAGGCTTTGATACAGTCTTTGCACCCTTGTTTTATGGGCTTCTCAAAGGGCAGGTACAGTGGACAGTGGCTTGCCCTGCAATTGGCTAGCATTCCATCTCTGTGGCTACGCAACCAATCAGGTTTTAATATTTTATTACAAAAAAGAAACAAATTTCCGCTCTTAATACAAAAGCAAACCAGTTCCAACCTGCCTGAATTTCAGGAGCAGTTCCATCCCCCTTCCTTTTGAAATGGCTGTAATTAAGCTACATTTAGTACAGCCATTTACTTAAATAGTAGTCCATTCAGCTGTAATGAGATTAGCTCAAGTTAGACTTAAAGAGGCAGTAGAAATCCAGACCAAATGGTACCACTGGATACTGAGGGTCATTCAAACACAAATGGATGTGCCTGCTTCCAGCTCTGCTTAATTATTCTTTTGCCTCCTTTCAGTAAGCATTAACACACGACGAGGTGGGCCGCCGATAAGAGCATGCCTAGGGGTGTACTAAGGCACGAGGCGCTTGCGCCGAGTGCCTTATGCCCCTAGGCGTGCTCTTATCAGCACGTAACCCACACCTCGGAGTGTGTTATTGCGCTTTATAAATGGGCTTTTCTATTGATTATTTAATGAGTAAAAAGAAAAAGTGATAAAGTAAAAAATATATAGAAAAAGAAGGTTTAATAGTTCATATAGGAAAAATAGTCCCCTTAGTCCCCCTATGTAGTCACTGTAGAAAAATGTTTCATTTGAATTACAGCTGGCCACTGGGAGTAAAATTGTCCCTTACTGGCTACCATACATTTACGGTTCCTGGTTTTGTGAAACTATCTGCCCTGCTTGTCCACCACTATATTAGTCAGTCATGTAAAAAAAAAAAAATTCAAGAAATCCCCAGCAGCTATTAACGTTACTGTGTGATCATTTGACTGGGCGAGTGTCTCTCCTGGAACACGTGGTTAGCCTTTTCTCACAGCGCTTCGCATTCTCGGAGTTCGTTATACAATATTTTTAAAACTGTTTAAAAGCATCAGTTGAGTGAGAGCCGGTGTCTCTCACTGGAACCGCCGGCTGTATGACCTAAACCAGCCCGCCGTTACAAGGAGAATCCAGGAAGCGCCAGAGAAAAGCGCTAACCACGGCGGGTTCCAGTGAGAGACACTCGCCTCACTCAAGCTGATGTTTTTAAACAGTTTTAAAAAATATTGTACAACGAAATCCTGTATCACGAACCAGCCTGCCATTAGGAGGAGAATGCAGGAGCGCTAGAGAAAAGCGCTAATTCACGGGCGGTTCCAGTAAGAGACACCTCTCTCACTGAAAATGATCGTCAGTGTAACGTTAACAGCTGCTGGGGGATTTCGAATTTTTTTTTTTTACATGATTTGCCTTTATTGTTGTGTGGTTGTGGAGTATTATTCCTTCCCTTTTAAACAGTCGTGGAGTTGCGGTCCTTGGTTTTTGGCGCCGTTTTCAGTTTGCGCTGTGAGGCGAGAAGGTGTCGGTCTGTGGCATCAGTGAGCTCTGCCAGTCAGCGTTGTTGTTTTCAGTTGGCAGAGCTCACTGATTTTTGCGGTCATGAGGCATGTTGCTGGGTGGTAGTGCCGGTTGGCTACAATATCATCTGATAAGGACACGGCTCAGATGATGTTGTAGCCAATCAGTGCCTTGGGATTTGTTAGCCCATTTTATAAAATGATTTAATTAACCTCTAGTCCATGACTAGCAGCTGACAGATTCTCTGCCCAGTAACAACAGTTACAAAATGTTGGGGGGCCCATGGTTTTTCTTTGTACCCATGATCCCTTGCAAGTTACACTGGGCCACCTTGGGCCTCTCTGATACATTTCTCACATAAAATACCATGAAATATGATTAGAACAATAGGGTATGGCCTTATCTCGCCACATGTCTTTCTGAAGTCTAGATAGGCCACATCCACTGCCCCACCCTGGTCTACCACCCTAATTACCTCATCAAAGGACATCTGCTGCTCTGGAGAGTAAGCTCCTTGTCAGGATGCCCCCCACCCCTTGCTCCCCTGGCTCAGTCTGAGAAGCAATGCAATTTTCAGTCCCAGGATTTCCTGTTCTGGTGAGTGAGATCCTTTGCAGTACACTCCTGTCCACTATGCAGGCTGAATCAGAGAAGCAGGAGGAAAGCAAACTCTGGCACCACTTAGCTACTAGTTAAAAGGTACTTTATTTCAATATAAAAGAAACAAACCATTTGCATAGCAGACCGTGTAACTCACACAGACAAATCCCGACCAGTTTCGCTAGTGTAGTGTCATCAGAGGGATAACACATCATTATGAGTACCAGATGGACTCTGCCGAGGACTGGAGTAGCTTTATACTGACAATGAACTGATAATATTTACCCCCCCTTAGATGTTTATTCTGCCTTTAGCAGTCACACATTAATGCACTTTATACTATGTTAAGCTGCAAGAAACTTCTTGAATGTAACATGTTTTTTATTGTGCACTGTCACTTTAATTGCCTTCTTTTTAAATCACCATTATCCACATGTGTGTTATCCCTCTGAAACACTACACTAACGAAACCGGTTGGGGTTTGTCTGCGTGAATTACCCAGTCTACTATGCGGACAGTTTGTTTCTTTTATATTTGAAATGAAGTACCTTTTAACTGGTAGCTGAGGAGCGCCGGAATTTGCTTTCCTCCTGTGTGTTTTCTTTTTTCACTCCGGGCATACTCATTCTGGTTGAGCAGTTTTTGCTGTCTGTTCTTGAATCAGAGAAATGCAGCTTTTCTCCAACCCAGATTTCAAACAACATGAAGTCTTGCTATATTATGACAATTGCAGTATGACCGCAGGTTAGAACTGCTCCGGAGGTGAAATAGTTAACTTCCATGCAAGGCATAGAATCTTGAGCGCGAGCTCGGTTAAGGAAGCTCTGTCTGCCTTCTCTCAAACCGAAATCGTCAGATTCTTTACTCCGCCTCACTGAACAGTCGCTCCGGAGATTTCTCCTTTTGCTCGGTTCATTTTCGCAGTTTAAAACAGTTTAAAATATTAAATTTTGTCTAAATTTAACTGCAACCGTTCGGTTCAAGCTCTGTCTGTGGTAACGTAAGTAATAGATAGTTTTTACATATGAATTCTGTGTGGAACTTGTAAAACATTTATCGGTTCGGTTTGAACCGATTAGGTTGCATTTTCAATTGCTAGTCCTTTTTTAGAGTGCGGTTCCCGGTTCCTATCGATTCTAAAAAAAACGGATTTCATTACGGTTTTTTCCACGCCCCGTGACACGGTTGGGAACCGATAGGAGAGTCTTGCTTGGCGGATTGCCATAAACGGGCAAGTTTTGGTTAGGCTGGCATAATGTCTGAGAAACCCAAAAGGAAAACCGGGCCCACTGGGTTTCAGCACTGCGATGTCTGTGGGGAAGCCTTTGCCAAGGCTGACCCTCACACCACCTGTGTTTATTGTCTGGGGTTTGACCACCTCAATTCAGACTGCCAGATTTGCAAGAATTTCCCTGTGGCCACCATTGAAAAGAGAGTTGGTAGGCTCAGGGAAAGAGAGGCCAAAAAGTCCGCTGACCTGGATGGCCGGCCCGGTTCGGTGCCAACTGAACCTGAGCGAGTGCCCTCTGACCAGGGCAATACTTCTTTGGGCAAACAAAGAGCTGGCTCCGAGGAGCCAGTTCCTGCAAAAAGGACTAGAAAGTCTGCTGCTGTGGAAAAAGTCCTTTTCCCAACAGCTGAAGAGATAGCCAAAGCAATCCAAATTGTCCAGTCTCTTTCCCCGGTTCCTGAACCGACTCCATCTGGGAGACGCTCGGTTCACCAGGTCCCACCGGTGCAGGATTATGATTTTGAGGAATTTTATGAACCGTGGGGAAGAGAGTATGAAGAGAGTGATTATGGTCTGGAAGATCTGACGCCCTATTGAGCCAGGTACCTCCCAGACAGACCTTTAGGGGTTCCCCCTAGGCTTTCTGAGTCCCTGCTCATTTCATCTTTTAAGAAGGTTGCTGAAACTCTTCAGCTTCCTGTTGAGGAAGCTGTGGATGATCAGGAAGAGCCTGATTATGTAGAAGTGATGGATATTCCAGAATCTAAGAGACTGTCTATTCCCTTTCATAAATCTTTCAGGAAACAGACAGTAAAAGTTTTAAAAACTCCTCATTCTATACCTCCTGTGGATAAAAGAATGGACAGAAGGTATACTTTATCAGACTCTGACATAGAATTTCTCACACAGCAATGCAGCCATGTGGGTGTAGTGCAGGCTGCAGCCTGTGACAAGGCAAATATCCCCCTAGCTTCACATCCTCCTGAAAAGGACTCCAGGAAGATTGATGCTATGGCAAAGAAACAGTACATGGCAGCATCCTTGGGGCTCAGACAAGCAAATTACATGGCTTATGCTGCCAGGTACCAGAAATCCAGATAGGATACTGTGCTGGCTCTAGTCAAACAACTCCCTGACAAGTTTGCCAGGGATCTGGAACAGGTGGCTTTAGATGGTATCGAGGCATCAAAAATGCAATTTCATGCTGCGGTGGACTCTAATGATGTATCTTCTAGAGTTATGGCTACTTCTGTGGCACTTCGCAGAATGGCCTGGCTCAGATGCACCACATTGTCACAGGATACCCAGTCAAAAGCCATTGATTTTCCTGTGATTGGCAATTCTTTGTTTGGGGAGCAAACAGAGAATTATATGAAGAAAATGGATGAATACAGGACCACCTATCGGAGTGCACTAGCCAAGGAAAGGCAGGCCACTCCTCAGAAGCAGCCTCCCAGGGGCAGAGGCAGGCCTTTTCATAGGCCTTTTTATCAGGCTCAAGCCTCCTCTTCCTCCTATGCCCAGAGGGGATTCTTTAAAGGAAGGGGCAGGAGGGGTTCAAGCAGGCCTGCTTCCACTCCTCAGCCCAAAGCCCCTGCCAAGCAGACACCCTGATGGGGTAGCCAGGGCCGCTTCTCCTCTACCCGTAGGGGGCAGGCTGGCTTACTTTGTCCAGGACTGGAAGTCTCTCACATCCGACAAGTGGGTCCTGGAAGTAGTTAAGCAGGGACTGGTCCTCAAGCGCCAGAAAATTTCCAAGTTGAGGACCAGATCTTTCCTCCTGCATCTCCATCGAGGCACCTCGCTTTAGAGTCAGAGGTCTCCACCCTCCTCGCTCTCAGAGCCGTGGAAAGGGTTCCACCCCTACACCAGGGCAAAGGGTTGTACTCCAGGTACTTCCTTACCCCAAAAAAGACAGGAGAATGGTGGCCCATCCTGGATCTCAGATACCTAAACAAGCACCTTTTAAAACCAAAGTTCAAAATGGTGACTCTGGGAATCATTTTACCTTCCCTAAGGCCAGGGGACTGGCTAGTTTCCCTGGACCTCAAGGATGCCTACTTCCATATTCTCATCAGAAGCTCCCACCGGAAGTACCTCAGGTTCGAGCTGCCCTCAGGCCATTACCAGTTCAGAGCAATGCCATTTGGACTCACCTCGGCTCCAAGGGTATTTACCAAGTGCCTGGCAGTAGCAGTAGCTTGCCTAAGAAGGCAAAAGATTGCCATCTTTCCTTATTTGGACGATTGGCTCATAGTAGGACAATCCCCAGATCAGGTCAACCTACATCTTCAGATAACCCAGCAACTGCTTACATCACTAGGTTTCCTTCTGAATCTCTCAAAGTCAGTATTGGAGCCTGTCCAGCTCCTAACCTTCATAGGCGCAGAGCTGAACACCCAGGAAGCCAGGGACTTCCTCCCTCTAGACAGGGCAAACACCCTAGTCTCCCTGGCCTCTTCATTCACCCTGCAGGTCTCTCGACCAGCAAGGCATTTTCTGCAGCTCCTAGGGCACATGGCTGCTTCCACAGCAGTAGTGCAAGGAGCAAGATTTCAGATGAGGGACATTCAGTTCCATCTGAGGGCCTTTTGGTCACAAAGAAAGGATCCTCTTACCAAACTGATCCCAGTAACTCGAACCCTGATCCAAGCCCTTCAGTGGTGGCAGGATCAGAGCAACCTGAGACGAGGGAGTTCCCTTTGTCACTCAGCCTCACTCATTAATCCTTACTACAGATGCATCCTCTTGGGGTGGGGGCCCACATGGGCATCTCACTACCCAGTGACTGTGGTCCCCACAGGAATCTCTGCTCCACATCAACCTGTTGGAGCTCTGGAGCAGTTTTTCTAGCACTTCAAGCTTTCTCAAAATCTGTTCAGAACAAGACTGTGCAGGTCAGAACAGACAACACCACTACAATGTGGTACATCAACATGCAAGGGCACTCGGTCTCTACGGCCTTGTGCACCAAGCCATGAAGTTGTGGTCTCTGGCGTACTCCCTGAACACCTCCCTTACGGCAGTTCACCTCCCAGGCAAAGACAATGTCCTGGCAGATGCTCTCAGCAGGATCTCTCAGGGCCATCACGAGTGGTCCCTGGATCCCCTGGTTCTGGGAGTGTATTTGCCAAATGGGGCACCCCGCAAATAGATCTCTTTGCAGCTCCAGACAGTCACCAACTTCCTCTCTTTTGCTGCAGGCCCCCAGTCTTGGGCTCAGTCCTCTGGACGCTTTAGCCCCTCAGTTGGGAAGGGAAGTTTCTATGCCTTCCTCCTTTCCTCTCCTGTTCAAAGCAAGTCAAAATCAGAGCCCAATCCTGCAGGGTCATTCTGATTGCCCCTGGATTGGGCCAGACAACCCTGGTATCCTCTCCTCCTGTCCTTAGCAGTCCATCTTCCCCTGTGCCTTCCCAAGAATCACAATCTGTTAACATGTGCCCAGGGAAGGGTTTGGTACCCGAATCTCAAGTCTCTCAATCTCAAGGCCTGGTTCTTGAAGAGCTAGAGTTTGCTGGTCTACACCTCTCTCAAGGTGTAATGGATATACTCAAGGCTTCTAGGAAGCCTTCTACCAGGGCTACTTATAACTCCAAATGGAAAAGATTTTCCATATGGTGCTCGGAAAAGAATATTTCCCCAGACACTGCTGATTTACCCACAGTTCTAGATTATATGGTCCATCTAAACACTTTAGGGCTGGAGACCAGCTACCTGAAGGTGCATTTGGCAGCTGTCTCTGCTTTCTTTCAGCAGGTAAACCTCTCCTCTTTCATCTCACCCTGTATTTGCCAAGTTTTTTAAGGGTTTGCTTCACACTAACCCTCCATTCAGGGACCCTGCCCCTGCCTGGGATCTCAATGTTTGCATTGCTCAGCTCATGCAACCTCCTTTCGAGCCCTTGTCTTCAGCTGAGCTTAAGTTCCTGACTTGGAAAACTGTGTTTTTGGTAGCTATCACGTCTGCCAGACACATAAGTGAATTGCAAGCATTGTCAGTGGAGCCAGACTTTATCTCCTTTCACAGAGATAAGGTAGTCCTTCGGACTAATAGAAAGTTCCTGCCTAAGGTGGTTTCGGATTTCCACCTTAATCAATCTATTTCTCTCCCTGTTTACTTCACTGACCATTCTTCCTCTGGTGAGAGGAGGTTGCACAGCTTAGATGTGAAGAGGACCCTTAGCTACTACATAGAGTGTACCAAGGGTCACAGGTTTGACTCCCTCCAACTGTTCCTCACTTATGGTGAGGTGGGAAAGGGGAAACCTGCCACTAAAAGATCCATTGCCAGGTGGATTGTCTCTTGTATCCAATTCTGTTATGAAAAGTTGAGTAAGATTCCCCCCTCAGGCCTGAGGGCTCACTTTACCAGAGGTACAGCTGCTTCTCTGGCTGCTGCTGCCAGAGACATCCCCATTCTAGAGATATGTCAAGCAGCTACCTGGAAAACGGTTCACACTTTTACCAAGCATTATTCCCTGGACATTCAAGCTAGGAGTGATGCTCGGTTTGGCACAGCTGTCCTTCGGAGCCTATTCCCTAAGTAGGTTCTGTCCCTCCTCCATGGGGGTACTGCTTTGTAGTCTGCTACTGTCAGAATATAGCAAGACTTCATATTGTTTGAACAAAAAATTACTCACCTTAGTAATGTTGTTTCTTCTAATGGAGTCTTGCTATATGATGACCTCCCTCCCTGCCTGCCCCTCTCAGAACCTCGTTTTTGCGCTGTGGGTGGGCATCACAGTGTTAGCACTCTGTTTTTCTTGCCACTTTGTTGTTTTGTTTCACCCTCCCTAGGGTGAGTGTGTTTTTATTTCATTTTTGGGTCTCTTGACTTGAGTCTTTTTTCGAGACCAGCAAGTGTGTTTGTTAGGGTAGTAGCCAGTTGGTAGTGTAGGTTTACAGCTTCCACACAGAACATTAGTGAGTTTTAGCTCGTAAAGATCTGACGGTTTCGGTTTGAAAGCAAGCAGACAGAGCTTCCTTAACCGAGCTGGCGCTCAAGATTCCATGCCTTGCATGGAAGTTAACTATTTCACCTCCGGAGCAGTTCTAACCTGCGGTCATACGCAATTGTCATAATATAGCAAGACTCCATTAGAAGAAACAACATTACTAAGGTGAGTAATTTTTTCTTCCTGCTCTGGTGAGTGAGATTCTGTACTGTACAGCCCTGTCTGTTATGCAAACTCAATCAGAGAAGCATGGCCATTCTCAATCCCAGATCTCCTGCTCTGCAGAGTGATCTCCACAGTACTCCTGACCCACATGCTTGTGTCTCAGTCTGAAAAGCACAGACATTCTCAGAACCATGTCTCTTGTTCAGGACAGTGAGCTCATTCACAGTACATTCCCCCCCAACGCGTTGGCTCAGAGAAACACGGCCAATCTTAATCCCAAGTCTCTGGCCTTGGAATATAAGATTCTCCCCTTCCTGCCCAGTCACTGAAAGAATAGTGTCCGTTCCAAATATGGATCTCGTGTTTGGCAGTACAATGTCCTGCCCCTGGAGATACTTTGATAATACATTCTCTAGTCCAGAGCACTATCCACAGATAGCTTCTGCATCCATATCAGGGTGGAAAGTCCCACATAATCTGGATAATAATGACCAGATACGCTGGGTTATATTATTAGATAATGAAGTAAATACATAATTATTCTATCTGGACAAATGATCTGAGTCAAAATGACCACTATATACAACTTAAAGAGCAACAAGAATGCTCCCCTTTAACCCCCCCAAGTCCCCCACTTAAAGCTTACCTCTTTAAGAGTTAAATAATCTGCCTTGTAGAATTTAATTTCAGAGTTTAGGATGGGAAGGATTCTGCTTTGAGGAGCTGGCCATCCAATTCCTTCCCCTTTCTGGTGTGCCGGACCTGCCTTACACTCAGATGTTTTGTAATGTTTGAACTGTAAGAGTGCTGGGGCCTACTCGATTAAAATGAACAGGAGCATTATTTTAAGTGTGATTTATGATACTTTACAGGTCCTTTCATTCAAATCAAAGGCACTGCTCAACTAACAAGACTCTGGAGGCACAGGCCCAACATCTGGTCCTGGTCTGGGAGGAAGCGCCTAAGATCTTTATGGGGTGCGGAGATTAGTGTGTGGGGTTGAGGCCAGACTTCATTTTCCAGTTTGTTGTGTCCCTTTTTCCCATTTTCTGCCCTCCCTGAGACTAAGTGTATGATGCGTGAGGTGTCTCCATGCCTGATGCACAAGTGGACACTTGCTCTTCCTTCCCAAGCACGCCCATCCATTCCTGCTGCACTGTCACTTGGGGTCACCCAGGTGACAGTGTAACAGTGGGAGGCACTGACCACCCACCACAGAGGAGCGTCATCATGCTAGCCTTCCAGTGCTCCTGGGCTTCTGGTGCAAACACAGGTCACAAGCTGTAGCTCTGGCACTGCACCAAATCAGACTGTTTCTTTTAGAGTTTTACTGCTGATGTTTGAGTGCATCGGAGTAGCCTTGTGATGTCATCACATTTTGAAAACCACCTTCTCATTGTTAAACACATGGCATTGTAACATTGGTACTGTAAGGATGAACATGTTATATGAAAATGGGAAAACAGACCTTCTACCCATCAGGTTATCCTCACAGTTGCTATGTTACACTCACATTTGCTCTAGGATCACATTGTCTATTGACTCAGATATATATTCAAGTAATGTTTTATTTATTTATTTGAAATTTGATGACCAGGATAGGCACGCTGAGCTGGAACTCATTTCCCTGTGTGGCCGTGGGGAAGGTTTATAAATGGGAGTGTACAGGAACAATATACAGTGACAACAGCCACACATGTACAGGAACAACAAATGAAAGGTACAAATAATCAACTGTCAAAGCATAATACAATGCAAACATTTCACAGATGCATGAATTACAGAGTGGAACAACAATAACAATAATATGGTAACAACAACCAGTGCATGTAAAGAAACAAAATAACATAGGGCACAAATAATATATTAGAAAGATGCAACATAGGCAAAAAGTGCAAAAATCTTGAATATAGTGGTAAACTAGTGCTACAAATTAAACATGTAGAAATAAAATAATTTGTTAAAAATGATGCTGGCGGAGGGGTGGCTAGCTGAAGTTGTGTGGTATAAACTGTCTATCTATTCCACTCTAATTGTCTTACTTTTAGAGCACTGAGCTGTAAAACAGGAGATCCCAGGTTCGAATCCCACTAGACCCTTTGCCTCACTATATGACTTTGAGCAAGTCTTTTGACCACCTTGTGATTCATCCCCTGTAAGCTGTGAAATGCTGTAAAAGCTGAGCCCACTTAAAATAAGATGCTGAGCTGCTCACAATGCCAGTGACCCAGGTTCAGGGAGGAGCCTGAGTCACTGGAGGCTGGCCTGGGTGAGGGGGATTGCACATTGCAGATGATGCCGTCCTTTGCGGAGGGAGGGAGTGTTGTACCTCTTGCTGCAGTAATGCCATCTGGGTGACCACAGATGGTGTTGGTGCTGTTGGGAGACCTGGTATGCTTGGGATGGGGGGGGGTATGTATGGATGCTGACATGTCATGTACAGTGTCAGCGATAGTGTTGTGAGCATGCTCAGGGGAGGATGGACAATGTGGAAAACAGTGGCCAGGAGGGAGATAAAACTCTATGGGCCTCTCATGACAATCACAGGTCCTGGCTCCACCTTGTTCCATGCTGGCCTGCAGAGACTTCACAAAATAGCTGGGCAGGTAGGAGGGGACATCCTCCACTAAGGTGCTGTGTGGCAGGGCTCCACCCAGCTCTTTGCACAAAGGTAGCACAAAGTTATCCAATCGGGAACTTCCTGTCCTGATAGGACAATTATTTACCTGCACAAACTGTTCTTAATTAAGTTTGTTTTCAACATAATTTACAATTCCAACTCCACACTGCACTGGATCACCACTCAAGTGAAATTCCAACTCAGAAACATTTTTTTTGAGAAAAACGAAGTCCCCGTTAACATCTGAACCATGGTCTCTTGCTGAAAATACTAAACGTTGTGCTTCTTCCTGGATTTGGACAATTGATCCTTTGCTTGTTAACTGAATGCACATCCAACACACCACTGAGCTGCACTGAAGTGAATAGTAGTTCCTGTGATGCAGAGGTTAAGTCACAATCTATGAAACCAGTTCAAATAAACTTAATTTCATGGTTTTACATTCTGCTTTTACTCCTTTTGCCCAACCAGTCAAATCTCCTTTCACCAACACCACTGGCCATCTAACCGATGATAGAGTCCCCCAACCACCTGTCCTCCACTGGACTCCCTTGCCCACAAACCTAGTACTTCTCCCCGCCCAACAGCGATCCCCCTAGGTAAGGGTGCAGTACGCAGTAAGGTACTGTACCACAAAATGTTCCAGTCAGGAACATGTTATGTTTCAGATGGCTTACAATACACTGGTATATGCTCCTGCTGGGATTAGAACCCGGGTTGCCTGCTTCATTGACTGTGATAAAAGTTGTGCACCAAATGAGGGTACTTACAGCCACATATGCAGTATGGTGGTGGTTCATTATAGAGTGTTGATACAAACGAGCTACCCGATACACAAATCCCCAGCTCTTCAGCAGTCTCTCCCCAAAAGAAGAACTACGAAAGTTCAAAGCACTGGGGATTTTTGTACCAGGTATCTGGTTTGTATCAACACTCTAACAAATCACCACCATACTGCACATGTGGCTATGATTACCATCATTTGGGATGCGGCTTTTAGCTGCTTTTTTTTATTTGACATTTGGGATCTGCTGCTGCACTACATGCGGAAGCGTGCAGCATGATGTTGCATCTCAGTTGGGTAAATAAGTTGTAAACAAAGGAAAAAGCCATAGATAGGGCCAGTGGGATGCTGGGATGTATAGGGAGAGGTATGTTCAGCAGGAACAGGGAAGTGGTGTTGCCACTATATTGCTCGCTGCTGAAACCCCACCTGGAATTTTGTGTCCAGTTCTAGAGACTGCACCTCAGAAAGGACTTAAGATGGAGGCAGTCTACAGAAGGTCAACAAAAATGGTGCAGGGGTTGCACCAAAAGTCATACAAGCAGAGACTGAGGGATCTCAACATGTACACTCTGGAAGACAGATGAGCAAGAGGGGACGTGACAGAGACCAACAAGTACCTCACAGGACTGAAAAGGGTGGAGGAGGGGAGTCTCTTTCAAATGAGGAAAAGCACCAGAACCAGAAGGCATGCAAGGAGGGGGGGAGTTTAGGAGGGATGTGAGGAATTACTACTTCACTGAAAGAGTGGTGTATGCCAGGAATATACTGCTAGAGGAAGTGGTAGAGGCAAAAACAGTAGAGGACTTGAAGCATGTGTGGGATAGACACGGGCATATTAGGAAATGGGCAGGGAGGAGTGATCATTGTCAGAGATTGGCTAGGGTCATTAGAGACAGACTAGGCAGGGACCATGTGGGCAGACTTGGTGGCCCAAACAGTCCTTTTTGGACAACAAATGTTTTGTTTCTATGTTTCTAACAAATATTAGGATGCATTATAGTCTGAAACAGAGGGAGGTCTACAGATTTGCTCAAGGTCACACAGTGAACCCATAACTGGGGAGGATTCAAACCTGTTTCACAATTTAGTGCCATAATCTTTAGACCATGCTACCTTCCACAGCCAATCTTTTTATTTCTCTCTTGAAAGATCCATGTGTAACAGAGGGAGCAGCATCTCAAACCAGAAAAACTGACCCATCCTGCTGGAGACATCTTCAGCGCTGACGGAGTGCTGTGATGGAGACACTCAGAGCTGTTTAATGACCTGTCACAATCAGTTGCTCTCAGTGCTAGGTTTAGACACAAATGAAGATGTTCAGAGACTAGAAACGGGCAACTCAGGGGGCAAAAATGCCATTATAACAATTGACAAAGTGCCAACCACTAACAGCAAAACAAGCCACCAGATAGGCCTTTCTGTAGAAATATCCTCCATCCATCCAATCAATAAATCGATTAATTTATCACTGCTGGAGATAGATCCAATGAATATAAAGTTGCATGTTTTTAATGTTTACAGGGTACTATTTAGTTTTTGAAGCAGCAGTGCAATGAAAAAAGTTATTCCAAAAAGCTAATTTTCTGCTATGGTTATGAAAAATATTGGCAGAATTGTTGATTCAGGTTTTCTGGATGCTTCCTATACTGTATTCTTTACATTTGCATTTTTGTCTGGATTCTAAATCTCCTCTGATCCTCAATATTATTTTTATGTAAAAATTAGGCGGCCATCTTTTTTTCTTGAGAAATAATTACTTTAAAACTTTCATAAAATTCCTAAATAATAATGAAAACTGAAAATGTTTCCACCAAAATAAATTGGAAGACATCTAGCATCGATTAGGAAGAAAAAAGGTGAGGTCAAATTTTAGCCCATTTTCGTTGCACTGCTGCTTTAAATGGGTGTCTGGACACCAGAAATAAATTTATAGTTGGCATCAGTAGATCCCATGTACACAAAACCCCCCTTTTGAGTTTCAGTCTGCTCTGTTCATAATTACTATAAGCACTGCATGACATGAGGATTACACCCAGTAGAGTTCCCTTGTGGAGATAATCCCCTGCTTGTGACATCACATTCTGTTGCTGAGGAAATTATGTTGATGTGACCTCAGCTGCGTAACAAGCATCGGTAGAAGGGAAACTCTTCAGGGACAAAGGTAACTGAATTGATGCAAATGTCCTTGGCAATATGCTAAAGAATGGAATGGCCTCTGTTGGCAGATTGCCTCATGGAGATGAGGTGCTTGGCTTCCAGCAAGGGAGGGAAGGTACAGACCACCTAGCATTAGTGCATGTACTGCATGCTGAGGAGTGGCATTGGCTATGAAAACAGCCATTTGCCCACCCTCCTGATTGAGGAAGTGTGTAGCCAGGCTACTGAATTATTGAGGGGAAGGGGAGGATGGTACAAAAGATTATAAAATGAGTAAGAGAAAAAAGACCTGTGAGTGATCAAATGTGATCACATGACCGTACATTATTCCAGCACAACAGCACAGGTCAGACATACCTAACTGTGGACCTTATTATTCTGTTTTTTTTTTAAAAAAAAAGTCAGAGGAATCATTTTAAAACTACAATGAAGCACTCTAGGGTGTGTGTAGTTGTAGGATAATATCACTTCTTGGATGCATAAGAAAAAAAATACTCACTGTAGTAATATTATTTCTCCCAGAGGGATCCCTCACTAAGTTTACATAGAAACATAGAATTTGACAGCAGATAAGGACCGCTTGGCCCACCCAGTCTGTCCATTTCCCTACCTACTGGATAAGCTGCAGATCCTAGTTAACCAGCAGCCTACTTCTTCTTACCCCCACCCCCCAGAATTGCCTTATGACTGTCCCATGCATGCTTGAATTCCACCACTGATTTTGACTCCACAACCTCTTCCGGAAGGTCGTTCCATGCATCCACAACCCTCTCTGTGAAAAAATACTTCCTTAAATTACCTCTGAGCCGCCCCCCTCTATCTTCAAATTGTGCCCTCTTGTTCCTGCACACCTCTTTTTTTGAAAGATGCTACCCTCTTGGACTTTGTTGATTCCCTTGAGGTACTTGAAAGTTTCTATCATGTCCCCCCTCTCCCTTCTTTCCTCGAGGCTATACATATTAAGCTCCTTAAGTCTCTCTTCATATGTCTTCTGGTGCAGACCCTGCACCATTTTAGTTGCCCTCCTCTGGACAGCTTCCATCCTGTCTATGTCTTTATGAGATTGGGTCTCCAGAACTGCACGCAGTACTCCAGATGGGGTCTCACCAGCTGTCTGTACAGAGGGATAATAACTTCCTGTTTTCTACTTGTGATGCCTCTCCCTATGCATCCCAGTATCCCCCAGCCCTCCTTGCTGCCCTCTCACATTGCTTGCCCACCTTTAGGTCATCTGATATGACTACCCCCAGGTCCCTTTCCATTTTTGTTGTTGTTAGTATCTCACCCCCCATTGTGTACTCTTCCCCTGGGTTTTTGTTTCCCAGGTGCATTACCTTGCACTTCTTAGCATTGAATCTAAGCTGCCATACATTTGACCATTCCTCTAACCTTGCCAAGCCCCTTCTCATCCTTTCCACCCCACCCTGTGCATCAACTCTGTTGCAGATCTTAGTGTCATCTGCAAAGAGACATATTTTCCTTCCAGTCCTTCCAATGTCGCTTATAAAGACATTGAAGAAGACCCGTCCTAATACTGAACCCTGTGGTACCCCACTAGTAACCCTCCTTTCTTCTGAGTGGACTCCATTTACTATTACTCTCTGTGTCCTATTCTCCAGCCACCTTTTACCCAGGCTGTCATCTTGGGACCCACTCCCAGGCTGGCTAACTTGTATATTAATCTGTGTGTGGGACTGTGTCAAATGCCTTGCTTAAAGTCTAGGTAGGCCATGTCCACAGCCCTCCCTGATCTACTACTTTGGTCACCCAGTCAAAGAAATCTATCAGATTTGTCTGGCATGACCTTCCGCTGTGAATCCATGCTGGCTTGGGTCCTGTGCCTCTGGCCTCTAGATACTGGACAATTCTTTTCCTTCAGAAGTGATTCCATCATTTTCCTATCACTGAGGTTAAACTATCAGGTCTGTAGTTTCCTGCTGCTGCCTTGCTCCCACTTTGTGAAGGGGAATCACATCTGCCCTCCTCCAGTCCTCGGGTACCACCCCATCCTCCCATGATTTGTTAAAAAGGGTAGTCAGTGGTGTCACTAGTTCTACCCTTAGCTCTTTTAGAATTCTGGGATGAATCCCATCAGGCCCCATTGCTTTGTCCACCTTCAGTTTTAAGAGTTCTTTCAGAACCCTTTCTTCTGTAAATGGGCTGGTATCAACTTCTGTATCCAGAGTGTTACTACTGTTTGTTTTATGTACCTCCCTCTTCATTTGTAAATACTGAGCAAAAATATTTGTTTAGTATCTCTGCCTTTTCATAGTCTCCTCTGCCCACCCTCCTCCCCTTATTAAGCCTCACTATCCCTCCCTTGGTCTTCCTTGCTCCTGATGTACCTATAAAAGGTTTTATCCCCTTCTTAACTGAGTTGGCTATCTTTTCCTCGGTTTGGGCCTTTGCTGTTCTGACTGCCTTCCCAGCCTCCTTTTGCTTTTAACTGATACAGTTCTCTCGTCCTGCTCCTTCTATGATATCCTTGTACTTCCTGAATGCTTTCTTTTCTTGAACCTTCACTGCCACTTCCTTTGAGAACCATAGTGGTTTCTTACATCGCCTTGTTTTTGTTTATTTGTTTCACACAAAGGCTCGTTACGCTGTGATGGCAGTTTTATTATTCCCCATTGTTCTTCCACCCTCCTTCCTGCCCATTTGCTAGTGCATTCCTTAGGCACTCACCCATTTTGGCAAAGTCAGCCTTCCTTAAGTCCAGTACTTTTGTCTTTGTGTGGCTTGACTCTATTGCTGTGTTTATTGTGAACCATACTGTTCGATGGTCGCTAGTTCCCAGATGGCTACCCACTTTCTACATCTGTGATCCTCTCTCCATCTCCATTTGAGAGAATCAAGTCTAATATTGCCCTCTTGAGTGGGCTCCAGTACTAGTTGTCTCAAGGCATGCCCCTGTAGGGCATCTAGAATAACTGCACTCTTTCAAGTGGCAGCTGCAACTGCACTCCAGTTAACATCTGGCATATTCAGATCACCCATCAGCAATATCTCCCTTTTTCTGCCATTCTAAGTATACTTTCTATCATTTCCTGTCCATTTCCTCCCTGAAAAGGGGTTCAGATACAACCCCTGTGCGTATTGTGGTGCCATTGCCTGTCTCCAAATTCTACCCACAGTGCTTCTTCTCCTCCCTGTTTACCCTTTTGTTCTGTTGCTTTTATTCTTCCCTTATGTAAAGAACTACTCCTCCTCCTCTTTTACCCTCCCTGTCCCTCCTGTAGACAGTGTATCCTGGTATGTTTATGTCCCAGTCATGGTTTTGTGTGTACCATGTTTCTGTGACTGCCACGATATCCAGATGTTCCTCCTCCATCAAGGCCACTAATTCAACAAGTTTAAGAAGTGCAGTCATTCTCCTGGAAAGAGCAGCCACAGAGCTTTAAGAATTGTATGTAAATTATGAAATTTGGAATGATATTCAAACTCTGCTGTGTGATCACGCACGCACACACCTACACTCTTTTTTTTTTTTCAGACTTTAGCACCCAGACTACGAGCAGGGGATGTACCCCTTCATCTGCACTGGGATGCATCATGCAGCACCCCCCCCCCCAGGCTGCCCAGTCTGGGAGGCCAGCAGCATACCCTCTGTGGCGGGGCTCCCCATGGGAAGAGACTGTGATCCGCCTGAGGCCCCAGCCAAGGCTTATGCCTGGAGCATTATTTAGTTGGGGTCCCAGGGCTTCATTGCATGCCAGCCCAGGAGTTTTCCTGTATAGTTCCCCCCTGCAGGAGGTGCGGACATACAATGATGTCAGTGCAGATCAGGTGCACTCCCGCACCCAATCTACAGGCATCCACCATCACCTTCCTTTGCATGTTGGCCCCAGCTGTTGTACACATAGTCTCCACTGGGTGTCGCTAAGATGCTGGGAACCACAACCCTCCCTCTCAGAGGAGGAGAGCAGTCCATGGGACGCTCATCTTACCTCCACCCGGCCGACCCTCTAATGTCCCATGCTCATTGCCAAACACAGGTTGCCAGTGCTGCAAGCGGTAGTGCCACTTCTGCACCGGCAGGCTGGCCCACCACCCCTGCACTCTAACAGCAGATTTATGTCTAAAGCTAAGGGGAGTAGTGACCACTGAAACTAGTTAAATAGCAACCAAAATTTCTTACAGTCTCTTATCCCAAAAATGTTTTAAAATTTGTTAAAACAAGGCAGAACAATTCAATTTGTAATGAAAAAACTAAAGTCACTTAGGCTACTTAGCAACAATTGTTGAAGCACTGTAACAAGCAGCGCTCAAGCAAGTTGAAAAGGAACTGATTATTGTATGAAACGTTTTCCAGGTTCTGTAAGGGGAGGCAGGGATTTGGGATTGTTAAACTTAGTGAGGGAACCCTTTGAAAGAAACAGTATTACCATGGTGAGTAATGTTTTCTTCAAACCCCTGGAATCCCTCACTTAAGTTAAACAAGTGCAGACTCCAGAGCACTACCTTGGGTGGATGGGTACAGAACATATTTAGGGAAAATGTTCTGCAAGACAGCAGTGCCAAAACTGGCATACCTCCTGGACTGTATCGCCAGGTAGTTATGTGCGAAAGTGTGCACTGTTTTCCAGGTAGCTGCTTTACAAATGTCTTGCAGGGGGGTGCCCCTTGATGCTGCCACAGAGGCAGAGTGGTCTCTTGTAGAGTGTGCCTTGTGCCTGCTTGGAGGCAGCTTGCCAGCGTTGTCATAACAGAACTGTATACAAGATCCTATCTGGTGAAAAACTGTTCTCTTGGATGCTGGTTTGCCCTTCCCCACATCACCATAGATAAACAGCTGAGCACTAGTGGACCTGGCATCCTTTGTGTGGTCCAAATAGTAATTTAGTTACCTTTTCACATCCAGACTGAGGAACTTTTGCTCACCTGAACTGGATTTTTATGTGATGAAAATTGGAAGGGTGATTGATTCAGATGGAATTCAGACACCACTTTTGGGAGAAATTCTCGGTTTCTCCTTAGGTCTACCTGGTATCTATGGAAAATGATATAGGTAGGATCTGTGCAGAGGGCCTGTAGCTCACTCACCCTTCTGGCAGATGTCACTGCCACCAGGAAAACTGTTTTCCAAGTGAAATACTTCAGTGCACAAGTGGCCATGGGCTTGAATGGAGCCTCCATCAACTGGGCAATGCACAGGTTTAAATCCCAGGGAGGGATTGGCTCCCTCACTGGACAGTACAGGTGATTAAGGCCCTTAAAACACTTTGAAAATGGGTTGTGAGGCCACTGACCTGTCCGTGCCAGCTGATATGTAAGTAGATACTGCTGCCAAATGCAGCTTCAGAGTTGAAGGCCTTTTCCATTTTGAAGCATAACATTTCCTTCTTGCTGGTTTTCTGGAAACATACAGCACTGCCACTACTTTTACAGAAAGATTTAGCCTAAAAGAACTCTAGCTCTTCAAGAAGCATGCCCTGAGGTGTAGAGTTCTCAGATCTGGGAGTGTTATCCTGCCCTGGGATAGTGTTGATAGGTTGTATTTCAAGGGCAGGTTGTAGTCTATTTGCTGGATAGGGACAGAACAGAAGCATGGGGTAGCATGTTTTTCTGACCCAGTCCGGAGCAATTAGAATCACTGTTGCTTCTCAGTTTTATCAGTATTCTCAGTAAAAGTGGGAAAGGAGGGAAGGTGGTGAGAAACTTCTCTGACCAGCTGAGGACTACAGCATCCTCTGGGACTGCATCCACTGCTGGGGACTGCAGCAAAAAAGTGGGAGCTGGGTTATTTTCCAAGAGGCAAACAGATGTATTTCTGGTATACCCCAGCATGTGCACACTAATGTTAGCACCTCCTGGTTCAGGGTCCATTTGTGATTTTATACTTTCAGGAGTCCAGTGGGCCCAGCATCTGTAATGTAAAGCACAGTGGGAGGAGTCTGCTCCAGATAAGGACCTTTACAGTACTGTTCAGTATCTGGAGAGAATGAGACTCACTCACCAGAAAATATTTTCCGTTATTTATTTTGCCAATCTGGTTACAGTACTGTATCGTTGACAATGTTTCAAGGACTCATTTCTTCTTCAACAGGGCTACACTTACTAAGTACAAAATTCAACATTAGCAACTCACCTTGTCTATTTTCATTAAACTTACATTGTTTACATTGTTATTTTTTCTATTCAGACTCATATATTCATTTTTGTGGTTATATGTCTAGAGTAATACATTTACACCTCACACTGGCAAATCCAATGTTGCAGGTGTGTCTGGTAGTACACCTCTCAACCCTACAGCAGGAATGCCAGAATGTATCTGCAATGATCTGTCTTTTAAGCCCTGTTGGTATCTCACAAGTGTCTTTCCTCGTTTTCATGTAGACCCTGTGGGCAACCTAACATTTTGTCCACTTGTACTTTAACCCCATTTGTTTAAAAGCAAGTGTAAGCCTTTTAAATGTTTTAAATATGATTACGTCAGCCAAACAGACGACTTACTCTGAAAGAGGGATCCCTGTAAGTTTGCAGCAGTATTTAAAAGCCAGATCTTTGCAGGTTACCATTCTGTCGTAGGGTTCAGAATAAACTTTGTTCAAGAGTATAGTGGATTGTTAACAGGAAAGACAGATGGTTATGTTGATTTGGGAAACAAAAGCAGTGAGAGTTACCTAAAGCTGCAATACAGAAGGATAATGCAACAAATGTTACTGAAGATGTATACTGTGTATACTTTTACCTTGTTTTTCATTATCATTACTGCAGTAATTATGGACTTAGCAGTTAGAGTAGATACATACATACATACATACATTTATTTGTTGGTAGATAAGGACCAACATGGCCCACTGAGTCTGCTCTTAAATATCCATTTAGTCATGTGTATCCAAATCACCCCTACCCCCAGCCTCATGATCCTCTTGTATCTGTCCCATGCTTGCTTAAAACCAGAGGTGGTTTCAGCCCTTACCACCTTCCGGCAACCTATTCCAGGCATCCACCACCCTCTCTTAGCAAGGTGCACAACTGAGTGCAGTAAAAAAGAATGCTCAGATAATATAACTTATTTTATAGGAAATGAATAATAAAGAAACTTGAGAACAACAGATCGCAAGCTTTGGAGCATGTCTGGCATCAAGTAGGTATGCTGTGTTTACTCTATATAAGAATTGGAAAAAGGAAAAGGTAAAAAATTGTAAAAAAAAAAAAATATATATATAGATGATTATCCATTAGTACTAGACACACCTGCAATATTAGATTTGCCAGTGTGAAGTGTAAATGTATTACTCTAGACATACTGTATAACCACACTAAGGAGTATGAGTCTGAATAGAAAAAGTGATATATAACATAATGTAAGTTTAATAAAAATAGATAAGATGAATTGCTAATATTGAATTGTGTATAGTTTAATTAGTTTCTAGTACCCTGTAGCCCTGATGAAGAGGAAATTAGTCTTTGAAACGTTGGCAATGAAACTACTGTAATCAGACTGGCAAAATAAATGGCTGAAATTTTTTTCTGGTGAATGAGTCTCATTCTCTTCAGATACGGTAAAGCATCTGTTTGTGATTTCTCTGGCTGATCCTGCTCAGGGAGTCTGCTAGTACATTGTATTTCTATGGTAGGTATACTGCGGATAGCTGCACTTCCAGGGAGTAGGCTAGGTTCCAGATCTTCATGGTTTCTATCCACAGCTTCGAAGAGCTTGTTCCTCCCCTCTTGTTTATGTGGTACATAGTTGTGGTGTTGTCTGTTCTGATCTGGACAGACTGACCACTGACCTGGTAGGAAAAGGCCTGCATTGCCAGGTACAGTGCCTTGAGTTCCAGGAAATGTATGTGTTCTTGAGTCTCCTGTGCACTCCATGTGCTACCCACAGCGAGATTCTCCAGGTGGGTGCCCCAACCTAGGAAGGAGGCATCTGTTGTGAGAATGAATGCAGGGAATTGCTGGAGGAAGGGAATCCCCTTTCTGTGGTTGCATTCCTTCTTCCACCAGTCTAGTGCTCTTAAAGTTTTTGTGACAGGCACCAGTTTGGATAGTATGCCCCACCTCTGAGACCAATGGTCGCCTAGGTGGTACTGAATATCTCTCTTATGGAATCTGGCCCCTGTTATGACTGCTGCAGAGGAGGCCATGTGTCTCAGTAGCCTTAGAAAATCCCTTGCAGGCCTTGGCTGACCTGCTTTGAAAGATTCTGCAGTTGAAATCAGATCTGCTACCCTTGCTAGAGAAAAGAATGCCTTCCCTTGCAGGTATCCAGCTCTGCACTGATAAAGTCCAGAACTTGGACTGGTTCTTTGTGAGACTTTTGAAGGTGTATGACAATGTCCTGATCCTCCAAAGTGTTTTGAGTCAGCAGTATGGAGGAGTTTGCTTCCTGCTGTGTTTTTCCTCAGATCAGCCAGTCGTCCATGTAAGTAAAACATGCCAGCCCTTTCCTTCTCCAATGTGCTGCCACCACAGCTAGGCATTTTGTGAATACCCTTAGAGCTGAGGTGAGGCCAAAGGGAAGGGCTATGGACTGGTAGTGGCAGTTCCCTAACCTGAATGTGAGTTGGTCTGACTCAGACTGTTATATGGAAGTACATGTCTTTCATATTCGGTGATCCCAGCCAGTCTCCCACTTGCAGAGATGGAATCACCAAGCTCAGTGTTGCTATCTTGAATTTGTCTTTAAGTGTTTGTTTAGGTATCTCAGGTCTAAAATGGATCTCCACTCCCTATTTTTCTTCAGGGTAAGAAAGTATCTGGAGTAGGTTCCTTGCCTTTTTTGGTGCTGCAGGTACCTTTTCCACTCCATGTGTCTTCTGCAATCTCTTGACCTCCAGCTCCAGCAGGATTTATTCCTCTGGTGTGTGTGAGACCGAAAAAAACTTGGGTCCTGTAGTTTTGGAAATTTTCTGAACTACAGAAACAAACCCTGAGTCATTACTTCTAGGACCCACTTGTCTGTGGTAATTTCTGTACCTTACTGGACAAAGTGAGGTAGTCTTCCTCCCACTGGCAATGGGTGGATGACCTGGGTAGGCATACCGATGCCACAGTGACTCCCCAAACACGAAGACCATCACAGTGACAGGATTCGGGCAAAATCCGCACATCACTGTGATGGTCTCTGCAAGTTCCTAAGACTGCCTAGCAGGGTGTATGACCCCCCCCCCCGGTCCAACTCCGACTCGGAGTTAGAATCCTAGAGACCAGAAGTGTGGGGGGTGCAGCCCCCCCGATAGAAAAACAGAGGCATCCCTGACACTGCATTGCCAACACTCTGCACTGCAGCTGTCTCTGTTGGGGATGTCTCTGTGGGAGATGTCGTGGCGGCATGGTAAAACCACCCAGGCAGGCTTGTCAGGGGCTCTGCTTTGTCTGGGGTTTGGGTGCTGGTGTCAACAGAAGCACACCTATTTCCCCTTGTACCTCTGCCTTTATAATAACCTCTTTGTAGGGGGTAATCATAGGGAGCATAAACACAAGGGTAGTATCCCTTAACCCTACCTCCCTTTCCTTAAGGCCTGTAGGAAGTGGAGGCCTTTTCTTTTTTAATATTGCTCTTGTAGGTAGTCTTATAGTCATCCACCTTTTTCATGTACACCTTTGTCTTGTCACCAAACAGGGAATCTCCCTCACAAGGGGAATCCATAGCATTTATCTAAGTGTCCTGGGATAGATTTGTAGTCCTAAGCCAGGCAAACCTTTTTAGGACACTGCGTGGGCCATAACGTAGATGCAGTGTCATTGGCATCCACTGTCATATGAAACTGTACTTTGTGGTGCATCTATGGCTAATCTTGCTGTGTCAGCCATATCCTGGGCCAAGTCTCCAGTTGCCAGTATGGAGTTCCTTAAGGCTGTCTAGTACTGTGCTGTGCAGGCCAGTAAGCTGCTTGCCTTAGGAGCAGAGAAGCTGAAGTCTAAACTTCTTTGCCCGTGGTATCCAGTTTCCTGGAATCTTTCTCAGGAGGCTGGGAGAAAAGAGGTACTTTGGCCTTGTCACAGGTGGCACTCTGGACCACTCTTTCATGATCAGGGTGGGAATACAGGTACTCGGAGCCCTGTTTGTCAACCTGATGTTTTTTCTCAATTTTCTTATCTATGACTGAGGTGGGTGCTGACGTAATTTTATAAGTTGTTTTCCAAAGGGATTTATGGATGGGCATCATCGACCTCTTAGTGGGAGCTAATCCTGCCATATCCATGTATTTGGCCTCATCTTGATCCTCATCAGCTTCCTGTGAGAAAATGTGGAGGGCATTGACCATATGTCTTACAAAGATATAGTGAGAAGAATAGTCATCTGAAGGATTGGAAGGTGAGCCAAATTCTTGGTTAGGAGATTCAGCTGTGTCTATGGATTCTCCTCCTCCTCCTCCTCTTCTTCACAATACATTTCTACCCCTTGCTCCACAGGAAATGAGAAATAAAAGCAGTTCCCTAAAAGCAGAAACCTGGCCTTTTCTTGTTCTGGGAACCGATGTGGAACTGGAGAATACTTATACAACAAAACAACCTAACTAACACAGAGTATCAATAAAGTAACTAAGCAGTAGATGCTATAATATTTTTTTAAATCGAAAACTGGTCTGAAGTTGAAGAGAAATCTTTGAGACAACTGCTTTCTTTAGGCAAAGCAATATATCTGACATTATAAAGCAGTCGAACTGCTTCCACCAATCACAGGCCAGCACTACCATTCCTCTTATTCTGTGTATAGTTGCTGCCTCGCGCTCCTCTACACAGCTGACTCCCATCGTAGTGATGCTGGATTGTCACACAGTTTGTGTGAGAATCGCCACAGTAGAATCAGCTGTTATAGGAATCCCGCAAAAAACGGGTTTGTCGAAAAAGCAGTCTCTTGACTTCAGCACAAAATGTTACCAGCAACTTGTCAAAAGAGCCTCCCAAACAAGCAGGTGTTTATCCACAAAACTTCACAGGCAGCTGTAAATCTATTCAAATCTTTTAGCTGTGGTAAGCCCCGCCAAGCATTAGAGGGCATGTGTCCCCGCTGCCACCGTAAAACTGATGCTGTTTTCAATGCAAATGTAAAATTCTAAAATAAATGAAAATAAAAAGTGGGAAATATATACGAATGTTTTAGCCGCATATAGCCCCGCCGACCATTAAACGCCGTGTAGTGTCCACTCATAGAATGTACCACAAGGTATCTGAACAGCAGGGGAGACCAGCAATACGGAAGCACACATTGTCTCTTAACATTGGATTTTAAATGGTTTCTTTTGGGCTGGAGGCAGTTTGACTGCTTCATAATATATTAATATGTTTATTTATGGGTGTCTCTTACAAGATAAGAAGGTTATCTCATGTTGTTTTGGGCTGTCAGAACCTCTCAGCTTCGCTTTGTGATCCTCTCAGAAACAGAAATTGTCAACAGATAAGGACCGCTAGGCCAAACCAGCATGAGATAACCTTCTTATCTTGTAAGAGACACCCGTGACTAAACATATTAATATATATTAGAGTGCAGGATTGAGTGTACCACATAGCAGGGTTTGAATTTCACACCAAATTCCATAATTTGCATAAAATTCTGAAAGTTCTGGGGATTCTCATTCCAGCAGAAAGATTGCACTTGTTTAACTTAACTGAGGGATTCCTAGGGTTTGAAGACCCTTGGCATTGCCATAACCAAGGGGTAATGGCATTTCTCAGGTGCATAAAGCCCTTGGCTTTGCCTTGTGTCTCACTTCCAGAGGCATGCCATTATCCCCCAGTAACACACACCCTGTCATGCCTTATTGCCTAAATTTGGAATGGCCTGAAATTCAGTTTTTGGCAGGGAGGGGTTGTGTAATCAGGTTCTGCTGTTGCCAAATAGGACTTTTTCTTTCCTCCAGTCACCACCAGAGGGCAATCAGGACAGCATAGGACCACCCCCCTGAGAGAGGAGATCAATCCTCCGGATGCTCAATCCTCTCCCCCCCCCCACCGACCCCAGGCAGCCTGAGCTCATTCCCGAACCTGGGTTGCCAGCGTGGCATGAGGTGTGGCGTCCAGCGCCTCAACCCTCAGCACCACCGGGCCGGCTTCGGGGGTCATTTCATATTTTTTGAAGCATAATTACTAATATTAGCTATGCTATATGAAAGAGTTGTGTTAATTGGTAACTACAAATAGAGCTGGCCAAGATGTGGAAAGAGCTTTGGGTGTAGACCTGAGTTAGGGAGCACATTTTTGAATATTCTTCCTGGTATATGGAGATGTGGGACATAGTAAGGTAATTGTATGTTCAGTGAGCTAATGGTAACTGACACCTACAGGAGAAGAATGGAAAACAATATTTAGACACAGTCCAACTTGTAGTTCACATCAGTTCAGTGTTTCTCCTTCCATTATGGGTCATTTGCAGGGAAACAGTATCTTTGTTCCTTTAAGTATTCACCTGCTTCTGTTGGTTATTCCCCATCTGAGGACACAATACTCTGCTTGAGATATCACAGTCATTCCCATAGCAACAGATTGTGATGCCACAACAGAGAATTGTTACTTCCAAGTGGTGAAAGAGCTGCTGGGACTGATGAACCGTAAAGTCCCGTGTACATGCAAATTTCCTTAAAACAGGGAGGAGATAATCTATTCAAGTTTTATATGAAATACAAGCTTAAAGAGCTACTGACGCCTCAAAGAAAACTTTAAAAAAATATAATTCTGTACCATGCTGCCAGCATTCCATTTATATTTTATGTATTTCTTCTCCACATTATTTATTACGTAGGACATTTGCATGAATGTATGATATTTATCCCTTAGAATTCATTTAGAGTCCATCTGTCTCTATAGCTTATTCTCTACTTCAAGTCATAATCCTCTGTTGTGACATCACATTCTGTTGCCATGGGAGTAACTGTGATGCCACGAGCAGTGCTCTATGACTTCAGGTAGGGAGAAAGCAGCAGGAATAGAGAAACTCTTCAGGACCAAAGATCCTGTTTTCTTACAAATGACCTCAGTAATAAATAATGGGGAGGAGGAATATACTGTAGTACTAATGGAGAATACAAGCTGGACTGTGTCTAAATATTAGATTTGTTAAAATTTTTCCTGAACATGTTACCAGCTCTTTAATTGTTTCTGAATATTTTATCAGAATTTTCCCAGAGCTGTCAGCAACTTGCTAACCCCTTGAACTAATTAATGGTATTCTCCCATCCTTAGCCCCATGTTACGGAGGGGATGGATCATGCGACCACCAGCAGAATAACCAGAGTGGGCATCTGCATGATTCGAAGGTTCTACATTCTAGCAAAGTTTCAACTGCAAAGCTATTCCATTCCTTACTGAGTTTTTGCAGGAGTTTTGTCGCCTACAATCATCTACAACTGAGGCTGATTCTGGAGCTGGAGTCTTAATAAAGTCTTGCTTGTGACATCACAGTCAAGTCCATCGCAACAGACTGTGATGTCACAAGCAGGGGATTATGCCTCCAGCTTCAGCTCCAACCAAAGTGTAAGGGATACAGTCATTTATTTATTTATTTATAGTATACTCTGAGCATCATTTTCCGGTGTTTCTAAAAGTTGTTCTCAATGTTAGAACATCTAAAACAACTCTGAGGTTTAATTAGTAGCACTTGCAAGTAGGAACTGCTCACCCTAGCGGCTTTTAAAAGTGGAAATAGAAACAGACAAGTGATATCCCATCTAGACGAAATATCAATATTTTGTCTAGATGAAATATCGGTAGAGAACCAGGAACATCAAACGCTGTTCTGCCTTAGAAACAAAAGATGCTCAGATTGTATTAAATAAACAAAAAAACACTTGAGAAGAAAAAGCTACATCGTGGGCACTGTGATGCCACAGGAACACTTGAGAGCTTTGCTCTTGTGTTCTATGACATCACACTACCTACTTGGTGTGAGAATTAGCGTGTTCTTCACAGTTTAGGGTTATTTATTCTCTGTATTGAAAACTGGTTATTGGGAAAGGCGCACTGAGCCAAGATGCATTTCCAGGTGCAACCTGGGAGAATGGGGTACAAGGAAACAGATACATTCAATAGTACAGTGCAGTCTATTTAAACAAAACAGTGTTCTGGCAATATGAATGAACAAAGGGCAAAATAAACTTCTTTAAAGTTCTATAAAGTGGGGTGTTCTGTATGAATGATTCCTGACAGTTACGTAAGCAATAATACATGACAGGATATGTATTTACAGTATCAGCGTCACATGTCTCAGATGTGGTTATGCATAAGGTGCAGCTTAATGTCTCTAATCCAGTTCTTATGTCTTACGTAGTTGTCAACATAGAGAAGGATAAGGATAGTCTGCCCTGATACCGACAATGTATTTCTCTGAATTAGTCTTCCTCTCAGAGTCTTCCACATTTCTCACCCCTCCCTTGTTCCTAATAACCCCCTTAATGATGTCCCATTGTGTTTTGAACCCAGCTACAGTCTGGGCATTGACAACATTGCTGGGCAGACTATTGCACCCACCCACCACCTGCTGTTGAAAAAAATACTTCCTAATGCCCTTCTTGAAATTTCTCCCCTTGCTTTAGATTGTGCCCCCTGATGTCACTGAGTAAAACTGCATTTCAGTTCAAAATTAAATTGTTTAAAAAAATGTTAACTATTTTATTGTTTAAAAAAATAAAGTATTAAGATCTCACTGGTTCACACACCTCATTAGTGGTGTGACATCATTAAGGCACTTGAGCATTGCTGTCATGCCAAATGATTTCACACTAACTAGATGTCTAACCCAGCTTGTTCTTATCACTTTGGTGTTATTTATTCTCTATAATATATGGTTATCTCTTTTTCCTGGTGATTCTAAAAAGACATTCTTAACACCTAACTGGGAAGAAATAACTTCTTGAACCTGAATCTGCCAACTGATTCAAGAAAGTAGTTAAGAATGACATTTTCCCCATAAATCTGTCAATCAAAGCTTTTAAACCACAACTGAAAGTTTATATATATATATATATATATTTTTTTTAATGCCCCTGTTTTTTTCCGCATTTTTCACCTGTCCCTTGTACCTCAGCCGCGTGGAGGCACACACACACCACGGCTCGAGGCACCCTCCCACGACTTGCCTCACCCTCACATCTACACTAACCACCAGACCTCCACCCAGTGGCAGTGAAACTATGGGAGGGACAACAGCCACCCCAAGAGAGGAGAGTTGCCTTTCAGCTGCTCAATCCTACTCTCAACCCCCTGCCCTGTGTCGGCTACCAATGACCCGAGTCTGTTCCTGAACCCGGGTTGCCAGTGTGATGCAAGGCAAGGCATCCAGTACCTTAGCCCTCTGCGCCACTGGGCTGGCCACAACTGAAAGTTTTTACCTTGGTAGCGTTTTACTGCAGTTTTAGCCAGTCATAGAAACAATAGCTTCATTTACTCCCCAACTCAGGCTGCAAAACGAAGTAACCCTTTTATTATACAAAATAAATAACCCAGAAGTTTTAAGAATGAGCCATTTCTTAATCACCTTATGGGTTTTTTGGCATTGCTCTCAACCTCATATGATATCATAGAACTCACTCAGTGTTAAGAGTCAGCCTGTTCTTAACACTCGTGGGTTTAATTATTCTGTCTCTACTGAAATCCACTGTAAATTTATTTGCTTGTGATGGAGACGTTGTTTTAACACAGCACCATATATATATATATATATGCGTTGTCTGGTTTTTTGGTTCATGGAAGCAGTGAGTAGAAAATGTTTCTTGGGGCTGGATCAGTGCTTGTTAATATTTACACAATGAGTTACTACCAGCAAATGTGTTATTTGGAGGTGGGGGGTTCTCATTATTTGTCTTACTTTGAAAACTAAAATAGAAAAAGAAAACTATTCACATTTATTTTATGTATGTCATTTTAAAACAATAAACATATTCCTTTTATGTACTGTATATTTAAGGGTTTGTTTGTTATAGAGTGAACAGAACCTTGCCTCATCAGAAATACATTAATTTTTGATAAGAATTTGGCTTATAATTATAACTGGCTCCGTAGTGCAGCTGTAGCACATTCCACTGCCATCTGAAAAACCAAGGACTGTGTGTATACCCCAGAGTCCCATACTGGGGCTCACTGAGGGTCAAGCACATTGCAGAGGGTAGGTCGCTGAGAACCCACGGGCACCCACCATTCCCGCATCCCCCAGCCAGCCAACCAAGGAATGGTATTGGACTTGATAGTATGCCCTATGGTTAGGCCATTATCCATGGAAGGCACCTTTGCTGCAGAAACAGTTCTGGTATGGCACTGCTAAAGTAGCATGGAAAGGGGAGTGAAATTAAATAATTTTTTAATTCTTGCTTTCCCACAGTGCAGATGTACTTTAGGCACAGGATGTACTGCATTACGTAGGCTGGGTTTGGTGATGACATCTTTGGCACATCGAGTGAGCTACACTATTTTTATTTTAGTGTTGTTCCCACTTTTGTGGGACATGACTCCCCTTCTGCCATCTGCAAGCCATGGAGCCTTAGCATCTAGGACAGACACCTCTATGGCACTCAGTTTCAAGGATTTTGCCAACTCTGCTGAGGCTTATCCCAAGCTCCTTATAATCCAGCTAGCAGAAAAAGGAGGAGATGCCAAGGACCTTAACTCTGGGCCACATAACTGTGGAGGTGGGATCTAGGAGTGCCATCCTGGCCCACCCCCCTTCCTATTTTCCGTGTTCTCCCAAACCCTCCCATCCCAATTGGAAGGTGGTTGTGCACAATCCATTCCCTGAATGGGATCCACTGTAAGGCAATCGTAACAGGTGGCTTGCATCGAGCAGACTAAATAGACTGTTAGGCTCTCCTGTGCTGTCAGATTCATACATTCGTATGTTGCTTATTTTGCCACAATCTCTTTTGGTCACCAGGTGGCAGCAAGGAATCCCCATCCCAGAACAGGGGAGCATCTGCTGGGAACCTCCTCCTCCTCCTGCTGCTGGACTGCTGCAACATGCCAGGCTCAGGATGTGGGTCAAGGGTATTAGCACAGCACACCCGTCAAAGGCATTGGATCAAGGCCTACTTGCTGGTGACCCTATATGGACACAAGATGGCCACCAGGCTGGGCATGCTGTCTGTCTGAGCATGCTGCTCTGACAAATATATTTTGTTTTTTGCATATTTTTCATTCCGGGGAACCCAGTGATTTTATTTTCGATATTTTCAATATTTTATCTTTTATCTGAGTGCCAAATCAAGTGGTCAAATTGAATTAATCAGGTTTTAGCATAGCGGGGTGAAGTATTACTTAGGAATTTTAAGTAAGTCAGAGGTAGGAACTGTAGGTTTTTTATTATAGCCTCAGTCCCAGTGTTGTTTCGGTCATCGGTGCCATTTGTTCCCTTACCTTAATGCTTCCAAGTGTCATAGCAGATTGTCTCCAGGAGCCCACTATTGTCAGTCTGACTTCTAGGTCTGGCATGCAGAAGAAGTCGAGAGTGAGCAGGACCTGACATGTGGAAGGGTGGAGCTGAGCTTTGCCCTGAGCCTGGAATTAAGAACCTCAGCAAGTATGTTCTGATAAGGACTGGCCGTTGTTTTTATCTCCCTGTTGGCAAACCGGATCATCATCAAGCAGGGATTCGCCTGCTGGAGCCGAAATCTTTGCACTTTAGCAACAGTCGACATTCATGAAGTAAACTGTAAAACAGCTGGGGAGCGATTCAGCCAAACGAGGGACCCATCTCCAGTGCTGGTGCACATGGCCGGGCATTGTCGAACTGCTGACTTTACTGGCTCACATCGATGGACTTCTATCATGAGTGGTGAGAGAACCCATGGGTTCATTCTTTTCCTTAGCTATCATTGCTTAAAACTGACTGTATTTATGGCTCTATCGTAATTTATCCCTGGTGAGAGCAGGGAGAAATCTCAGCTTTATATAGTTTTAAATTCTGGCACAGTCACACTGGATATTTACTTAATCTCTCCAGACGAAGTACTGAGTGCAGGTAGTGAGAGTACTGCACTCTTCCCATATAATTCCTGCTGGTCTCTCTGGTGAGAGCAGAGAGTAAACCAATACTAAAACTGTTTTCATAAACTACCTAGTGTTAAGAGTTTGGACGGCCTTGCCACTTTGCATCTGTTTGCACTTTGGACTATTGGCACTACAGTTTTTGGCTTTAAAGGGGTTCTCCTAAGCACCTGCTGTTATAATTTGTAGGCAATGTTATTTTTAGAGTGGAGTGGGTGGGTTTAGTTAGTTGTTGTGAGTGTCGGAGTGAGTATTCTATTTTATTCAAAGTAAATTGTGTGTGTGGTGGAATAAATGTGTTAGATAGTTTTAGTGAAGCAGACAGTGATCTGCCACAGCACTTGTATTAGGATAGCCACTATTTCAAACAACATGAAGTCTTGCTATATTATAGACATTAGCAGTTTGATCCAGCTCTAGAACTGCCCCGGAGTGAAATGGTTAAAACCATTCCAAAATAGAATTTTGGCACGAGAGCAGCTCTATCTGTGTCATTTCAAACTTGAACTGTCAGATTCTTTACTCCGCCTCAGTGAACAGTCGCCCGGAGATTTCTCCTTCTGCTCGGTTCATTTCTCGGTTTAAAGTGTTTTCTGGTTGGATTTAACCGAGAATAGTTTTATTTTAACCGAAAACCGCTCAGGTTCAAGCTCTATCTGTGGTAACCGTAAGTAAATGAAGGTTTTGTCTGTGTGGAACTTAGGTTATCGGTTCGGTTTTGAACCGATCAGTGGGTTTAAAACTCATTTAAAACTAAAAGTTACTATTTTAGAGTGCGGTTCCGGTTCTTATCAGTTCTAAAAAATGGATTTATTACATTTTTTCCAATACTCGTGACACGTGTTAGGAACCGATAGGGTGTCTTGTCTGGCACTGCCATTAAAGGGCAAGTTTTTGGTTAGGCTGGCATTATGTCTGAGAAACCCAAAAGAAAAACCGGCCCACTGGGTTTCAACACTGTGATGTTTGTGGGGAAGTCTTTGCCAAGGCTGACCCACACACCACATGTGTTTATTGTCTGGGTTTGACCACCCCAGTCAGACTGCCAGGTATAAGAATTTCCTGCAGCCACCCTGGAAAAAGATTGGGCAGGCTCAGGGAATGAGAGGTCAAAAGTCCGCTGACCCGATGAGCCAGCCCGGTTCGGTGCCAACCGAACCGGAGGGAGTGCCCCTGACCAGGGCGAGACTTCAGGCAAAGAAAAGCTGGTTCTGAGGAACCAATTCCAGTAAAGAAAACAAGAAAATCAGCAGGTCTGGAGTCCAAAATTCCTTCTCCAACTGCTGCAGAGATAGCAAAAGCCATACAAATTGTCCAGTCACTGTCTCAGGGTCCGTCCAACCACCACTATCTGGTAAAAGTCGTTCTGTCCGGTCCCAGTGGTTCAGGATTATGATATTGAGGAATTTTATGAACCAGAGGAGGGGAGGAGGATTATGATCAGTATGAATGTGGCTGGGAGGTCTGGGTGTGCCCATTGAACCGGACATCTCCCCAGACAGACCTTTAGAATCTCCCCCTATGCTGTCTGAGTCCCCATTTCATTTTATGTTTTATAAAAAAGTTGCTGAAACCCTCCAGCTTCCTTTAGAAGAGGCTGTGGATGAGCAAGAGGAGCCTGATTTTGTAGAAATGATGGATATTCCAGCGTCTAGGAGATTGTCTATTCCTTTACATAAGTCTTTTAGGAAACAAACAATTAAAATTTTAAAAGCTCCTAATTCTGTGCCTCCTGTAGATAAAAAGATGGACAGAAGGTATACATTGTCAGGCCCTGATACAGAATTCCTTTCTCAGCAATGCAGTCATGTTAGTAGTTCAGGCTGCTGCCTGTGATAAAGCTAATATTCCCTTGGCTTCACATCCTCCTGACAAGGATTCCAGGAAGATTGATGCCATGGCAAAAAAAAAAATAGTATATGGCAGCCTCTCTGGGACTCAGGCAAGCAAATTATATGGCTTATGTAGCTAGGTATCAGAAATCTAGATGGGATACTGTTATGCAATTGGCCAAGCAGGCCCATGGCCAGCTGGCTAGTGAACTAGAACAGGTGGCTGCTGATGGCATTGAAGTCTCTAAGGTTCAGTTTCATGCTGCTGTGGATGTTAATGATGTTTCTCTAGGCCACGGCTACATCTGTAGCTTTCAGGCTGGGCTCTAGCTCAGGTGTACTAGCTTGTCACAGGATACCCAGACTAAGGCTATGGATTTTCCTGTGGTGGGAAATTCTCTGTTTGGAGAGCAGACAGAGAACTACATGAAGAAGATGGATGAATATAGGACTACTTACAAGAGTGCCCAGGCTAAGGAGCTGCAAGCCACCCTCAAAGGCATGCCCCAGGGGTAGGGGTAGGCCTTTTCACAGGCCTTTCTACCAGACTCAGGCCTCTCTGCCTATGCTCAGAGGGGCTTCTTCAGAGGCAGGGGCAGACGAGGGGTGGCAGACCTGCTCCCACCCCCAGCCTAAAGCTCCTCAGAAACAGGCACCCTGATGGGGTGCCCAGGGCCGATTCTCCTGTACCAGTGGGGGCAGGCTGGCTTACTTCAGTCAGAATTGGGCTTTTAACCTCAGACAAGTGGGTTCTGGAAGTAGTAGCCAGGGTCTGGTTCTCAGCTTCAAAAGTTTCCCAAATTGAGAAGCAGACTTTTCTACCTGCAAGTGCTTCAGAGACCCTCGCTCTGGAAACAGAGGTCTCATCCCTGTTAGCTCTCAGAGCAGTAGAAGGTTCCTCCCTGCATCAGGGCAGGGGTCTGTATTCAGATACTTCCTTACCCCAAAAGACAGGAGAGTGGCGGCCCATTTTAGATCTCAGATATCTGAACAAGCATCTTTTGAAACCAAAGTTCAAAATGGTAACTCTGGCAATGATTTTACCTTCCCTAAGGCCAGGGGACTGGCTAGCCTCCCTGGACCTCAAGGATGCCTATTTCCATGTCCTAATCAGAAGATCCCATCGAAAGTACCTCAGATTCGGACTGCCCTCAGGTCATTACCAGTTCAGAGCAATGCCCTTCGGCCTTACCTCTGCTCCAAGGGTATTCACAAAGTGTCTAGCAGTGGCAGTGGCCCACTTAAGGAGGCAGGAGGATTGCTGTTTTCCCTATCTAGACAACTGGCTCATTGTAGGCCAGTCCCCAGAACAGATAAAATCTCACCTGCAGGTCACCCAGCAGCTTCTCACCTCCCTGGGTTTTCTGCTAAACCTACCTAAAGTCGGTTCTGGAACCAGTCCAGGTACTCACCTTATAGGGGCAGAATTGGACACAAAGCTAGCCAGAGCCTTTCTTCCCCAGAAAGGGTAGGAATTTAGTGGCTCTGGCCTCTTCCTTCACTCTGCAGGTCTCTCACCAGCAAGACACTTTCTGCAGCTCCTGGGGCACATGGCTGCATCCACAGCTGTTGTGCAGGGAGCCAGATTTCAGATGAGAGACATTCAGTTTCACTTGAGAACCTTTTGGTCTCAGAGAAGAGACCCCCTTTCCAAGTTGGTCCCAGTGACTCGAACCTTGATCCTAGCTCTCCAGTGGTGGCAGGATCAGAGCAATTTAAGAGTGGGGGTCCCCTTCATTTCCCCTTCTCACGACTTGACTCTCACTACAGATGCTTCTCTTCTGGGCCCTGAACACTTCCCTCATAGCAGTTCATCTTCCAGGGAAGGACAATGTCCTAGCGGATGCCCTCAGCAGGATTTCCCAGGGCCATCACGAATGGTCCCTGGATCCTCAAGTGCTGGGGATAGTTTTTGCCAGGTGGGGCATCCCTCAGATAGATCTTTTTGCAGCCCCAGACAATCACAAACTTCCTCTGTTCTGTTGCAGGCCTCCAGTGCTGGGCTCAGTTCCCCTGGATGCCCTTCTTCTGGATTGGGAGGGGAAGTTCCTCTATGCTTTCCCCCCCTTTCCTCTCCTATTCAAAGTACTAGTCAAAATCAGATCTCAGCCTTGCAGGGTGATTCTGATTGCCCTGGATTGGGCCAGGCAGCCCTGGTACCCAGTCCTTCTGTCTCTGACAGTCCATCTTCCCCTGTGCCTCCACAGGAATCACAGTCTGTTGACTTGTGCCCAGGGAAGGGTTTGGTATCCGGACCTCAAATCCCTCAACCTCAAGGCCTGGCTCTTGAGGAGTTAGAGTTTGCTGATTTACACCTCTCTCAGGGTGTTCTTGAGATCCTAAAGGCTTCCAGAAAGCCTTCCACTAGGGCTACTTATAGTTCTAAATGGAAAAGGTTTTCCATTTGGTGTGCTGGGAAAATATTTCCCCAGAATCTGCTGAATTGCCCATTTTGTTAGATTACATGGTACATCTTAATTCCTTGGGTCTCAGACCAGCTACCCTGAGAGTTCATTTGGCAGCTGTGTCTGCTTTTGTGTCAGCAGGAAAGTCATCCCCTTTCCTCTCATCCTGTGTTTTCCAAGTTTTTAAGGGATTACTCCATACTAATCCTCCTTTGGAACCGCCCCTGCTTGGGACCTTAATGTTTGCATTGCCCAGTTAATGCAACCCTTTGAACCTCCGTCTTCTGCAGAGCTTAAGTACCTAACTTGGAAAACTGTTTTTCTAGTGGCTATCACTTCTGCCAGACGATAAGTGAATTGCAAGCCTTGTCAGTGGAGACTGACTTTATTTCTTTCCACAGGGATAAGGTAGTCCGTGAGGACTAATAGGAAGTTTTGCCTAAGGTGGTTTCAGATTTCCATCTTAATCAATCTATCTCCCTTCCAGTATTTTTCACTGATCACTCCTCTTCGGTGAGAGGAGGTTGCACAGCCTGGATGTTAAGAGAGCTCTTAGTTATTATATAGAGCTGCAAAAGGTCACAGGTTCGAATCCTCCAACTCTTCCTTACCTGTGGTGAAGTTGGGAAAGGCAACCTGCCACTAAGAGATCAATAGCCAGGTGGATTGTCTCTTGTATCCAATTTTGTTATCAGAAAGTGGCAGAGCCCCCGGTTTGAGGGCCCATTCTACCAGGGGTACAGCTGCCTGTAGCTGCTGCCAGAGATATCCCTTATTAGAGATTTGCCAGGCTGCTACTTGGAAAACGGTACACACTTTTACCAAGCATTACTCCCTGGATGTCCAGGCCAGGAGAGATGCTCGGTTTGGCACAGCTGTTCTTCAGAGCCTATTCCCTAGTAGGTTCTGCCCCTCTTCCATGGAGGTTCTGCTGTGTATTCTGCTAATGTCTATAATATAGCAAGACTTCATGTTGTTTGAAGAAAAAATTACTCACCTTAGTAATGTTGTTTCTTCTAATGGAGTCTTGCTATATTATAGACCCCCCCCAACCTGCCCCTCTCAGAACCTCTACTTGGTGGGGTGCGGGCAACTTAGTGTGGGCACTACTTATGTCCTGTTAGCATTTTGTCCCCTTTGGGACTTTGGGGTGTGTATGTGTATGCTGCGTGTGTGTGTTTTATTGTACTTATGTTCCATTTTCATATTATTAGAATGGCGTTAGTATTTCTGGTCCCCTGACTTGAGTCTTGGGTGTTGGGACCATCAATGGTTGTTATTATTTAGGTAGCCATTTGGCTAGTGTAGGTTACAGCTTCCACACAGACCTTAGTGAGTTTGGCTCGTAAAGATCTGACAGTTCAAGTTTGAAATGACACAGATAGAGCTGCTCTCGTGCCAAAATTCTATTTTGGAATGGTTTTAACCATTTCACTCCGGGGCAGTTCTAGAGCTGGATCAAACTGCTAATGTCTATAATATAGCAAGACTCCATTAGAAGAAACAGCATTACTAAGGTGAGTAATTTTTTCATTCAGTAGGTCCATTAACAGCCTGCTAGGATGTGTATGGTGGACAGGCACCTTAGGCTTGCTACTCCCCAGTCCAACCACTAGACCTTTGTCCCCTTGTTGACTGCCCTCTGTGGGCCACTTCTTAAGGTCACTGCAGGCCAACAGTAATAGTGAGGAGGCAAGCGGTTGGGTGCAGGTGTTTGGGGAGTGCTAGAGGAAACTTAACACCAGTGGATTGCAGGATCCAAGGCAGCATGGGTACACAGGGGGTAGATCCTGCCAAACAAACCTGATAAGAGTTTTTTGACTGGGTTATCAGGGAGGTGGATCAGGGAGGAGCAGTGGATGTGGCCTACCTGGATTTCAGTAAGGCCTTCAACACAGTTCCACACAGAAGATTGGTAAACAAGCTAGGCATCATGGGAGTGGGTCCAACGATAGTGAAATGGGTACGAAGTTGACTGGAGTTCACGCGGAGGAAGGTAACGTAATCAGTGGGGTGCTACAGGGGTCAGTACTGTGACTGGTCCTCTTCAATGTCTTGATTAGCGACATTGCAGAGGGGCTGGAAGGAAAGGTATGCCTGTGTGTGGATGACACAAAAATCTGCAACAGAGTAGACACACTGGGGGATGGAGAAATGAAGGAAACATAGAAACATAGAAACATAGAAAGATCTAAGAAAACTGGAAGACTGGTCAAGGGTTTGGCAACTGGGCTTCAATGCTAAAGAATGTAAAATTATGCACATGGGGAACAGAAACCCAAGGGCAATGTATCATTTTGGGGGGGGGGGGTTGACATCAAAACAGGAAAGGGATCTGGGGATCATTATATCTGATGACGTGACAGTAGCAAAGCAGTGTGATAAGGCAGTAGGAAAGGCTAGTAGGATGCTGGGTTGCATAGCGAGGGGTATCGCCAGCAGAAAAAGGGAGGTAGTGTTACCCTTATATAGATCAATGATGAGGCCACACCTGAAGTACTGTGTCCAGTTCTGGAGGCCCCATCTCAGGAAGGACATAGACTGGGTGGAGGCAGTACAGAGAAAGGCAGCCAAAACGGTGCATGGCCTGCATCAGAAGCACTACAAGGAAAGACTCAGGGAATTAAATATGTACTCACTGGAGGAGAGGAGACATGATAGAAACATTCAAATACCTCAAGGGTATTAATAAGGTATAGGAGGGTGGCATATTGCACAGAAAGAGATGCTCAAGGACGAGGGGGCATGATATGAAGCTGGAAGGGGGAGACTTAGAGGGGATTTGAGGAAATATTTCCTCATGGAAAGGGTGGTGGACGTCTGGAACAGCCTACCAGCAGAGATGGCGGGCACTAAAACAGTAACAAGTTTCAAACATGCATGGGATAGACACGGGGAGCTTAGTAACAGGGCTGGGGCAATAAGGCTGGAGATCAATTAGGGTCTACAGTAGCACAGTAGATGGAGACTTTAGGGCAGACTAGGTGGGCCAAGAGGTCGTTTTCTGCTGACAGCTTCTATGTTTCTAACAGACAGCATTAGGGTGGTGAGGTTCAGAAGGTGCCCTGGGGCAAAATGGGAACTAGAGAGGGGCTTTCCCTGGCTGGTTACCATACCCAGGGCTTCTACCGGACTGTGTGAACAGGTAGCAGATGGGCCAGCATCCGCCACTCGTCCTACCCCAGCAGTGTTATGTAATGACACGTTAATGAGAAATAAGACTGCAATTATGGTGAACTTGAGTTCATTAGTCAACCTGACTTGCATCACAGAGGCCTGGCTGAGCTACAATGCTGGACCAGTATTGGAGGCTTCGGTCCTGGCTGGGTTCTCCATTGTGAACTGCCCAAGGAGACACTGCAGGGGTGGGGAAATGGCTATCTGTTTTAGATCCAGCCTGAACTTCTCTGTGCTCCCAGCTGAGTCTGCCTCATAATTTGAATGTGTGGCCTTCGAGGGGGTCCAGGTGCAGGCTGCAAGGTCCTTCTCATGCATCAGCCTCCTGGTCACGAGAGGGAATTCCTGCAGAAATAGTAGATTTTTTCACCGTTCAAGTGTTGGAGTCACCCAGATGATTGATTTTGGGTGATTTCAATGACTGGGTCAATGACAAACTCAATTTGTGTATGACTTCCTCCAGACTATGGAATTGCTGGGCCTGTCACAAGTCATTACTTCTGTAACCCATATTCATGGCCATACCTTGAACTTGGGTTTCTCACTGGGACTTGAGGCAAATAACCTCAAGATTAATCTGGTCATTTAGTTGGATCATTGCACAGTGAGTTCTCATTTGGGGGCCCCCCTGAGAGTTCCCTCATGTGGAGATGGTCAATTTCCACCCATTAAAGTTTGTGACCCCAGAAGGACTGACAGTGGAGCTGGACTTATCAAGAGTGCTGGAGGCTTGTGCAATACGACCAGAGGAGGCAGTGGCCGCCTATAATAAGACTGCCACTGCAACTCTTGATTCTGTGGCACCATTCTGTGTACAACCCACACCGTCACTCTTGAGGTCCCTATGGCTTGATGGGGAACTCAGGGAGCTGAAGACCTTGGATCAGAGCTTAGAATGCCGTTTACCGAGATCCCACGCTGATGATGACAGATTGGCTATGAAAACTCATTATATTGCATATCAAAGGGCAATCTCCTGTAAGAAGACAGAGTTCCTGTGTAGGGAGATTGCTGCAGCAAAGAACATACCAGCTCATATTATCCAGACAGTGGACAGACTTATCCATCCTTCCTGTCTTCAGCCAGTAAGAGCATTGTCTGCTGCTAAATACGACAAGTTTGCTCTGTTCTTTGCTGACAAGATGTCTTCCATCAGGGTGGGTATCTCCCCAGCAGGGTTTCATCAGGCATGCAGTATCGGATCTGTAGTAAATAGAAGCAATCCTCATGTGTTTTGCAGGTTTAGCTCAGTGGCGGTAGAAGAGATTAACCAGATAACTTCGAAGCTGCGGCCTACACACTGTGAACTGAACCCCAGCCCAACGCGTCTCTTAATGAGATGTGTGGGGTCCTTGGGCCCAGTGTTCGCTGAGATAATCTAGTGCTCCCTCTCAAGGGGGGGGGGGTCCCCATTGCTCTTAAAGAGGCATTGAGGAAAAACCTTTTGAAGAAACCACTTCTGGACCCGGATTGTGTCAAATTATAGATCTGTCTCTAACCTTCCCTTTTTAGGGAATATTATTGAGAAAGTATTGGCCATTCAGCTCGAGGCGCATCTCACTGCCTTTGACATCTATGAGCCACTCCAGTGTGGCTTCTGGTCTAGGCACAGTATGGAGACAGCACTAGCCAAGGTACAGACATATCTCCTCAAGGCAAGAGATTGAGGTGAATGGTCAATTCTCGTCCTCCTTGATCTCTCTTCAGCGTCTGACAACTGTGGATCATGGGGTGTTGCTGGATCACCTGAGGAAGCTCTGTGGACTCACCGATACTGTCCTCAACTGGTTTGAGTCCTGGATCTAACTGCTCCCGCTCGATGCCCCTGACCTGTGGAGTTCCCTAGGGTTCGATCTTCTCACCCACATTATTCGCTGTGTACATGCTACCCCTGGGTGATATCATTAGACATTATAGAATGGGTTTTTACTGCTGTGCAGATGATACCAAACTGTGTATGTCATTTGCACCAGGGACACAGAGTGCTGTCTGGGTTCTGAATTCTTATCTGCTCGAGATACAGGACTGGACATCCTCCAACTGGCTGGGGCTCAATCCAGATAAGATGGAAGTATTAGCGAGCGAGCCTGGTCACCAGCAGGGGGCTGGTGTGGGGGAGAGGAGACTGGACTAGTGCTTGGTTCTTCTTCTCTAACCGCCTCATGAAAGGTGAAGAATCTGAGCATTATTCTCGACAGCGAACTGATGCTGGAGACTCAGGTGTCATCCGTTGTCTGAAATGGTTTTTACCATCTTAGAAATATCGCCTAGATAAAGCCTTTTATTCCACCTAGCGACTTGCCCTCACTAACACATGCTTTTGTTACATCCAGACTCGATTACTGTAATGTCCTTTTCCTTGGGCTCAATGGAGGGACCCTACATTGCCTGCAGCTGGTGCAGAACGCCATGGCCAGGTTGTTGACTGGCCATCCACGGTCCTGCATATAACCCCGGTCCTGTGCGAACTGTACTGGCTGCTGGAGAGGTGGCAGATCTCCTTCAAGGACAGCTTTCTGACCTATAAAGCCCTATATGGACTGGGTCCTAGCTACCTGCAAGACCTTTTGTCTCTTCACCAGACCTCCCAACCTCTCCATTCCTCTGAGGTGGGCCTCCTAAGGTTTGGTTAAAATCTTTGGGTGAGAGGGCTTTTAATGTGCTGGCACAACCCTGTGGAACTCACTTCCCAGATATCTTAGGGAGGCTCCCTCACTGGAGGTCTTCAAAAGGGGGCTGAAGTCCCATCTTTTACAGCAGCTTTTGGTTTATCCTAGCATTCTGTTCATAACCCTAGGTCTTTTATTTGTATTTTATTGTATTTATTTGCCTCTTATTTTATCTATTTTCAGCTATTCTCTTTAATAGTTTGATTGTGTTAAACTGTTGATTTTATGGGTTTTGAGGTTATTCCTTTACTATCTGTAGTTTGGATGTACAGTATATGCTGTGGTATTGTTTTATATATTGTACAGTGCTCAGCGGCCATGGGAATGAGCGCTTTATAAATAAAGTTTGCTTTGCCTTGCTAATCTTCCTTGACTTGATGAAGGCCTTCAACACAGTGACTATGACATTCATCTGTGCAAATTGCATGCCATGGATATACACTACATGAACCCCTGGCCTGGCTGAAAGGTTATTCTCTAACAGGATCACAGTTTATAAAGGCAATGGTGAAATCTTATCCCTAAAATTACTTAAACTCGGAGATACATTGAGGGTAGTTGTTTGCTGAAAAAGTTCACCCTTATCCAGGCTTGGGTGAGCCACACCCTACCTGATGTCCTAGTGATCACTGAGACCTGGCTTAGGCCAGCCACCCCAGACAATGAAATCAGTATCCCAAATTATTTACTCTTCTGAGTGGACAGGAATCAAGAGGAGGTGGGGTGGCAATTTATGTAAGGGACAAATACTCAGCCGCATGCATAGACGCATCATCCTCCCCCAAAGAATTTGAGTGCTTGACCCTAAAGATCGAACTTTCTCCTTCCAGTGCACTCTGTGTAATAGGTTGCTACAGGCCCCCTTCTGCCGGGCCTCATCTGTCTCACTTCAGTTCCGTACTGGGGCTCAGTTCCTTGGAAACCATTACTCTTGGCGACCTGAACTATGATTGGCTATCAAGTGCATCAGCTCCCTTGAAATTCTTTTGTGACACTCTAGGGCTGGTGCAACTCATTGGCAAGCCTACTCACCAAAATAAAAAGAACCTTAACAACAGCTCCCTCTTAGATGTAATTTTGGTTAGCAAGCCACACCTGTTCTCTCATGTCGGAACATTTTTCTCAGACATTAGCGATCATTGTATAATCACCACCATTAGATCCGTGCACAACCCACAGTTTGTGCAAAGCTCTCTATCAAGAGGTACAAACGTAACTTCGATTTGTTTGCATACGTCCACGACTTGAAACATTCACCGCGATGGCAGGAATTCTTCCTAGCCAAAATGGTTAATGGGGCACATTCTATTTTTTATGATATTTTAAGTGAGACTTTAAACAAACATGCACCGTTGGTTAAGGTGCGGGTCAGGAGCAGCACCTGCAGTTGGTTCTCACCTGAGCTCACAGCTTCCCTGTTAGAATGGGATAGTTTATGGAAAAAAGCCAGAAGAAGCAAGAATGACTCGGATTGGTGTCTTTTTAAGAGAGCACGTAACAAGTGCACCAAGTTGGTCAGAGCAGCCAAGGCCGCCTACTATCGTTCGGAGCTAGCCTCTGCCTCAAGAAATCCTTCAAAGCTCTGGAAAACATTAAAAGACATGTCTGGACACACACCTGGTAACTCCATTCCAGCAAAAATTAAGTCCGGTGGCAGCATTATCTCTAACCGATCGGAGATATCGGAAGCCCTCAATAACCATTTTGCAACGGCAGGGCTAGTATTTGATACTTCTCCTGCCAAAGACTTCCGCACAGCTCAGGGCCCACCAACCCATGAGTCCCCCTCTACCAAGGAGGCCTTCTCCCTCCTTCCTGTCTTTCTAAGGGCACTGACTTGATCAGGCAGGAAGCAGAGTCATCCTTGGAGTCTCGTCCCTTTCGCGCGGTGTTAAGCAATGCTAGGTCTATTAGAAACAAGACTGCTTTAGTGGCTTCTGTGGACTTAGCTTGCATCACCGAGACCTGGCTTGACGAAAATGCAGGCCCCATTTTGGGATCTGCGGTTCCGGACGGGTTCTCGGTGATTCACCGCCGAGAGTGGACCGTAGGGGCGGGGGAGTTGCAGTCTGTTTTAGACAGGAACTGGACCTCAGGGAGGAGCCGGTTGGATATACCAACTCCTTTGAATGTATTGTGGGGCAGGTGCAGGATTCAGGATACTCCTCATTTATCGTCCACCAGGTGATGGGAGAGAATTCCTGAGGGAAGTGGCGGATTTCATCGCCGAGAGGGTTTTGGAATTCCCACGATGGATAATTCTGGGGGATTTCAATGCCTGGGTCGACGATGAACTCGCGCTTTTTGGACAAAATCTCCTCCAATTGACTGATTCATTGTGCCTGACATGGGTTATTACCACTGCAACCCACCAGGGGGGACATTCATCGGACCTGATATTCCATCTGGGGATGGAAATCTCGATGTGAGGTGGAGCCATCGGTTGGTCTGACCATCATGCCCTGAGGTTCAGTTTCATGGCCCCCGAAGAGGCCTGCCCAAGGAGATAGTACAGTTCTGTCCTTTGAGAGGAGTTACCTCAGAAGGCCTAATGATGGAGCTGGACTTCTCGGGTTTTCCAATGGATAGCATGGATCCAGGGTCTTTAGTGCTGGCCTATAATAGGGCAGTTGTGGGGGCCCTGGATGTCATTGCTCCTTTCCGTGTTCGCCTCTGTACTCTTCACCCCGAGTCCCCATGGTTCACCGAAGAGATCCGTGGGTTGAAGAGACAAGGCCGAAGATTGGAGAGACACTGGCGGAAGACTCACCTGGAAGTTGACAGGCTTAGACTGCTAGATCATTATAAAATCTACCAGTTAGCAATCTCCCATAAGAAGGTAGAGTTCCTGTCCAGGGAGATTGCTACAGCAAGGAATAGACCGGCCCAGCTTTTCCGGACTGTGGACAGATCTATGCAATCTAGTCTGTCTTCATGCCGGTCGAGCATTATCACAATTACAGTGTGAGGAGTTTGCGACGTTCTTTGCTGATAAGGTGTCTGCTATCAGAGATGAGATCAGCCAGGGCCTCCTCATTGGGTCTTGCAGTGACCAATCGAGGGACACAAGTACCCATTTGACCTGGTCCACGTTCAGTCAACCGGTAGTTATGGATATAGTGAGAATCGTCCAGACTCTGCGCCCAACTTTCTGGGGGCTGGATCCGGGCCCTACACGCCTACTTGTGGGATGTGTAGAGGTTATCGGCCCGATCTTTACTGGGATAGTAGTGGCATCATTTGAGAGAGGGATCTTTCCTGATCCTTTGAAGGAGGCAATAGTACGTCCCCTTCTGAAAAAGCCCTCCCTTGATCCCAACTGCCCAGGAAACTACAGACCAATCTCGAATCTTCCCTTTTTGGGGAAGATTATTGAGAAGGTGGTCGCTTTGCAGCTGGAAGATTATTTAAACATCCACAATATCTATGACCCTCTCCAGTTTGGCTTCAGGAAACAGCACAGTACTGAGACGGCTCTTTGTTCGGTATTGAATGATCTCCTGATGGCAAGAGATTGGAGAACTCGTTCTATCTTGGTTCTCCTTGATCTTTCAGCTGCATTTGACACTGTGGATCATGGGTGCTGTGAAGCGCCTGTGGTCTCTCTGTGGACTAAGGGGTGGTCCACAGTTGGTTTAAATCTTTTCTGCAGGGTAGGACTCAGAGGTAGTGTCGGGATTCATTCCTCAACCTCTGCGCTGTCTACACTGTGGAGTGCCACAGGGTTCAGTGTTGTCCTCGTGTTATTTGGTGTGTATATGCTTCCATTAGGGACATTATAAGACATTTTGTTTGAGTTTCCATTGCTATGCCGATGATTCTCAACTCTATATGTCTTTTGTGCCCGAGCAGGAGTCTGAGTCAAGACATTGTTTAACAACTGCCTCCAGGAGATACAGAACTGGATGAGTGCTGATTGGCTGAGGTTGAACCGGGAAAACAGAGGTATTGGTGGTGAAACCGGGATAAGGATATCAAGTCCATGGGAAAACTCTCAGGTTTATTTCTGGGAGAAACTCGCTCATGGCATCTGGTCAGGGCAGAATTTGGTGTTATATTTGATTTATGGGTTTGACCCTGAGGCACAGGTGTCAGCCGTAGTCAAATCATCCTTTTCACCTAAGGAATATAGCATGGTGAAACACTTGATTCCATTAGAGGATCTTCCACCTGGTCCACGCCTTTGTGTCCAGTCGTCTTGATTATTGCAACGCCCTTTATCTAGGGCTACTGGGAGTGGATATCCATCGCTTACAGCTGGTGCAAAACGCGGCAGCTAGGTTGTTGACTGGAAGCCCGAGGTCCAACCATATAACACCTGTGCTTCGCGAATTGCACTGGCTGCCTGTACAGTGGCGGATCACTTTCAAGGTCATGTTGATGACCTATAAAGCCCTACACGGTTCGGGACCTCGCTACCTGAAATAACTCCTGACTTCTTACTGTCCCTCCCGCTCCCTCCGATCCTCTGGTGAGGGATTGCTGGAGATTCCCAGGGTAACCTTAAAAACATCTGGTGGAAGAACATTTGCCTTTATGGCCCCTACCCTGTGGAATTCTCTACCTTGCCAGATACGCAATTGCCTGACTGTGGAGATTTTTAAAAAAGCTTTAAAGACCTTCCTTTTTAACCAAGTATTTTTTAGTGATTTAAATTATACTGGATTGCTTTTGAATTTGATGTTGTTTACAGTTGTGGTATCGATTTGTATGACTGATATTGTAAAGGCTTTGGTGAGCTTTGGAAGGGCGCCTTAAAGAAATAAAAAATTACTTACTTACTTACTAAAAGAGGTGGAAGACCTACTGCTGCAACTGGACACCAGGAAGGGAGCAGGCTCCGACTTCATAAAGCCATACTATCTGAAATGTGCCTATCATGTGCTTGCAGTGCCAATCACCCACCTATTCAACATGTCACTCTTCCAGGGTAGCCTCCCCCCTCAATGGAAAATAGCCCATGTCATCCCTCTATTAAAAGCAAGTGACCCCTACGATCTAAATAATTACAGTCCGATCTCCCTCCTCCCCATCCTGTCTAAATTACTAGAAAAAATAGTGTGTGGCCAGCTAGGAGTATACTTAGAATCCAGGAGCCTATTAAACTCGGTTCAGTCTGGATTCAGAGCAAAGCACAGCACCATAACAGCCCTAGCTAAGGTGACCAATGATTGGCTCCTAGACCTTGACAACAAGAAGCATGTCTGTGCCATTTTCTTGGATCTTAATAAGGCATTCGACACAGTCGATCACAGCCTGCTTCTTTCCTCCCTAAGCACCTTAGGACTGGAACATAAATCTATGTGCTGGTTTGCAGACAACCTCGGAGAATGGAAACAGCAGGTTAAAGCTGAAGGTGATCTTTCTCCATTAAAACCTATGCTGAGGGGCATGCCCCAGGGCTCTATCCTTGGTCCCCTCCTCTTTGCAGTCTACATTAACAACATCAATGACCCCATAAAAAAAAAACAACATCCACTTATTCACAGATGACACTGTACTGTACTTGAGTCGTCCCACACTGGAAGCAGCCTGTGAAGACCGCCAAGCTGAATTTAACCTTCTACAATTCCAGCTCATAAACAAAAAGCTTTTGCTCAATGTGAAAAAGACAAAAGCCATGCTCGTCTCCCCCTCCTTGCATGCGACAATTCCTGCTGGGGGAGGAGGAGCTATCCCACAAATTACCACTGTTCTTGGAGAATCACTAGAGTATGTAGCTAAATTCAAATATCTAGGGGTTTGGCTCGATCATAAACTTTCCTTCGCCGACCATCTTGAAGAACTACAGAAGAAACTAAGGCAAAGATTAGGACTATTCTACAGAATTAACCACCTGCTCACAAAGGAGGCCAAGATTCAACTGGTTCAAGCCACCTTCCTATCTTTCGTAGATTACGCGGACCTGCTCTACAGCCACTGCACCGCCTCTGCACTGGCTAAATTGGACACCCTCTACCACAGAACTATCAGGTTCATTACTGGCCTTCCACTTTCCACACACCGTCGCTCCCTCTACTCATCGTTAGGCTGGACTTCCTTTCACTATAGAAGGAATAGAAATGCCGCCCTATGGGCCTTCAGAGTGGTGACCAACAAGCTCCCCTCATATGTCTCAGATTGTGTTCCCCAGAGTGTGTTCGGCACCTATGCTCTAAGGAGCTGTCCCTAATTGCCCTCCAAGTTCCAAGGGTCAAAACTCATTTCGGCAAAGCTGCTCTAAGCTTCTCTTTACCCACATTGTGGAACAGTTTACAAAGGAACTTGAAGCTGAGCTGCCCTGTTAGCCTGAATATCTTCAAGGCACTCTACGATCGCTACATGAAAGAACATTGCAAATGTTTTCCTCATCGCTAGCCCACTAGTTCCGCAACTCCCCCTTTCCATCCTGATGCTCGCCATGTTTCTATCCCGGCTGTCACTCTTTCCCTATTAACTCTTCCTGCTGCACCCACCCTTCCCTGTCCGTTCCAGCCTGGCTAAAATCCCACCCCATCCACAGTAGTGTCCCAATTATCTACCCCTCCTCCATCATTATCATAATAAACAAGTACACGACAGCCATCGTCACTTTCTGTGGTTTTAGCCCAATTTTTCCCTCAGTCGCCGGTAATATATCCTTCTCGCCTTATCTCTCTAACCTGCCACCCCACACTGCCTCTCCCTATATGTGTAGTTGCCAGCTGCCTCACTCAAAGATCTCTGCTTATAACCCCTGTATGCCTATGGTTGATTGTACATCTGCTGACTTCTTTAATTGTAAAATAATGCTGTTTTTTATTAATATTTATTTCAACCTTGTACTATACTGTATACACTGTATACACTTTTTCTTCCTTGTATATTATTGCTTTTTGTATACCTGCTTCTGTACTGTACTTTAATGTATTCATGACCAGGTCCACCTTGCAAATGAGCCTTGCTCAATGGTGCCCGCCTGGATAAATAAAGATTTTGATTGATTGACTTAAATTCGGAGATACATTGAGGGTCCCCAACTCTTAAGCCTATTAAGCAACACTTTGTTTAATTTTTTTCTTAATTTGCTATGTTTTTTCACCCCTTTCATTCAGATGGTCCCCATCAGCTGTGCTCCTGTCCCCAGTCCCATCCATCCGCCTTCCCTGGGACTTACCACCACTGCCTGCTCCTACCTTGCTTACCCCCCCTGGACTGGGTCTTCAGAGAGTGGGCACCATACCCCCAATGGAGTTTAAGCTTGGTTTGGCAGTGAGAGCCTCGGTTGTTGGTGTGGGGCCTGTGGAATAGAGCTAGTGTCCTCCTGCTTGCCTTATATTTTCTTTTTCTCCCACCCCTGTGAGCATGCACAGTCATGATAGTGCATAATAATGCATGCTCAGGCAATCAGTATCATTCCTCCCATCCTCCCACAGTTCCAACTTACACTGCCACCTGTGGTCACCCAGGTGGCAGCAGCACAGCAGACACTGGCGGTCCTCCCTTCTCAAAGAGGAGAGTGTCCTCTGGGAAGCTTGAGCCTCCTTCCCGGCCAGCCCTCCGATAACTTGTGCTCATTCTTGAACCTGGGTCACCATTATCTGAAGCTGTAGCACTACCGGTGTGCTAACAGGCCAGCTTCACTTTGCTTCATCTGTTGTAACACTACCTCTGATAGCCTCCTCTATGCAGGCAGCACAGTTACTGTACATATACTAAAGCTAATTGTTAATGAACCAAATAATACACTACAATCAGTCTTTGATGAAACACTGGCATGGATGACTATAAACTGTCTTCCACTGAACAACACAAAGGCAAAAATGCTATTACTGGGGGAGTCATGTGATGCTGCTCACCTAGTGCAGATGTGCTTAAGCTCAGCTCCGCAGACCCCATTGAGAGGGAACCTGTTTTATCAAACAGGTTTCCAAAACTTTCTATTAATTCTCTACTAACATTAGTTGCTGACTTTCAGAATTTAATTTCTGAAAGTCAGCAGTATCCTTTTTTCTATAACAGTACAGTAAACCGTAACGTTTAAACTCATACATTTGTTTTTCAACCTTCAGAACCCTTAATTCCTGATCCATATCTTGACAGAAAATCAGCATTGCTATTCTCTTTACCAGATTTGTGTATCACCTTGAATTTAAATGGCTGTAGTGCCAGATACCACCTTCTGATTCTGGAATTGTTATCTTTCATTTGGTTAAGCCAACAAAGAGGATTGTGATCTGTTACAAGTACAAAGTCAGTTCCTAGCAAATAAAACTTAAGGGACTCCATGGGCCACTTTGCTGCTAAACATTTCTTTTCAATGATGGAGCACCTTTTCTGTCTGTCATGCAACTTCCTACTTATGTACAGATAGGATGTTCCATCCCATCTATATTTTGACTCAGGACTGCACCTAGGTCTACCTCTGATGCATCTGTTTGTAACATAAATGGTTTCACAAAGTCTGGGCTTCTTAAAACGGGCTGAACATAATGCAGCCTTAATGGCTTGAAAAGCTTCATCATACTCTGGGGTCCATTTCACATTATTTGGGTACCGTTTTTTCGTGAGTTCAGTGCGGGGAATAGCTAACTCAGCAAAGTTGGGAACAAATCTCCAATAATAACCAGCTAGCCCTAAAAATTACCTGACATGCTTCTTGGTTTTAGGGACAGGGCTGTTAGCTACAGCTTTCATCTTAGAAACCTCTGGCTTAACTTCTCCATTTCCCAACACATAGCCCAAATATTTGGTTTCCTCCATGCCAATGCACATTTGGTAGGATTAATAGTCAGACCTGCCTTTTTGATAGCTTGGATAATTGCTCGACGGTGTTCCAGGTGGCTTTACCAGTCTCGACTGTACACCACAACATCATCCAGGTACGCAGCACAATAACCAGTGTGAGGTGATAAAATGACATCCATGTACCACTGGAATGTAGGTGGCGCACCATGTAAACCAAATGGCATGGTGGTGAACTGATAGAATCCAACAGGAGTGACAAATGCATTTTTGTCTCTGGATTCTTTATCTAAAGGGATTTGCCAGTAACCCTTGGTGAGATTGAGGGTACTGATATACTTTGCACTCTCCAGTCTGTCCACCAAATCATCTATTTTGGGCATAGGATAACTGTGAAATTCTGACACTTGATTAAGTTTCCTAAAATCAAGGCAGATTCTAACACCTCCTTCTTTTTTGTTTACAATTATCATTGGAGATGACCAAGCACTCCTCGACTGTTCTATGATACCCAGTTCTTTCATTTTTTGTATTTCCTGAACCACATAAGCTCTTAACAGCTCAGGGCATTTGGACACACTTTTCATTTGGACCTCACCTGACACACAAGAAACCAAACTGTGAGACCCAGTGGCTGCTAACACACTTTCATTTGGACTTCGCCTGACACACAAAGAACAAAACTGCTGCCAAGACTGACAAAACTGAACTTTCAGTTATTGTTCTAGACTTCAAGTTTCTACATATTTCAGGTACACTTCAGCTATTGGTCATAGTGCATTTTCATGTATATTTTCCCATTTCTTTTCTGTATTCTGTGACCAAATTAATGTTTGTTTGTTTTTTGTTATAACTGTATGATTATTATTTAAGTATTTTAGTAAAAACATTTGTTTTTCTAAAGAAAATCTGCCTGAGTGAGATTTCTATAATTATGTGTGAATTCTGGGACAGTATTACTCTGTGACAAACTGCAATTACTAAGAGGTTGTCGCCATCAGCAACCAAATTGAAAAAGGGGTCTGTAAAGGATCTGGAAGGATGGGGAGAATACCAGAGTCTGCAGGGATTTTGAACCAGGCTGTTTCATGTTCTGCAGGGAGAAGGCCAAATCAGGTTTTACACTGCTACCCCCAAAGAGAGTGTGACACCTGGGTCTTCCCCTCTTTGTGTAATAGCCAAGGAGGGGTTCATATCTGGTTACAAAACTCGAGATTGGTATTGTGCCCTTATTCAGAGTTTAGAGGGATGCCCTGGGTCCTCGTGGCAGAGGTGCAGTCATGACCTTGGTGAGCAGTCTAAAAAGACATAAGGAGGGTAGCCCTGTTCCCCCCTCATCACGGATTTCACTTAGTGGTGGGCACTGTAAGCTCAGTGGACCTGACCCCTAGAAGTGGGTTCATAACATCCTGTTACAGGAGAAGGAGGTAACAGGTGTTGCAACATGTCTACGAAGGACAAAAGTACTGCCTGAACATCGGCACTTGCGTGGATTTCAGGCACGCCAGGTGATGTCAACATGGGAGATGCAGTCCCCAACATCGATGGCAACATATAAGCCATATTAGGCATGATGATGCTCACAATCTGTCCCGATGTGGAAGGGTCAATGGTGTGGGGGGCTGGCAGCATCGCCACCAAAGCGGTTGAAGGTGCAGAAGTGGTCATGCTGGGGTGAAGGGGCGACTGAGAGCGTACCAGGGAGGTTTTCTCCTTACTCTGCTCTGTCTCCTGGTGCTTATGCTTGTGGTGTCCCAAAGGCTTTCTCCTGGGACTTCGACAAGTGAGAGCCTGAGGAGTGGGCCGACGACATGTTGGAGCTCTTTTTTTCTAGAGCTCTTTCTCCATTCCAGCTACCTGCTGTTTAAGTAGGTGGTTCTCCAGGGCATTTTTCCTGCATCGTCGGATAACGGTGTTGAATTTAAGGCAAATCTGGCAGGCCTTCAGGTTATGGGCCACGCTGAGGCAGCACACGCAGATGTCATGCAAGTCACCCAAATAAATCTTTTGACTGCATTCGCAGTACCTGAAGAGCTCAGCTGGCTCTTTAGATGATGTGTACAATGTCAAGTATCATTTATTTATTTATTTTATTTAGTTTTTGTTGACCGGGTAAGTGCACTAGACAAATCCTGCCTATTTTCAGGCACGACCCGTGGGAGGGCGATACAGATGAATGCCAACTGACCTTGAACCAGATTAAGCTGTTGGTGGTATTTTTAGTGAATGAGGAAATTTGGCCAGGACACCGGGGAAATTCCCCTACTCTGCTGCTGGTCAGTGGCTGGTGGGGACTCTCGCTGACGTCAGCACCCGACATGGCAGACGTTCCTGAGGTCAGGATGAAGGAGGAGGTGGAAGAATGCAGGAGAGAGAGTTCTGTTGCTCTCGCTATGCTAGGGGAAAACGCTATCGCAAGTTCACTTTTGGAGGTCCAAACTTTACCCCAGCTGCCAGTTACACATGAGAATAAGCCTTTTACTCCACTTACTGCGGTGCCTTCTATTTCTGAGCCATTGCCTGTTCTTGCTTTGCCCTGCAACGGAGATTCAGCTACCGGAGATCTTAATACGCCGCAAATTCAGAGGAAGGAACTGCCTCACAGGATATGGTTTCCGGAGGATCGCTAAATAGCGCCGGACCACGCACGACGTATTTAGTCAGCAACAATTGGGCTGCAGGAAGGAGGAAGTATCACCAGCTCTGCAGACTGGTCGGAAGAAGTGGCGCTATGGAGGCTGGATGGAGGAGTAATGCTCGGGAGTTTGGGTTCCTGACTTGGACTGGACTCGCTTTCAGGTAGGAAGACACCTGAGACTGTTCTACAACGCTCCCTCAGCCATCTACTTCGAGGGAGGGTAGGTGGACTTGCGACTGAACCTCTGATGTAACCCTGGATACTCTTACTACTGGATCTACGGGTCTTACTACCCCCTTAACAAACCACACTCCCAAACCAACAATGTCTGAGTTATTTAAGTCGAAGTTGGAACAAGCCCCTCGTCGCAACGCTGTGCGTTTGAAATATAGAGGTGGTTTGAAAGAGCACCACGATAGATATTATGTTTTCAAACAACTTCTGAAGTCTAAAATGGGTTTTTGTGCCAAGGATATTTATGCCCTCATTCATGTCTCTGGGGAGGATTCCTTTGACGTTAGCTTTCAAACTGCTGCCCTTATGGACAAATTCTGGGACAAATATGCTAACCAAAAAAATCACCCGGTGTGGCTTCCTTTTTTTGCTATTCCTTTAACTAGACCATTGATTAGGTTTATCACAATTATGTTCCGAAACGAGGGGGTTAAGGTAAGTGATATTTACCGATGGTTGCAATCCAAATGTGAGGTGTTGGGGCCACCTGAAGCCCTTCTGGATATAGAAGGCATTTGGACAGGGGGATGGAAATTTAAAGTGAAATTGCTACAAGTCAATTCTGAGATTATTCATTTGCCTAACAGTTTCTTTTGGGAAAGGATAGAGGTTTGCTTTATGGGGGCAGCCTAAAGCATGTTATAAATGTGGGATAGAACACACATTAGTAGTGTTGCGACATGATGAAGTGTCCTTTATGTGGGGGTTTGGGGCATTCTGTTGACATGTGTACCAACATCTTCCAATGTAATCTTGTAAAGCGAAGGCCATGCCTTCCATCAGTGTCCTTGGGCTAGGCATAATTGCTCTGAAGGTTTAGACCAGGACGGTTTGCTTCCAAACGCCCAGGCCAAATTGCAAACTCCGGGTGACAAGGTTACCCCCCCCCAAGGCAAGATCCTGTTTTACCCCTCTCATCCCCAGAGGCTGCTAAGCCTGTGCCACCTGTGGTTAATGACCCTCAGGATACTGTGCATCCGGTTCCCCCTCAATCAGGAGACAGCCAGAGTCAGGTCTCTATTATGCCACCCCCTTTTGAAACCGTTAAAGGCAGGAGGTTCACTAGAGCATCCTCAAAACATTCCCAGATCAGTCCGGTAGTGACTGAAAATTTCTTTTCCCCCCTTCAGGATGAGGTTAGAGACTCAGATATGGAGTCTGAGACCTCTCATCTCTCTGAAATTATAACGGACGAGGAAGATAGTAAATCTACAGAGCTTGCTAAAGATAGGAAAGGGAAAAAGGGAAAAAAAGGAAAGTAAGCCAAAAGCATAGTTCATAAGTATTTTCATGGCCTCTTTGAAATTTGCTTCTTTTAATGTGTGTAGCTTAAAAACGTTTCATAGGCAGATATCCATATTTTCATATCTTGCATCCCTGAAGTTAGATGTTATTTTTTTACAAGAAACAAGGGTGTCTTCCATTTCTGAGGAAAAAAGATTAAAAAGACTATGGACTTGTGGCCCATCTTTTTGGTCTTTTAGTACTGAAATCGCAGATGGAGTAGCTATCTTATTTGGTAATTCTTCTTTTAAAATCTCGAAGGTTATAGATTTATCACCTGGTAGAGCTCTTATATTAGACTGTTCATGGGGTGAATATTTTTTTCGCTTTCTTAATGTTTATAGCCCGCAGACTAAAACAGGCCGTATTGCTTTATTTACAGAAATTAAACCCTTTTTATTCACCAGGAAACATTTAGTTTGGGGAGGGGAATTTAACTGTTCCCTTGATATCCAGCTCCGTAAAATACAAGGGAAAAAGGTTTATTGCGACTCAAATGCATTATTAGAGGTGGTAACAGATGCTGGGCTTACGGACGCCTTCCGTAGCTTACACCCTACAGATGGTAACACTTACCATAGACATACATTTGCCACTAGGATAGATATGTTTTTTACTTCACACTGTCTTCAGGTTTTGTCTTGCATTGCAGTTCCAGTGGAATTCTCTGATCATCATATCTTATTTTGTACTTTATCTCTACGACATCTTCCTCCTAGATTACATTCTTGTATATCACGGTGGAGGTTGAATACTTCTTTTCTCTCAGACCCTGCTTATTTCTCTAAACTGGAATTTTTTTAGCTGCAAAGTCCTCTACTTTGGCTCTATTTTCCTCCCATATGAGTGGTGGAAACAATTTAAGATTGAGGTTAAACATTTATTTCAGACCTGGGGTACAACAGAGGTGCAGGATGAATATAGGACATATTTGGTTCTTAGAAACCAATTATATAGACTCATGTCATTCCCTCCAAACAATCATGACCGCTTTCTTTCCCAAATAAAGAATATTAAGCAACAAATGAAAACATACCAATACAATAGAGCCAAGTCTTTGGATTTGGAATTTCGCTTTAATTTTAAAAATTCTCCAATGGCTGATCCCTTTCATGCATGTAAAACACACTTAAGAGATACTATCATGACTGGTTTGATTAATGCAAATAATGAGCTTATTACCACTGATGTAGGTATGCTACATGTAGTACAGCATTATATTCAGAATTATTTTTCATCCCCACAGGTACTTCCTACGGATTCTCTCTCAAGTACGGTTTTTTCTTCTCTTCCCCAACTGCCTTGTGATCTGGTCCAGTCTTTACGACTACCTATTTCCACTTCTGAGGTGATTGAAGTCATTAAACAATTAAAGATCGGATCTTCCCCTGGTATAGACGGGATACCTAATGAGTTCTATAAAAAATGCGTAGAATATATGTTTTTTTTTTCTTCCTATTGTGTTTAATTGTTATCTATCATCAGGGATCTCCTGCCAAGATTTTTCAATGTCCTTAATGACTTTCATTTATAAAAAAGGGGATAAAAACTTACTCTCAAATTGGAGACCAATCTGTTTGCTAAACAGTGATTATAAGATTTTATCTAAAATTTTGAATAATAGATTGGAGAAATTAGCTAGGCTTTTAGTTCACCCTGCACAAACGAGCGATAAAAAATAGGAAAATCCAGCACAACCTCTTTTGCTTAGAGATCTTTTGCATGTCGAGCTAATTTTTTCATCAGAATTATTAGCAGCTTTGGATCAATCCAAAGCGTTTGATGCAGTCAGTCATTCTTATTTGTATTTCGTTCTTTCTGCTTACGGAATTCCTGATACTTTTGTACAATGGATTTCTCAGTTGTATAAATCCGCAGTTTCAGTTCCTATAGTAAATGGCCTATTAGGGGAGAAAGTTATGATTTCCCAAGGTGTCAGACAAGGATGTCCCTTAAGCCCCTTATTATACACTTTCATTCTGGATCCGGTGATTAGAAGCATTATTTGTGACACCTCTATTTCAGGTATTGCTCCTTCTGTGGGCCTGGAAATGGTTAAAGTTACTGCTTTTGCAGATGACGTCACCCTTCCTTTAGCTGACTCATCTTCTTTGCGGAAAGCCTTAGAGTTTTTTCTTTCATTTAGTAGATACGCTGGTGCCTCTCTTAATATCACAAAAAGTTTTGTTATGCAATTGGGTCAGTTAGTTCCAGCCTTATCGAATTGTTTTGATATTCCCCTAGTAACTGGGCCTCAGAAAATACTGGGTGTCTGGTTTGGGATAGATAATATGGAATCTATAATTGGGAAAAGCAGTTAGATTGGGTGAAATTAAAGTCAATCAGTGGAAACACTGAAATTTGGGAAAGAAAAGAGTCTTAATTATAAAAAATTTGTTTTGCCCATTTTTCTTTATTTAAGTCACCTTTTCCCACCTCCGCTTTCGTTAGAAACTAGGATTTATAGTATTTTTTTTCAGATGTTATGGGGCAATAGATTAAACCCTGTAAAGAGAGAATATACGTATCTCAGATATAGAGAGGGTGGATTACATATGATTAATCCTGTGATTTTTTTTCATTCTGTTTTTTTATTTTCCTCTTTTTCATTCATTTGGCATGCACCGTCTCTTCCTTGGCAATTCTGGATCAAATCTATATGGCACAAATATTTTTTTAAATGGTCTCTTCTTCCCCTAGAATATTATTATCAGATGGTATACCACAATATGGTATCTCGCCTTGAAGAAATTGTATCAATGGAAGATTCCTCTATATAAATTACATTCTTTACACAGAAAATCCTTTTATGAGTACATTGTGTATGATGTGCAAAAAGTAATATTACTTTTTCCATCCTGCTCCCCATCTAATATGAAGTATGTACTCGGTAAATTAACTGACAATAGAATTCCGGTTAAAATTTGGGACGTTATATGGATCTCTGCTCATGGTCGTTTAGGAGTTCAGGGAAATCTAAAGTATAAACCAGTAACTGATAGATATTGTTTAAGACAAGATTGTATTAATATTGAAGAAAGCCAGTCTCATTTCTTTATTGAATGTCCTGATAGTCAGAGGTTTTGGGAATTTGCAGCTAGACACTGGAATATGCCACACCTACGGTCCATTTCTTACTGTACCCTGGTATTAGGTGATTATTCTGGAGATTGGGACCGATACCATAGAAGTAATGCTGAATGCTTTTTGCGCCTACATATATTATTTATGGCAAGCTCATAGTTATTTTGTGTTGCAACAACTCCATACGGAATTTGATGTTATTCTCTCTGCTGTTGTTGCTGACTTACAAACTATTCGCTTTCAGGATGGAAAAAAATATTCCAAATCTTATGTTACTTATTTATGGAAAGATTTTTCTTTTTGTTAATGTTTTAGTTTGTTTTCTTTGACATTTTCAGATATGCTTTTGTTCTGTTTCAGCTGTTATATTTTCCTTTTTGTGTGATGTTGTGTTTCTTGCCTAATAAAGTACCCCTACTCTTTTCGATAAGTGCAATGTGATCTTTAATATCCACCTGAACTACCACCAATCCAGGCAGATGGGACCTCGGTTTAACGTCTCATCCGAAAGACGGCACCTCAGAAATGCAGCACCCCTCTCATGCTGCATTACAGTGTCAGGACTGGGATAGTAACCCAAGTGCCAGATGTGGGAACTGAACCCACAGCCTTCTGATCTCCCGGCCTCAGAGGCGAGTGTGCTACCTACTGAGCCACTGACAAAGCTATGACATTTATGAAAAGTGATAGCGAACTAGAGGGAGAAATAACTGTAACAGCGGTCAACTATAGCAGCGGCGTCTCTGTACAGGGTCTAGTGAATATGGTCAATGGTGAGAAAAGAACTGAGGAGGGAAGAGGCCACCCACATTTATATGGGGGAGCCGACATAGGACATCATCGTGGGTGGCACCTAGCAGACTGCTTGCAAAAAGTTTCCATGTGGTCCTGGTACCTGACGGCTATAGTTTTATAGGTGTGGCCTGATAAAAGAGATATTCTCAAAGAAGATAGCAGTTAACTGTCATTAGTTTACCATGACAAGATATATTTGGTAGATGCAATAATGGAACAAAATGGATGAAGTGCTTGCTCTGTTTGAGGATGTAAACATTCCAGGAATTTATCCAAAGTAAATGCAAGTTTTCACATATAATAAATCTACAAGTCAGTTAGGTAGTTCTCTGGCTATGAAGACATATTTAAAAAAAAAAAAAAAAGCTTGTTTTTCTTTTTCTTCTCATTCAATGCCTCCCAGGCTACCTGGGCCCTGAAGCTGCGGTGGGAGTGTCAAATCAGACTAGAAGGTGGTTCCGAATTGCACGCTGCAATCTCTTCTTTCCTGCCACCTGGACGGTCCCTCTCACTAGTCCACTTCGTGGTTCTGGTAGCCCTAACCCTTCCCTCTGCCAGACAGCCCCATTAGGAGCAGTGCACCTCCAAAGCATGCTGGGGTGCAACCTGCATGAATATTGTATAATTAAAACAGAAATCCATTTTAATTCATGTTGCTCAATCAACCGCAAAAATTACCATGACTGCACTTATACAGAGTTTTGAGCTTCCTATATCTATTATACATGTCCCACGCTACACTCAAAGTGTCCCACATTTTGTCCACCTTGAAAGTGTCTCACACGTCCCTCCACCCCCATGGATCCCACATTTACATGACAAAAGGATACCCCTCATAACTCTTGACCTTTGTCCCTGAAATATGGAACCTGAATCATCAGAAATGGAGATAATTAGGGGGCTGAAATTCAGTTTTGCAGTCCCCAGCCAGCAGCCAGTGGTTAGGGAAAATCCGCTGGACCTACCAGATTACTTACAGATACATTGCTACCTCTTAAGCCAGCAAGGCTAGTCCAAGAAGCAAGTTACTGCCCATTGCAAAGTGTCGCCATTTAGCTTGTGTTAATTTTAGACCCTCCAGAAACAAGTCCTGAACACTGAAAAGTAGTGCTTTGATTTATACAAAGTAGAGTTTTTATTTAGCATCATAGATTATAATAAATTTCAGGTTTTGCAGTGTGAGTCAGCGCTTTTCTATGAAGAAAGAATTCCAAGGTGTAAAATGAGAGACTCCCCCCCCCCCACATGTGAGGCATGAAGGTCCAGTATGGGCAGCCTAGAGATTCAATCAGCTGCTGTGTACAGTACTGTAGGTTTGAGCTGACAGCTGAGTAGCAGTGGGTCAGCACAGGTGTACAGTGAGAAAAGTGCAGCAGCTTCCCACAGCTCATTGTTCCTTTGAGGATTCTTGAAGGGGACATCTGTGGGGGGAGGGGTGGTCTCAGTGGGTATGCAGATTCGAGCAGCTGGCAGTGCCAGTCTTATTAGTTTTCTAGACCTAGGATATGATAAAATTTATAAGGCTTGCTTGCATGGACTGGTTTGTGAGTCATTGCTACTAGCCTTTCAGAGATTATGGTAGCCAGACTGGAATATTCTGGTCTTAGAATACAATTGAGACAGAAACTGGCCAGTTCTGCTGACCCAGTGGTGCTGAGGGTTGAGACGCTGGTCGCCACACCTTGCGCCACACCAGTGACCAGGGTTTGGGAACGGACTCGGGTCGCTAGGAGGTCAGCCAGGGCGAGGAAAGATCGAGTGTCCGCTGACAGCTCTCCTTCCTTGGGGTGGGGGAACACAACATTGTGCTGTAGACTGACACCCAGTGGAAGCTGGGGGTCAGCACAGGTGTGATACTCAGGAGTGGGGTGGACCCATGCACAGGGCGTAAGACTGCCTCTGTGGAGGTGGAGACAGTCACCCTGCCCATTGTGCCTGCCTGGGTTCGGGGAGAAAAAACGGAAGACAAAAAGATGAAGCTGGTATGCTCCATGATGGCTAGCTGCACCAACACCGCCCCATGGTGATCTAGATGTTGGCTTCCGGGGATGGGGGAGGCTGGCACCCCTCGCCTTCGGCCCTGTCACGGAGTGGGGGGGGGTAACCCATGTGGGATAGCCAGGAGGTATGGATGCGGGAAATGCCTGGCTGGAGGGACGAGTCGGAGAGATAATTTCCCTCTGAGGGAGGGCTGGAGCTGTCTGCCCACTGCAAGGAGGAGCAAAAAGTACATACAGAAAAAAAAACAAAGAAACTGGCCAGTTCTTTAACTGCCTGTTTGATTGTAATTGGTACTGCAAATGTTTTAGTTGTTGTAACAGCCAAAGAGTAGCAAGCTACTGTGTATTAAAGTCTTTCATTGCATCGTACCCAATATCTGTAACTCACTGGTGAACAGAACTCGATGTGGATCGTACCATACAAGGTGAATAACTGATTGCCTGTCATGCGTTCAGACAGCCTACTGCTGATGATCAGTATTCCAGGGGCCCGATATTCAAAAAAGTGCACAGGTTTGCACTGCACTTTTCAAGTACCCAGGAGTCCGAAGATACTATATCCAGTCAGACAGCGCACTGGCACTATCCAACTAAATACGGGGCCATGTCTGTGCAGCACTAAGTCAAATAGCACTGCCCTGACATGGATTCCTGCTGTGCAGGGAAGTGAGCCACAAGAGTGGATAGCGCCGGAGCCATGTGTTCTTGCTTGCAAGCACCACCCCATCTTCAAACCCTGGTCTCAGGCGCCAGAACCTACACCCATACCTGGTCTCGGGCTCCTATGCACCCCCCCAAAACTGGGGCAGCATGTTTCTGGGAGTGCAACATGGACAAGAAACCTGCAACATAGCAGAGGTAGCACAGTCGGCAGAGGTCCCAGTGCTTCTACTGTCACTGGCACAGCTCCGGGCATCCTTTAGGACTCGGGTTTGATGAGCTTCATAACACACCTGAGCGATGGGCTATCCCCCTTCAGGGGTAACACACTCTCTGTGCCCCTTACACAGCTGGAATACCCATTCCCACAGCCAACCATACCCTGCAGCTGCCTTCCCTGAAGACCAGACTAGCCGTGTTTCCCCACCACCACCCACCCACACAGCTGGAATAGCATTGTAGACATGTGGAGGGTTAAAAATTAGAAAGTAAAAAAAATAATTTATGATGTGCAGCATAGAAGGTACCTAGAAAGGTATATCTGACACGTATGCTAATGTTTTTCGTGTATCATGACAGATATTGAGGTCAAAAAGTAAAAAGGATCACAGTAACTGAATAACAAAAAAGGAAAAGTATATTCACTGAATAACTGATACTGCAGTTCCACAATGCTGAAAGTTCAGATGGAATTATTATGCTTCTCGCAGAAAGGTGACGGCTCTCACAAAGTAATGACTGTTAAAACGGAATTTGAAATAAAAATGACAGAGGTAACTTCAACGTAGAGCAATATGATTTCAAGATGTAATGGATTTACTTGCACAGCTTTAAAAAAACAAACAAACAAACAAAAAAAACAGTGTATAATGCAGCAGTGTTAAGAACTTTGTGGCATGTCCCTGGAATATTTATTTATTTAAAAGTTTCACCAGGATAGGCATACTGAGCAGTGAATGCTCATTTCCAGATGCGTCCTGTGGAGAGGGGATGGGGATACACAGTAAGTACAGCAGCAAAAAGACAAAATACAGTGCATAATGGATAATAGATACAAACATCAAACAAGATGACAAAATAGATATTATACATTACAACCCAGAAAAAGTGCTAGAAGACTATAAGAAACAATCACAAGAGTAATATAGGATAAGTGCTGAACTGCAAATGGATGGAGAGGCAAATATAGCGAAGGTAGAAAATTAAGCACATCCACAGGAAGGTGGGAAATGGTCCTTAAGGAGGGAGTTGAGGACCCAAGGGGAGGCAGCGTAATGGATGAGCGGGGGGAGGGTGTTCCAAATTTTTGGTAAACAGTGTGAGAATGCTGCCTGACCAACTGAGGTGGACTTGGGTGGGATGGTTAAGGTGCGAAGGTCATGGTTTCTAAGTGAGTGAGAAGAAAGTGGTTTGAGGGAAATAGAGGAGGAGAGATAGAGGGGAGAGAGTGAAACCAGAATTTAGCAAGAAAGTTGATGCAGTGGATATGGCACCAGTCAGCTAGGGAAGGAAGAGAGACTGGTATAGGGTGCAGTGATGGTAACTGGGAGGACAGACAAGAGTGAAATGGCAGGAGTGGAAAAGAGAGTCCAGCCTGGTTAGGGAAGCTTTGGGAGCGGCACTGTAGACTACATCACCATAGTCAGAAATAGGATCATTTTCTGAACCAGTGCTTGAGAAGCTGGCAGTGGGATACATCCACGATTTCTGTATAAGGCACCAAGTTTGGGGTGCAGCTTTTAGTGGATGGCATTTATGTGCCCAGAAAAGGTGAGGTTCTGGTCAAGCCAGTACCTGAAGGAGGAGTTGTCCTCAAGTGAAGTCCCATCTACAGTGTGGAAAGAGGGGAGGGATTTGAGCCAAGAGAGTCTGTACCTCGTGCCAAAGGTCATGGAGACTGTCTTCTTGGCATTCAAAAATAACTGATTCTCCCAGATGGTTGATCTTGGGGGATTTCAGTGCCTGGGTCAACAACGAACTCTTGGCATTTGGACAGAGCCTCTTCCAATTGATGGATTCATTGGGCTTAACACGGGTTATTACCACTGCAACCCCTAAGAGAGGACACTCATTGGACTTGGTATTTCACCTGGGGATGGAGACCTCTGACGTGGAGGTGGAGCCCATCTGATAGTCTGACCATCACCTCCTGAGATTCAGTTTCACAGCCTCCCAAAACAGGCCTGCCCCAAGGGAGTTGGTGCAGGGCCGCCCTTTAAGAAGGGTTACTTCAGAAGGCCTAATGGCGGCACTGGACCTCTCTGGAATTCCAGGGGATAGTTCTGATCCTGGGCCTCTTGTGTCAGCCTATAATAAGGCTGTCACAGAGGCTCTGGATATCATTGCTCCTTCTCATGTTTGTCCTCTTACCTCTCATCTGAGTTCCCCATGGTTTAATGAGGAGATTCATGAATTAAAGAGGTGGGGACGAAGGTTGGAAAGACACTGGTGGAAAACTCACCTGGAGGTGGACAGATTTAGATTGGTGGATCATTACAATGTCTATCAATCGGCCATTTCCCATAAGGAGGCAGAATTCCTATCCAGGGAAATTGCTACAGCAAAGAACAGGCCAGCCCAGCTCTTCCGGGCTGTGGACAGACTGTGCAGTCCAGTCTGTCTTCACTGTGGTCGAGCATTATCACAAACACACTGTGAGGAGTTTCCGCAGTTCTTTTCTGTTGAGGTGTCCACTATCAGAAATGAGATCAGACAGTGCCTTCCCATTGGTTCTTGCATAAATCAACTGGGTGGTACTAATACCCAGTTGACCTGGTCCACCTTTAACCAACCAGTAGTCGTGGATATAGTAAGGATCATTCAGACTCTGTTGCCAACCTACTGTAGTTTGGATCCAGGCCCTACGCGCCTTTTAGTGGGGTGTGTAGAAGTTATCGACCCGGTCCTTGCTGGGATAGTGCAGGTTTCATTGGAGAGAGAGATCTTTCTGGATCCCTTAAAGTAGCAGTTGTTTGTCCCCTTTTAAAAAAAAAACTCCCTCGACCCCGACTGCCTGGCTAACTACAGACCAATCTCGAACTTACCCTTTGCTGGGAAAGTTATTGAGAAGGTGGTCCCACTCCAGCTGTAGGATTATTTGACCAACCACAATATCTAGGACCCTCTCCAATCTGGCTTCCAAAAAAGGCACAGCACTGAAACAGCCCTGGTGAGGGTACTTAATGACCTTCTGACGGCGAGAGATCAGAAAGCCCGTTCGATCTTGGTTCTCCTTGGTCTCTCAGCAGCATTTGACACTGTGGATCATGGGGTGTTGCTTGAGCGCCTGCAGTTTTTCTGTGGACTGAGGGGGGCAGTCCACAATTGGTTTAAGTCCTTCCTTGAGGGCAGGTTTCAGAGGGTAGTGTCGGGAATTTATTCTTCAGCCCCTCATGGACTGTCCTCCGGGGTTCCACAGGGCTCGGTGCTGTCCCCCTTGTTATTCATAGTGTATTTGCTTCTGTTAGGGGACATTATAAGGTGGTACAGATGGAATTTTCATTGCTGTGCTGATGATTCTCAACTGTACATGTCCTTTGTACTCGATCAGGAATTGGATTCCGTTACTGTGTTTAATAACTGCTTGCTGGAGATTCAGGGTTGGGTGAGTGCTAGTTGGCTATGGCTGAACTCGAAAAAACTGAGGTATTGGTTGTGGACCCTGAAGGATGAGAGGGATATGGGCAGGAAAACCATCAGGATTGAATCTTGGTGGGACCCCGTTTATTGTCTCTGGACAGGTGCGGAACCTGGGCATTGTTTTTGATGAAGGCCTGACCCTGAGGGCACAGGTTTCGGCTGTAGTCAAATATTCCTATTATCATCTTAGGAACATAGCCCAGGTTAAACACCTGGTTCCGCCTGAAGATCCTCCCACCTTGGTCCACGCCTTTGTCACCAGTCGTCTAGATTATTGCAATGCCCTCTACCAAGGGCTGTCAGGGGTAGATATCCGCTGCTTGCAACTAGTGCAGAATGCAGCGGCCAGGTTGCTGACTGGAGCTTCTAGGTCCAGTCATATTACACCTGTGCTGCGTGATTTGCACTGGTTGCTGGTACAGTGGCAGATTACCTTCAAGGTCACTTGCTGACCTATAAGCCCTATGAGCAAGGCCCTCATGAGCAGGGTCCCTGCTACCCGAGAGCTCCTGTATCCCTACTGTCCCTCCCGCTCGCTCCGCTCCTCTGGTGAGGGATTGCTGGAGATTCCCAGGGTATCCCTTAAAACATTGGGAGGAAGATCTTTTGCCTTTGTGGCCCCTACCCTATGGAATTCTCTACCTCAACAGATACCGGTAGAAGTGTTTAAAAGTTGTTTAAAGACATACCTATTTAACCAGGCCTTCTCAGGAACATACTGAGTTTAAATTTATATAGATGTTTAATATGTTTTATATGTGTTTTAATTTGTTGTGATGAAGGTGTTATGTTAAAATGTGTAAAGGTGCCCTGAGCTTTGGAAGGACGCCTTAAATAAATAAAAACATGATGATGATGATGATGATTAGAGCAAAACCAGAGCTGAACTTTGTCAAAGTCATGCTGAAGTCTGGATGCTACATCAGAGGCGGAGGGACCAGATGCATACAGGACAGTATCATCAGTATACATGTGAATGGAGGAGCGTGGACAGGCAGTGGGAAGGTTGTTTAGGAAGACAGAGAATGGCAGTGGGCCCAAAACGGAACTCTGAGGAACTCATGTTGATGGGAAGGGGAGGGGATATTGTTTCACTAATCTGAATGGACTGTGTTTTTCCCACTAGGTATGAATGGAACCAGCTGGTAGCTGCATTTCAGAGCCCTGCAGCACTGAGTCTGGCAAGCAGGAGGGGGTGGAAGACTGTATTGAATGCCTTGGCCAGGTCGCTAAAGATAGCAGAGGTGATGAGACCCCAGTCCATACCCGTCAGCATGGAGTCGATGAGCCTCGGGAGGGAGGGGGTGGTGGAGTGGTGTTTTCAGAAACCAGACTGGTAAGACGCGAAGACAGAAGAGGAGTCAAAGGAGGAGGAGGAGAGTTAGGATAGCACCAGGTGTTCCTGTAGTTTCGCAAGAATGAGGCACAAAGAGATGGGTCGGTAGTTTCCTGGGGAGGAGGGCTCATCTCCTTTTGAGAGGGGGATAACAGTGGCATGTTTCCAGTCAGATGGGACAGATGCAAGAGTGAAAGAGAGCTTTAATGGAGAAGCAAGGATGTAGCAATAGCAGGAGCAGAAAGGTATAGGATTCTGGAGTCAAGACCAGAGGGGCACTTACCCTTAGAGGGATTTAGGGCAAGAAGAGCTTTGAGGGCATCAGCTGGGGATATTGGACAGAAGGAGAATGAGGGGGATCCCGACTGAGAGGGATCACGGGGGGATGGTAGAGCAGAGGAGGAAGAGAGGGAGGAGAGGAGGGAAGAGGCACAGGAGGTAAAGAATTTGTTAAACTCTATGGCCACAGGGAAGGAATCAGCTAGGGAGATATCATCCACTTTAAGAACAGGTGGCGGGGGCTGGGAAGCAGGGGAGAACAAGAAGTAAACATCCTTTGGAATTTGGATGGGTGGTTGATGTTAGATTCAAATGTGGCTGAGAAGTAATCAGCTTTGGCCAGTCTAATTGCCCTGGTGCAAGCATTTCTGAGAGTATGGTACTTCTGGAGGGCTACTGAGGAGCCAGTAGATTTGTGCAACTTCCATGCCTGATCCCTGGCACGTAGGCATGCCATCAGTTCAGCAGAGACCCAAGGGAGGTGGGAGCCGCACACATGAGTGTGTCTTAGGGGGGCATAGTGTGATCCCAGATAGCGAGTAACTTGGAATTGAAATATTCCAGTGCAGAGTCAATCGAGGAAGCAAGGGGGATGGGGGAGCCAATCAGTGTTAGACAGGTCATTTAATACAGGGGCCAGATCTAAAGATTTATACAAGTGGATATGTAAGATTTTCGGTGGAGCTTTTGGGCGATGAAGTTTGCGAACAGTGTATATCAGGTGGTGGTCACTTAGGGTGTCTGGTAATATACCAGCTGCAATAATACGATGTGGGTGGAAAGTGACAGCCCAGTCAATCAGGGAGTGATTTAGGGATTTCGTGTTTAGTCGGGTGGGTTCGCTTATTAAGTGGGAAAGATTAAGGGAGGCTATCTCGTTCCAAGTTTTATTTTGGGTAGGTGAGAGCCAGTTCATGTTAAAATCATCCAGTATGTGCAGTTCACCTGTAGAGGAGTAGGACTAGAGGGTAGTCAGTAGAGCTGTGACAGAGGAAGGTGAAGGATTAGGGTAGCAGTATGTCCCGGCAACAAAATGGGTCAGGGAGAAGGGGAGGGTGATCTTTATCAGAAGTAATTTGTAGGCCTTCCAGAGAGATGTTGTGCATATAGGTGCGAATTGGACGGAGGAGGTGATGTACATGGCAATGCCACCTCCTCTGGTGCTGCAGTCCAGGCAGATGAGGGAGTAGCCAGGAAGTGAGACACTCGCATCCAGTAATATTGAACTTTAGCCATGATTCACTTATGATTAGTATGTCAGGGCAGAGGTCTAAGGTTAGTGGCTGCAGCAAAGTCAGTTTGGGGAGGAGGCTCCTGATGTTTATTTATTTATTATTTTATTTATTTCAGTTTGGGATTCACATCTTTGAGACAAAGACTCATTTTCGAAGGTTCCAAGTCAGTGTTACATAAACAAAATTAAACAGTTACAATAATAAAAGGTATACAGAAGATGACATTGAGACATTTACATTGGCAGGTTAAATAGAAATTGAGATCAGCATACAACATTTACAGAGGCAGTATGATATGACTGAGACTAATGTACATCGAAAAACAGTGACAGCAGAGAGGAAGGGCTGCTAAGAGAAGGCTGTTAAGGCTAATGATTGGGGTTCACTAAGTAGTGTGCCAACCTAGGATGGATAGGGGTGGGGTGGTCAGCCAAAAGTGGCATCATCAGAGGTGGGAAGGGGGTAAGATGGGGTTGACAGCCATAAGTGTGCATCGTCTGGTGAGATGAGGGGCTGAAGGTGGGGGAAGGTGGGTGGAGAAAAGGTACGGTATGGGCGGATGAGGCCCTGACTCCATTAGTACAGGCCAGTGCAATCCATTTTAGTGCCAAGAAGGGATCTGAGCCCGGTTATGAAAGAACTGTTCTTGGGTGTGCCAGTGAGGTAAGCAGGTAGCTCACTGTACCATTTCGGTCCTTGGTACAGGATGGAATTCTGGGCAAGTTTCATCCTTTTGAAGGGGGTCACCAACTTGTCAGTAGCAGTACTTCTGGTAAATTTTGTTGGAACTGCCCGCTTAAAAAGACTTTCCAGAGAGGTGGAGGTGAGACCAAGGAGCACTTTTTTTAGTAGTAGGCAGGTTTGGAATTGCCTTCTCAGGTTTAGGGGGAACCACCCAGTACCAGTATATAGCGAGCAGGTGTGGTTATCCAGAGCAGCCCCCAAAGTAAGACGGCAGGCCTTATTGAGGAGTGTGCTAACCCTATTAAGGGCAAATTTTGTGCCAGCCCCATAGATAGGCAGACCATAGTAAACAAATGACAGTATTGAACCACTTATAGCAAATTTTAGAGCATCAGGTGTCAATTAATTCCTGTGTCGGTATGGACACCAAGTTTTGTTTGCAGTCTTGATTACAGAGTCTATGTGGCTTGAGAAGGTGAGTGTGTCATCAAAGGTAATGCCTAGATATTTAAAGTTTGTTACTTGTTCAAGTATCTCACCCTTTTGGTTTTGTATAAGCATGGGTAGGTACTTCTTTTTGCTTTGGGAGGTGGAGAAGAGCAGACATTTATTTTTTTGTGTTTTAATAGTTGTTTGTTTTGTATAAACCAAGATTCAAGTTTCAGGAAGCTGCTTTGGAGTACATTAGTGATGGAGTTGTGGTCATTTCCTGCGACTGATATTACTGTGTTGTCGGCATAGAGAACTATGTGTGCTGAACAAGCCATTAGTGCAGAGCTGATGAAAAGTCTTAAAAGTAGAGGTCCAAGAATTGAGCTCTGTGGGACCCCTAGTAGCACCTCCTTAGCTGCAGATAGGGTATCCCCTATTTTCACATGTTGTGATCTATTGGAGAGGTAGTTGCCAAACCATAGTACCATTTCAGGTGCTAGGCCTTTAGACAGGAGGCAACTTAGTAGTAGATTGTGATTAACTGAGTCAAATGCCTTTGTGAGGTCAATGAAGACTGACCCAACTGTCTGCCCACTATCTAAGGCATCATAGAGCTGAGATGAGTAATCAACTGGTGCGGTGAGTGTACAGTGTTTTTTCCAGAAGCCGTGCTGCTGCGGGCATAGAAGATTATATTTATCTAGGTATTCAGTAAGCTGCTCAGAGACCATTCGCTCAAGGATCTTCAAGAGGGGAGGAAGGATGGAAATAGGTCTGTAGTTGGATGTAAGGGATTTGTCCCCTGCCTTAAAGACTGGCATGATGATTGCTGACTTCCAGGCATTTGGAAACACTCCTGATTTAGGGGAGGCATTGAGCACCATAGTAATAGGGCCAGCCAGTTTGTCCAGTAGCAGACCTACCAACTTCATGTCAATCAGATCAGCCCCCATCCTGGTTTTGCCAAGTACCCCTTTGATATGCTTGATGGTTTCAGCCTTGGTGACACATTTGAAGTAAAATGGTGGTACATCCTCCTGTTGGGGAATTTGCTGAGTGGCTGGGTACTGCTGACCTTGCATATCTTTAAGGTAATCACCAGGGAGTACTCCATTTAGGTCAGTGAAAGCCTTGTTGAGCTCGTTGGTGTCAGAAATGTCAATGGGCTCCTGTAGGGGCCCCTGTGCCGTTACTAGTAGATCTTGTGGGGGGGGCCCTTGCCCTTTAGGGATTTCAAAGAGCTTAAAAATTTTCTTCCAGAACCCCAGGTTTTACTTAGTAGATCTTTATAGTAGGAGGCTTTAGCCTGCCTTATGAGTCTGATGCAAGCGTTTCTGGTTGCCTTGTATGAATTTATTGCTGTGGGTGTACAAGATGCTTTTGCTATGTGCCAAAGGTTGTCTCTATTCTTCATGAGTTCAATGAGGGAGTTGGTAAGCCATGGATTAGAGGTGCCCTTAATTGTTTTGGTTTTATAAGGTGCAAAGATGTCACAGGCATGGTTGAAGATCATTACAAAGTAGCGGAGGGCCTAATTTCCATCAATATCTCCAGACAATGGAGACCAGTCAAGTTGTGTCAAGTACGGCTTGAAGTGCTTGAGTAACCCAGGCCTCAGGCAGTGATTCTTGGACACTTTAGGCGGATCCTTGGTGAAATTGCTTGACCAGGTGCACTTCACCGGGGGAGTGATCACCTAAGCTGTCAGGCAGGTTTAGATAGGCTATTTTCAGCCCACAAGGAACTTGGGAGTAGAGGGAGGAGTCTGTGCCAGGTCAAGTTCGATATCACCTACTAGTAGCAGCAACAATGTAATTAGGAGCTTGGATATGGGTGAAGAAAACCTCCAATGTAAGGAGCGGGGAGGGCATGGTAGGTGAGACAGGTGGTGCTTGAAAATAAGCAAGCTATCATGGAAACAAGGGAGTAGGACAGATGGGCCAGGAGGCCAGGGGTTGTGGGTTCAGGAGAGAGAGAGAAGCCGGGGGGTAGTGAAGGAGGTGGACAATAGTGTGCGTTCAGAGAGGGGGAGTGGAGTATGGGGGAAGATAAGAGGGGAAAGAGTAGGTGGGGAAGAGAGGCTAAGGTGAAGAAGATGTGAAGCAAAACAGAGATTTAAGGAGCATGACTTGGGTGGGAACAGGGCAGAGTTAGAAGACAGCGAGTGATACTACAGGGTAGCAAGAACAGGAGTTATATACTTATTTCACTGTACCTTAGAAGTGAAAATTGAATGGGATTTAGCCAAGTGAATGAAGAATATGGGAGTGTTGGAAAATCTATGATGATTAATATATATAGTACAGATAGTCAAATCAGTAATGCGTAGGATGATTTAAAAGTAGAGCGTGGCAAAGATAGGCTACACACCTTAATTCTGGACTGCTGGACACTGTCCTATCTTCTTTGTGTCTTCTTCCCTCTTATCTAAACTTCTGTTGCACAACAGTACCCCTTTTATCTTTACTATTATCTCTGTTCTATTATCCTAAGTAGGCCACCTAGGATAGGACTGTACTATCTTCTTTGCTTTCCTACTATGCCTTATTATGTTTCTTATAATCTTATTTCTGTCCAAAAGTCCCACAGAGAACAAAGAGAATAAAATGATACCTTGGAAGATGTGTGGAAAATCAAAATTTAAATACCTGTAAATTTTATTTCTCCGACGGCTGGTCTCTAGGCTTCCTTACTCCTGGGCTGTACCTCCTGATGCTGGCTGTAGGCAGGACCAAAGCTCTGCAGCAGGGGGGTAAGAAGCCCTCCACATCTGGTTGTCTCCAGTTGTTCCCAGTGCAGTCCCCCTGAGGTAATCCTATGAGAACTTGGAAACAAAACACAAAAAAAAAATTACGGCACAATTGGCCGTGAAGGCCAGCCAACTATATAATTCTGGGAGGGATCTGAAGGCCGGAGACCAGCCGTCGGAGAAAGAAAATTTACAGGTATTTAAATTTTGATTTCTTTCTTTCTCCTAAGCTGGTCTCTGGGCTTCCTTACTCCTGGGATATCCCAAAGCAGCACATCCCCAGATGTCCCAGGTGGGAAGAATGTGAAGTGCCCTTAAGGGTCCCCCATCGCCTGAAGCACTCAGTGGCACAAGGATGTCTCCGTCTAGGACATCACATCCATAACATTTTGTAAATATGTGACTAAGCGACCAAGTGGCCTCTATGCATAAGGCTGCTGGAGCTGCCTCTCTGAAGTACACCCCCGAAGGGGCCATAGCTGTGATGGAATGGGTTCTCACTGGGCCAGGCAAGAAGGTCCGTCTTGATCCTAAGCTGTGGAGGTGCCAGATAGAATCCATCTGGTTATAGGGTCTTTTGAATCCTTGTTACCCCTAATTTTGGCCTGAAGCTAAAAATTTACAAACTTGGAGCTTTGAATAGCCTCCATTTTCCTATATATTTTCTCACTCTTCTTGGGTCTAGTGGATAAAATTTCCTTTTCTGATCGCTTTTTAGGGAGTGGGCAGAAGGAAACAAGAACGAACCCTTGGTTAAAATGTAAGGGAGGCATAATTTCTTGCAACTGCCTGGATCCGTATGGTTATTGCAATGGCCTGGATCCATACTGAGTACCACAGAGCCTGATGAAAAAACAGTGTATAGTTCTCAATGCACCCATTTCACTGAATTCTCCTGGCTTTCTGACTAGTTATGGGACAAAATGCAACCTTCATTCGGAGATACATGAGGGATGTCTCCTAAAAGGTGGCCTTCATTCTTAGATACATGAGGGAGGTGTCTTGCAGATGATCTAAAGGAGCCTTGTTCACAGCCTGGAGAACCAGATTAAGATTCAGCAGTGGAGCCAATGGCCTGATTGGAGGAAATTGTACTGTTGTCCTTAGAAACTTCCAGACATGGGGATATGAGCCCAACTATTCCCCTTAAATCTTCTTTTAATCACCAAGAGTGTCCCCAGCACAGAAACCTGAACTGTAAAGGTGGCTGGTTGGAGACCTTTGTCCCTCCCCCCCTTAAATGGAACTGCAGATGTACAGGTGATTATATTAGAGAGTTCTGTATACACTGGTATGACGCCCAAATCAGAATTTCATCCAAATTCTTTCTATAATACCCTTTAGAGGAAGAAGCGAGACATGGGTACCACATCCTTCCCATCATCACAGAAGCTGTGGAGCCTAGCTCCTTGATCATTTCCCTGCTCAGTCTTCAGGCCCAGAGAGAGAGAAGTTGTTCAAATTGAGATGCAGACTGGCCCATCAAGGATAAGGTCTGGGCTGAAATTGAAGGTTAGAGGTGGTTGGCTCGAAAGATGAATGATAGTCGGAAAACCATGTGCAGACTGGCCATAAGCGACCCCTTAGAGTCATGACTGCTCTGTCCAAGGCCACTTGAGGAGGAGTCTTGATAGAAGCAGTATTGGAGGAAGGCAAACAGGAGGCCAAACTGATCCTGGTTTAGGGAGAAGGCGTCCTGAGCCACCGCTATTGGAGGAAGGCAAACAGGAGGCCGAACTGATCCTGGTTTAGGGAGAAGGCGTCCTGAGCCACTGCTGGTTTGTCCTTGGCCAGGGATCAGAATTGCTGTACCTTTGAATTCCGCCTGCAGGCGAAAGATCTGTCTGAGGATTGCTCCCCTGTTCTGTTGCGGTGTGGGAGGCATTGTCTTCCATCTCCCATTCCCCTAGAAGAATAACCTTGCAACTGAGCCAGACTGCTGTGTCATTTTCCTGTCCAGGAATATACATCTTTCAGTAGTGCTCGTCCCACTGAAAAGAAAAGGGGAATCTTTAAGCATTTTTTGGCTTCTTGTGCCGCCCTGGTGGTCGATGTATACCCATGTTGCCAGACTGTCAGTTGGAACCAGTCCATCCTCATTGAGAAATTGCTCTTTCTGAAGCCTCAGAGTGAGGCATACTGCTCTCATCTCATGAACGTTTATGCTGCACCTTGTCTCTAACCAGAGTACCTGCCTTGGGATGATAGTTAATGCTTGTGAGCCCTCCAGGCTCCTGAGGCTTGCACTGGTCATGATTCTTGTTCGGTGTGAAGGCCCAACTGGCGACTTTTCATGGCCTCTGTCCTCCAAGACCCTCGGGGGAGGGAGAGATCAATCTGTCCCCATTGGCTGCATGAAAAGAGAAATGCAGGCAGTGGAGGGACCATGTGAAAACTCCATGATTGAGCTTTGGCAGAGCCCTAAAGATTTCGCTTCCAGGTAAAAGAACCTTGCTTGGTTGGACTGATGGGTCTCTGTGGGCTATGACCGCTACTAGCCCCTTTAATAATTTTCTCAGGTGCGTCTGTGTATTTCCTGCATGTGTAAATAGGTATGGTGTAGGCACATGGATGCCGGCAAATCTCCCTTTTGTGACCCCCTGATGATTGATGACAAGGTCTCCACCTTGAAGAATGTGCTGTGGACAAATCTATTCAGAAAGCTGAAGCTGAAGCCCAGGACTGGCCAGAATCTCTCTGTGCAAGATGGTACAATGGAGAATAGGTAGACACCTCCCTGCTTGGATTTCTGAGAGATAAAAATAGCCTCTGTTTACTGAAGGTCTATCGTGGCCTGTATCATCACCTGTCTTTTATACAGATTGCAAAGGTCTATCGTGGCCTGTATCGTCGCCTGTCTTTTATACAGATTGCCATAGATAGGGGAGGGCACCACATGAGGAAGGGGGTCCTTGTATAGGCGACCCTGAAAGGGGGTCCTTGTATAGGCAACCCTAGCTGATAATGGGGGCTTGTATTGGCAACCCTTGCTGATAATGACTAGGCCCTCTCTGACTGGATTGGACTGGACCCTGCATCTTGACAGTGCGTGTGCACCTTTGTCAGCTCCCCGGATTCCTTCACTGCTTCTTAAGGGCTAAATTGACTGGGGAATATCATCATAGGGTGCGTTAATTAACTGGTTTGTCACTGAGGTGCCTGCTTGTCAGGTCTGAAGCCAGAGGTTGCAGCTAGTCAAGGTTTGAGAAGACCTGATTCAGTGGCGCTCCTCGACAGAGGTGCTTGTCAGGTCTGAAGCCAGAGGTTACAGCTAGTCAAGGTTTGATAAAACTTGATCGAGTGGCACTCCTCGATGCCTTCTCCTATACAGTTACAGCGTAATCCTAATTATAGCATAATCCTAAACCAAACCCATTAATTGCAGTTGGTGAAAACTAGGCATGTTCTTCTGAGTCCAGTGAACTGAGATGGTCGATCCAGGGGCCCCGGGCAAAGTGGCTCTGGCCGAAAAGAGAGTGGTGGAAGCCACCTTGAGACATAGCTGAGGCTTTTACAGCCTAGTTGAGATTGGTGTCCACTTTCCTATGCCCTGGGCCTATTATGGGGCAGTCTAACCCCTTTGCAGATTGCTTCTTGACTGCCTGAAAAGGATAGATAACCATCAGGCCCCTGGATAGGTGTGCTCTGGGCCTTGCCATTCCTCCTATCGAAAGCCCTCTGGGCCTTGCCATTTTTCATATCGGAAACCCTCTATGTCTGAAAGGAGAGGGGGGCTGTGGCCAGGTTTGGCAGCAGCTGCCAGGTGAAAACCTGTATTGGCTGGGAGGGAGCCCCCAGGAAATCCAAGGAAAAACCCGACTAAGATCCGGGTTATGAAAAAGATTAGACCCTCCAGGTCTGAGTCGCCCAGGCCTGGTGATGATGATGAGCCCTCTAGTTCCCAGTCTCTGTGACACTCTCCCTTATTAGCACCCAGAGATCTTCATTGAGACCATAAGGATGTGAAGACAACTCTTCCTCTTCAGATGAGGACTGGTGTGAAGCATGCAAGGTCCATAGCAGGTGCCCTGTGTTAACTGTAGGACTGGGGTCAGAGATTGGACTGCGGACTGCCGGGTCTCTAAGGCCACTGCTCTCTTGTAGCTGGCAGGTGCTGCTCGGTGATACCTGTCCATCTGCTGTGTATCGGACTGAGTCTATGAGGGGTATTATGCCTTCTTGGGGGTCCTTGACATTCACAGACACTGCCTTCTGCAACTAGGCCCCGTGACCCGGTGAAGGCCCATAGAAGTGAGGATGAATCCCCCTGGGCACCTCCGGAAGGACCGACTGAGACCATGAGCCTAATGGTCTTACTCCCCTTTTTTAAAGTGCACCCCCTCCCCCTGGAGGTCTCCTATTGAAGCTGCTGGCCCTTTAAGGGCAAGATACTGAGCTGCATTTTTCTTTGTATGCCTTCGCTGATTTATTAAACATGTGGTGGGGGCCTGTTCCACATAGACCCCTTGGTCCCCGGAAGTGGTCTTAATACCCTGCAGCGCTAGCTCCCAAGAATATGCTGAATGACCACGAGGGCTAAGTGAGCAGGGCAGTCCCATAAGGCATCCTGTGTACTGTTGGCACCCAATTAATACACCATGCGCCAGAGAGTTCGTCGGCTGTGTATCTGGGCAGCCTGTAGTGGTGCCGCTAATTCAATAAGTAGTCCTGTGCTCGTTGGTGCCAGAATAATAAACATAAGGAGTCCATAAACACTCTCCCAAATTAATATGCCAAGAGCCAGAATATTCGTCGGCTGTGTATCTGGGTGGCCTGCAGTGGCGCCGCTAATTCAATAAGACGTCCAGAGGCCGTCCTGTACAGCGCACGTGGCTGAGGCTAAGACCGCATGGGAGGAGTGTGGATGGGGTGCCTGTCTGATAGCATGCACGGCTGAAACTGGGACCCCCCCCCCCAAAAGCAGAGAGATCCTAATCATGACGAGAAGGGGGGGCAGTCTGTCCAGCATGCAGGGCTGAGACTGGGACCCCCTAATGACAGAGAGAGAGAGAGAGAGAGAGCAAGAGGTCATTGTTGGTTCCACCCATCTCTGCTCTTTCTGTAAATCCAGTAAGGAAAAAATAGTCCAAACTTACAGTATTGAAGTCTTCAGCCCTGTCACCGCAGTGACAGAGCTTTGCTGCAGAGTACCTGCTCCCTGCAAGGCAGGAAGTGAACTGGAGACAACCGGATGTGGAGGGCTTCTTACCCCCCCTGCTGCAGAGCTTTGGTCCTGCCTACAGCCAGCATCAGGAGGTACAGCCCAGGAGTAAGGAAGCCCGGAGACCAGCTTAGGAGAGAGAAATGGTTGCAACTCAAAGAAAGTCAATTATGCCTTTGGGCATAAAGATAAAAAAAAAGAAGGATATATAATATCCCTACAGAAATGTGGGGTTGGAAAACACTAAGGATGGGATATTCAGACTGCACCAGGCTGTGGCACAAGCCTGGGCGCAGTGCAACAGGGATGTGCCAGGGCGCTGACAAGGTGATATTCAACGGTGCTGCGCCATGGCTCGGCACCATTGAATATCGCACTGTGGCCACCTGCAACGTGCATGGCACAGTGGCACTGCACCAGCGCAAGTGGCCAGAGAGGGGTAGGGGGATGTGCTAGTGCAACTGCCATTGCGCTAGGCGCAGTAACCATGATATTCAAAAGTGCACATGCAAATGAGCCATAATGCATGCAAGGTGCAAATGGGGCCATCTGCATGTCATTATGGCCCCATTTGCATGGAGGTGCGCTGATCCCCAGCGACTTGCTCCCCGCCAGGCTGCAGCTGTCGGGGACCAATGCCCCCTGCATAAGCGGCAAATTGCCCCACTGCACAATCACGGGCATGGAGATTGAAAATGAGAGTCCCATATCCCTGGTGGTCCAGTGGACCGCTCGCAGCCCGATCGCGGGCGTCAGTAATAAAATATGACAAACCAATCCATCCCTGGTGGTCCAGCGGTACCCCCCTCCCCACCAGCCCAATGAGCCCCACCACCCTGCTCCCCGGTTCAGTGGCGGGTGGCAGCTCCCACCGCTTGCCGCCCCGCCGCCTGACTCGTATGGTAGGGTTGTACGCCCATTGGCCCACAGCGTGAGCCAATGGGCATGCAGCCTGTACCGCATTGCCACAGTCCAGAAATGTGAATGGATCCATCCATCCGCTGTGGACCAATGGGCGGCAGCCCTACCATATGGAGTCCGTCAGGCGGGCGGGCGGCATGTGGTGGGGAGCTGCCCGCTGCTGACCGGGTGGGAGCGGGTGGTGGGGCCTAGTGGGCGGGTGGGAGGGGGTAACGCTGGACCACCAGGGATGGATTGGTTTGTTATATTTTATTACTGATGCCCGTGATCAGGCTGCGAGCGTCCACTGAAGCACCAGGGATATTGGACATTTTAAAATTAGTACATATGCCCATGATCAGCTGGGAGTGGTCCACTGGACCACCAGGGATATTGGACTTTATTTTATTACATATGCCTACGATCGGGCTGGAGCGGTCCACTGGACCACCAGGGATATAGGACCTTTATTACAATACTAATGCAGCGATTGGGCATGGGGGTGCTACTGGAAGGTGCCACCGGGCTCGGGGTGGCCACCCAGCTGGCAGCTGTGGGTATTTCGCCTGCTATACGGCAGCTCATCTGAGGTGCCAGCTGTTGCTCCTTTTTGATCAACTGTGTGCAGTGCAAGTAGGGGTTGTGCCTGCATGGGCTCAGCACATCCCAGGCTGAATATCGGGATGTGCAGAGCATGCATGGGCATGCCCCCCTACTTGCGCCGCATACATTACTGATGTGCTCCAGCACATCAGGATTTGTGCCAGGCACATTCTCCTTTTGAATATTCCGCTGAGGCGCATCAGTGGGTTGCTCATGGCGCAACTGTGTTGCGCCATGTGCAACCCTTCTGACTATCCCACCCTAGATGTACATAGTTATGTGTAATAAGGAACGAGTTTAAGGATCCTGTATGATCAATAGCCGTTTTATTGTGCACAGTGTTGAATTATGGCAAATATGTATTGGTCTTTACTAGTGTGGTAATAATAAAATGCCTAGGTATTTAAATGGCAAATACAGCTTTAAGCTGTATAACTGTATCCCCTGTCCTAGCCGATGACAGGCTGATTTTTTATGAAGAAAGGTGCCCCTGTTTGAAATTAACTCGAGGAGTGAATATAAAGCATAAAAATAAGGATCACCATTTTATCTTTCTAATCTTGGCTGCAAAATAGAGCCCTACTTTGTCACAAATCTGGACTGTCATGTACGGTATGGGCTGCACGCCCATTGGCTCTTGCTCTGCACCAATGGCGTGCAGCCCTACCGGGCAGTCAGTCGGCGGGTGGCGGGTGGCAGGCGGGTGGATGCTGCCGCCCGCCGCTGCCGGGGAGCGGGTGGTGGGCCTGTGGGTGGGTAGGGTGGGGACACTAGCCACCAGGGCTATGTTCGGGGTGGTTTTATCACATACCGCCCGCGATCGGGCATTTCGGTCCACTGGACCACCAGGGATGTGTACGGGAGGGGGGTTGGAATTATTATACATACCGCCCGCGATCGGGCATTTCGGTCCACTGGACCACCAGGGATATGTACGGGAGGAGGGTGGGGAGCCACATTGATGCCCACGATCAGGCTGGTGGGGGGGAGTACACTATCCCCGCGATCGGGCTGCAGGGGGCGTCAGTCCCTGACGGCTGCTGCCTGGCAGGGCGCCAGGCGCAAGTCCTCGGGGATCGGCACACCTACATGCTAATGGCATGCAAATGGGGACATAATCACATGCAAATGGACCCCCTACGCCTTGCATGAATTATAGCCCCATTTGCATGTCACCTTTTGAATATCGTGATTTTGCGCATGGCGCAATGGTACTTGCGCCACCGCAAGTTGAATGCTCCACTCTGTCAACTTGCGGTGGCGCAAGTTCCACTGCGCCATGCACAGTGGCTGTGGCTGGGGGTGATATTCAGAGTGTTCAATAGCAACCCTTTGAATATCGCCAGACACACCCCCTGCGCAACCATTTTGGCGCAGTCAGGGCTTGCGCCTATGAATGGCGCAGTTTGAATATCCAGCCCAATGTGTTACTGGAAGATTTTTATTAAGGATCCTATTTCTTTGAGCTAATTACAGAGTTGCACTGTTTTAAACCTTGTTTTGTTTGAAAATATGTATGTCTTGTGTTATAAGAGTTCTGTATTGTATGTTTGACGTATTATTATATATTTTAGTAAAAACTCTAATTTTAGAGCAGACCTGGTCTGTCTTTGAATTGCTTTCTTTTGCTAAGAAATATTTATGGTTCAGCATACATAAGCTTGTATGGTGGTACCAAACTGGAAACAGAAGCATTTTAAATCTGAGGTCTTTATTAAGTTTTAAGGGTTCATCTCTGAATACCTGGTTAGGTACCCGTAGGCAAAGGTATCTGGCCCCCTGAAGACAGATATATCTGAGCCTGTGCATTGGGTTTGCTAACATGAGGTTACAGTTTGAATCCCTCCAGAACTGAGACCAAAGGTTGATCCGAACTCACAAAAACAGACAAGAGGGTTACCTTATCTGTTTCACTGTTCACAAGACTGCGATCAGAGGTTGGCACTTTGGGAGTAGAAGGCCTGACCTGCTGAGTGAATCTGCGACAGATTGGTTGGCAGTGGTGGTATAATTTTGGTATCACAAGCTTTATTGTTCTGTCAGCTGAGACCGAAAGCTCTCTTGCAAAGAAAGAAAAAGACAGAGTTTTATTTTAAAAAGAAAACAGAACAATATATCACTTGGTGTACAGTCAAGTTCCTACCTATTTTATTTTTTTTCTACAGTGCAAAGTCAGAGTAGCAGTAGTAAGGAAAGATGGCATCCAACTACAGCAAGCACACTGTAGAACAGTTAAAACAGTTGTGCGAGGACAGAGGAGTCCTTTTCGAGGTTACAGCCAAAAAGCAGAACCTCATAGAGGCCTTGATGGTAGCAGATACCCAGAGCAGGGAGTCACAGACCATGACTGAAGGGGACCAGACCTCGAGTGTGGCAGAACTAGCAGCCAGTAAGGGGTCCTGAGCCAATGAGGAGGACAGCAGGGCCACTGTCAGTGAAGGGCCACAGCAGCAGGGATGAGTCACCAGTATCCTGAATCTGGAAGTTCTCAGATTGCAACTTGAGTTGCGCAGGATGGTGCTGGAGTCCCATGAGAGGGGAGAGCGAGAGAAGCGAGAGGCGGACCATGAGGCAGAGCGACAACAGAGGGAGGCAGACCATGAGGAGCGTGAATGCCAGCAAGATGCAGAGGAGAAGAGAGAACAAGAATGCCAAGACGCAGACTGTGAGGAGCAGGAGCACCAGAGGCAAAATGAGCTGGAGAAGATGCAACTCCAACCAGCGGCACCAGAGCAGGTAAGTGGTTTGGGTTTAATGGGGACTGCAGAACTGGGTTACAAATTGAACTCTAAATTAATAGCTGAGTTTAAGGATGGGGAGGATATAGACGCCTTTTTAAATTCTTTTGAAAAAGTTTGTATTCAGGCTAAAATTCCTAGAGAGTCCTGGAGCTTCCAGCTATCCCCGCTACTTACCAGAAAAGCTCGGGATGCATTGGGTCACATGGACAATAAAGACAGTGATGATTACAGCAAGTTAAAAGCTGCACTACTAAAAAAGTTTGAATTAACTGCTGAATCATACAGAGCTAAATTCCGTAAGCTCAGGAGAAGCCCTGATATTTATTTATTTATTTTATTTAGCTTTTGTTGACCGGGTAAGTGCACTAGACAAATCCTGCCTATTTTCAGGCACGACCCGGGGGAAGGGGGATACAGATGAATGCCAACTGACCTTGATCAAGCTGTCGTGGTATTTTTAGTGAATGAGGGAAATTTGGCCAGGACACCGGGGAAATTCCCCTACTCTTTTCGATAAGTGCCATGGGATCTTTAACATCCACCTGAACTACCACCAGTCCAGGCAGATGGGACCTCGGTTTACTTCTCATCTGAAAGACGGCACCTCAGAAATGCAGCACCCCTCACATGCTGCATTACAGTGTCAGTACTGGGATATTAACCCAAGTGCCAGATGTGGGAACTGAACCCACAGCCTTCTGATCTCCCGGCCTCAGAGGCGAGTGTGCTACCTACTGAGCCACTGACACTGACAAATATATGTCTATATGAGATATGAGCTATGAGGAGCTAGCCACGAAACAACATCAGTTTTAAAATGGTGGGAAGGGAAAGGGAAAGGGGGAAATTGTTTAACCAGGAGAGGCACACTAAGCTGAAGCTTGTTTCCAGGTGCGACCTGGGAGCACAAGGAAGTTAAGTGACTTGCTCAGGGTCACACAGTATGCAAGTGGGGGCTGTGGGATTCAAGCCCCGGTCTGGTCTGTTGGATGTCACCAGATTTGCAGCTCAGAGCCTTAAACCACTGTGTTATACTGCCTCCATAACTGAGGAAGGAACTGAGGCAAACACTGTTGATAAAATTGAAAATGTGATTTTATTAGAACAGTTTTATTGGGCATGCCCAGTAGAGTTAAAAACCTGGCTAGAGGACTGAGATCCAAAAACAGTGCAAGAGGCTGCTGAACTCTAGGAACACTATGCCAAGAGCAGACATGCTCTGAGAGCGAATGGGGTGGGCGTGGCAGGGCAGAAAGGGAAAAGCGTGCCTTCAGGGCAGCTAAAACCCTCACTGCCTCCACTGAAACAAGTTAGCCCCAGGTTTTAAAGAAAATATTTCTCTGAAGTAAGAAATGCTTGTTGGTTATGTAAAGAAACTGGGCACATTGCCAGACAGTGTCCAAGAAGGGCAAGCAATAATACGCAAAGTGGTACCAGAAAAGAAGTGGGTTGTTTGTGTGTTCCTGAGAGCGTGCCAGTGAACACGAGAGAACACATGCATCCAGTCATGGTAAATGGCATACAGACATGGGTTAAGCGACACAGGGGCATCCCTGACATTGGTGAAAGGGGATCTAGTACAGCCTGGTCAGCTTATCCCAAACAAATACGTGACTGTACAGGACTTTGCCGGTGAAGCGTAAACATTGCCACTGCCCAGTGTTCTCCTGGACTGGGGTGAAATGGGGAACTGTGCAACAGGTGGCTGTAGCTAAAATGTTAGCAGTAGATGTGATCCTGGGTAACAATCTCCAGAAGGGGATGGTATGTGCTGTTACCCATAGACAAGCGGCAAGGGAAAATAGTAGTTTCCTGAACCCTACAGAAACCAGTGTGGAAACCACAGAGAGGCTGGTTCCCCAGCCTGTGTCTCCAGATGGGGAGACTGATAAAAAGGGGGTAGAAATTTCCCTGGTAGCGAGTGCCCACACAGCTACGGAAGGTTACTCCAAAGAGGGAGGGGTGACCAATTGTAAGGTGGTTAGGACTGACAGTGATCCTGAGGGCCCTGATGCTACTGCTAGGGACCCTAGTTTAGTGACTGAAGGGGACTTGTCCCATGCCTTGGGACTGTGTGAGGGGTTTGTAGCTGCTCAGAGGAGTGACTCTAGTTTAGAGAAGCTGAGGGCTTGGGCAGACTCTGAGGGCACACAGGGGAGGTGACAGCAGACATAAGGTTTATTGGGAAAATGGACTTATGTATTCACAGGCAGTACAGACAGAGGGAGGGATGCTAGGCAGGCAGCTTGTCATTCCCAGAGGTACAGTGAGCAGTTGCTCAAAATTGCATGATATTCCCTTGTCTGGTCATCTGGGAATCGCACGAACTATGCAGCGGTTGGCCCAGAATTTCTACTGGCCTAACTTCACCCAGCAGGTGAAGGAATATTGCAGGTCTTGTCACCGGTGCCAAGAAATAGGGAAGGCGGGCAAGAAAACCCAAGCCGCCCTGATCCCCTTGCCCATAGTGGAGGAGCCATTCCAGAGGGTGGGAATGGATATTGTGGGGCCTTTAAATACCCCCAGCTTCCTCAGGGAAGAGATTCATCCTGACTGTGGTGGATTATGCCACCCAGTACCCAGAGGCAGTCGCCCTATCCTAATTAAGGACAGACAAAGTGGCAGATGCCTTACTTGGGATTTTCTCCCGTTTTGGGTTTCCGCAGGAGGTAATCACCGATCGAGGGGGTTCCTTCATGTCAAACCTGATGACGTGTTTATGGGAGAAGTGTGGGGTGGTGCAGAGATGCACGACACTGTATCACCCACAAGCCAATGGGCTTGTGGAACGTTTCAGTGGTACCCTAAAGTCAATGCTCCGGTCATTTGCTAAACAGCATGGGAGAGACTGGGAGAAATACCTTCCCAACCTGTTGTTTGCATACAGGGAGGTGCCCCAAGAGTTGACAGGATTTTCCCCCTTCGAACTCTTATATGGACGCAGGGTACGTGGGCCCCTAGACTTGATCCAGGAGGACTGGGAAGGAAAGCATGCCACCCAGGGAACTCCCATTGTGGATTATGTCCTTAGGTTTAGGGAAAGACTGAAGGAGCTTATAGGAACAGCCCAGAGCAATCTGGCAGCTGCCCAGCAGAGACAAAAGGTGTGGTACAACCGCAGAGCCACAGCTCGCTCATACATGGTGGGTCAGGAAGTCATGGTCCTTATTCCGGTCCGGAAAGACAAGCTGCAAGCTTAGTGGGCAGGACAGTACAAAGTGGTTAGAAAGGTAAATGATGTAAACTACATTGTGGAGTTACCTGACCATAGACAGACAGAAAGGATGTACCATGTCAACATGATGAAGATATATGCAAATAGGGCTGACATGGTGTTCGCAGTGTGTAGTCATGGGGAAGGGATGGACGAAGGAGACCCCCTTCTGGACTTGCTGGAAGAGAGTAAGCAGGAGTCCTCTGTGGAGGCAGTAAAATTGTCTCCCCAGCTGATCCCGGACCAGGTCCAGAAAGTAAGGGAGGTTTTAGCAGACTTTGCCCCCTTCTTTAGCGCCAAGCCTGAACTAACCCCCTTAGCAACACACAATGTGGAGACAGGGACACAGACGCCCATATGGCGAACAGCATATCGGGTGTCAGAGGCTGTCCAAAAGGACATTAGGAGGGAAGTGGAGGAGATGCTGGATTTAGGGGTAATCCAGAGATCCCACAGCCCCTGGGCTTCACCCACAGTCCTTATGCCCAAGCCAGATGGCTCAACTCATTTCTGTGTGGACTATCATGGACTGAATGCAGTCACGAAGTCTGATGCCCACCCGATGCCCCAGACAGACGAACTCCTGGACAAGTTGGGAGAGGCGACCTACCTTATGACTACTGACCTGACCAAGGGGTATTGGCAGGTAGAATTGACAGACAGAGCTAGGGAAAGGTCGGCCTTCATCACTCCAGTAAGCTTATTTGAGTTTAAAGTAATGCCTTTCCGAATGAAGAATGCCCCAGTCACTTTCCAAAGGTTGGTGAACCAGGTGTTGAATGGTGCTGAGGAGTACGCTGCAGCGTACCTGGATGACATTGCCATCTTCAGTACCAGCTGGGAGGAACACCTTTCACACCTTAGGGAAGTGCTGGGCAGAATACAGAGGGCCGGGCTCACTGTCAAAACCGAGAAGTGCCAGGTAGCCATGGGGGAAGTGGCATACCTCGGGCATGTGGTAGGCCGGGGACAGCTCCGTCCTAACCAAATAAAAACAGAGGTGATTCAGGCATGGCCCAGACCATAAACCCAGAAGCAGGTCAGGAGCTTTCTAGGGACAGCAGGGTACTACAGAAAGTTTTTACCTAATTACAGTGCCCTGGCTGCTCCCCTATCTGACCTGACAAAGAAAAAGATACCAAAGAAAATTACTTGGAGCCCAGCCTGTGAGGAAGCCTTTACCAGACTGAAGGAGGCACTGTGCAGTGCTCCTGTTTTGACAAGTCCGGACTATAGCAAAACCTTTATAGTTCAGACGGATGCCTCAGATGTGGATATTGGGGCAGTACTTAGCCAGACGTCTAGCCAAGGGACAGACCACCCAGTTGGGTACCTGAGCGGGAAGCTGCTCCCCAGGGAACAAGCGTACTCCACGGTGAAAAAGGAGTGTCTTGCCATAGTGTGGGCCCTGAAGAAATTAGAGGCATACTTGTATGGGCAGCATTTTGTGGTGCAGACTGACCACAACCCCCTGGTTTGGCTGACGCAGATGGGAAAGAGCAATGGGAGACTGCTAAGATGGAGTCTTGCTTCGCAAGGATATGATCTGACACTCATACATAGGGCACACATTAAGAATCAGAATGCCGATGGGCTGTCTAGGGTCTATGAGGAGTGAACTGATTTGGGAAGCGCATCCCATGTAGGGGATAGATCCCCCAAATTCAGTCTACAGTAGGTGGAGAGGAGTGTGACGTAGACAGCCAGTTCTGAGTGCTGTATTATATTTTTTTAATATAAAATGTATTAATGTCTCTGCTGAAAATTCAAATGCTCTAGGAATTACCTTTCTCATCCCCCCCCCCCTAGATTTTATCTGACAGATGCAGGCCAAGAGAACTGCTGACAGCATTGTATCACACATTCAGTCTTTTTAGAGACAATGTGTTACTGGAAGACTTTTATTAAGGATCCTGTTTCTCTGAGTTAATTACAGAGTTGTTAAGTTAATTTTTTTTAAGAGAGAAATCATAAACTAGGTTTATGACGTTAAAATAAAGGAAGCTAGGATGTTACATAGAGGTGTAAGGTTGTAAATGACCCTATGAAGCCTGTGTGAAGAGGGTACAGCATGAGATCAAAAGAGGTGTGATTGAAACTTGAGTTATGCTAAGGTTGCAGAATTAATACATCCTGTATAGCTGTATAGTATAGATTAATAAAATTATATCCTGTGGTTGTATAAAAATATATTTTTGTTAGATATTTGACCAGAGGAGGGGCTGGATGACTTCATCAAAAAGGGGTTGGCCAATACTGTTTGAAAAGATTATTCTCTTTCACTATAGAGATGCATTTGTATCTGACACTGACTAAGGAAACATCCAAGCACTGAAAACAGGTATTTAGAAAGTTAGACAAAAATCTAAATATAGTTGTAGGAATTGCACTGTTTTAAACCTTGTTTTGTTTAAAGATACTGTATGTATGTATTGTGTTATAAGAGTTCTGTATTGTATGTTTGACGTATTATTATATAATGTATTTTAGTAAAATTTCTCATTCTAGAGCAAACCTGGTATGTCTTTGAATTGCTTTCTTTTGCTAAGAAATATGTATGGTTCAGCAGACATAAGCTTGTATGGTGGTACCAAACTGGAAACAGAAGCATTTTAAATCTGAGGTCTTTATTAAGTTTTAAGGGTTCATCTCTGAATACCTGGTTAGGTGCCCATAGACAAAAATATTTTCCCCCCCCGAAGACAGATATATCTAATCCTGTGCATTGGGTATGCTAACAAGAGGTTACAGTTTGAATCCCTCCAGAACTGAGACCAAAGGTTGATCCGAACTCACAAAAACAGACAAGAGGGTTACCTTGTCTGTTACACTGTTCACAAGACTGCACTCAGAGGTTGGCACTTTTGGAGTAGAGGGCCTGACCTGCTGAGTGAATCTGTGACAACCTTCACCCCTTCTGAAACAAATGTAGGGGATTTTGTTAATATAAATATCATAACAGCCAGGACATTACTAAACCATAGGACCTTCTTCTTACGTGGGTGCTGGTCTTTTGGAACTGTTTCTTGGGAGAACAGCACCCTCTACTGTCCCATTGTTTTACTCTAGTACCTGTCACTCAAATTGTTGCTAAGGAGGAAACCTGAGTGTTACCATGTAATTAATGCTGGTTTAGGTTATAACAAAATGATCTTAACCCTTTATTATGAAGTAAGGACAGGAATGTGTAGATTATGATATGGTACATCTCTGGTGTGTCACAAGTGAAAGCCAGCCTAACCTAGAACATTTATATTCTGTAAACAAGGTTAAGGGTCTAGTCAGGTGACCACACCTAGAGCGTGCATAAGCCCTCCCCAAGGCACATGAGGGCAGATGAGCCTTGGGTGTGGAGAGAGAAGGTCTACAGAACTTGTAGACAAGAGTAATATGATCATATCAGGTATAAGATCAGAGTTGTTATTAATCTGAGACTGTATTCCTGTAGTTTGCAAGAAACCACTGATGTCAAGAAGTCGTTCGGATTGCAATTTCTTTTGTTGTTCAATTTTATTTGTAAATAAATGTCACATACCTGTGTGTTCTAAATCCTGACACATTGCCTCGTCTGATTATTTCCCACACGCTCTGACATACAGGCATGTAAACAATGATTTAAAGAAGTAAACAGATTTACTAGCAGTCTAAAAAGCAAGTGTATGAAGCAGCGAATGCAAGAACCTTGTGGCATATTGCTGGAATTACAGTACAGATATCTAATAATAAGGCAAGACTGCAAAAATTGAAATTGTAAAAACATTTTGACCCAAGAGCTGCGGTTGAGCTGAACTAGATAATTACAGATATCGATCAGCCATGGTCAAACTACACCAATGCAAAGGGAAAAAAAAAGATTTGACACTGCTCCAACTTCGATCAGGAAAAGACCAGCACTCAAACATAAACAATTATTAATGAAAATTGTAAAAGGAATGATTAAATACAGCATCATAAAAGTAGTCCATTACCTATAAATAATATTAAATCATCAATGCTTGTAGCAAAGGTGTAAAACGGAGGATCTTGTCAATTTCAGGAGCACTGGTTTGCGTGACTGTAGCTCTCAGCATCAGCAGCTATACAGAACAGTGGGAATCAACCCATTACAGCGGGAGTACTCTTTTCACTCTCTGCCCCATAATGTTTTCCTGAATTGATTTTTTTTTTTGCTGGGGCTTGAGCACCTCTCTGGGTGAGTGAATGTCACTATAGAAACATAGAAATTGATGGCAGATAAGAACTGCTATGCCCATCTAGTCTTCCCATTTTCCCTGCCTACTGTAAAAGCCAAAGACCCTACTTGATCTCCGGCTTCACCTCTTCATTTCTATAGCTAGGGTTCCCCTATGCCTGTTCCATTCATACTCGAATCCCCCCCATTGTGTTTTCCCCCACTACCTCCACTGAGAGTCTATTCCATGCAACCACCAGCCTTTCTGTGAAGAAATATTACTTCATGCTACCTCTTAGTCTACCCCCTTCCAACCTCATGTCATGCCCCCTTGTTGCTGGACATCTCCTTTTCTGAAAGATGCTACCCTCCGGTTCCCTACGTATGCCTTTTAGATATTTGTAGGTTTCTATCATATCCCTCTGTACAGACAGTTAGTAAGACCCCAACTGGAGTACTGCATGCAATTTTGGAGACCCTATCTCCACAAAGACATAGACAAAGTGGAGGCTGTTCAGAAGAGGAGAACAAAAATGGTGCAGGGTCTGCACCAGAAGACATATGAGGATAGACTAAAGCAGCTTAGTATGTATACCCTTGAGGAAAGGGGGGAACATGATAGAAACTTTCAAATATCTTAAGGGAATTAACAAAGTACAAGAGGGTAGCATCTTTCAGAAGAAAAGATCTGCAAGAACAAGGGGGCACAATTTGAAGTTGGGGGGGACGGCTCAGAGGTAATGTTAGAAAGTATTTTTTCACAGAGAGGGTTGTAGATGCATGGAACAGCCTGCCTGAGGAGGTTGTGGAGTTAGGAACAGTGGGAGAATTCAAGAATGCATGGGACAGGCATAAGGCAATTCTAGTGGGGGGTAGGAGGAAGTAAGTTGTTGATTAACTAGACTCTGCAGCTTATCCATCAGGTAGGGAAATGAGCAGACTTGATGGACCAAGCAGTCCTTATCTGCCATCAGTTTCTATGTTTCTATGTTTCTTCCATCTCTCCTCTACTCCAAGGTATACATATTGAGGTCTCCCAGTCTCTCCTCATATGACTTTTGGTGCAGGCCCTGTACCATCTTTGTTGCCCTTCTTTGAACTGCCTCCACCCTGTCTATGTCCTTAAGGAGATGCAGCCTCCAGAACTGGACACTGTATTCCAAATTAGGCCTCACCAGTGATCTGTGCAGCGGCATCACCACCTCCTTCCTTCTGCTGGTGATACCTCTCCCTATGCACGCCAGCATCCCATTGGCGCACTCCACAGCCTTAGCACATTGTTTGGTCACCTTGAGATCATCAGATACGATTACCCCAAAATCCCTTTCCTGTTTGGTGACCATCCATTTCTCCCCCCTATCATGTAATCCTCCCCTGGTTTCTTGCACCCCAAATGCATGATTTTGCACTTTTTCCCATTAAATCTCAGCTGCCACACTCTGGACCATTTCTCCAGTTTACCTAGGTTCCTCCTCATTTTTTCCATCCCTCCTGGAGTATACACCCTGTTGCAGATCTTAGTGTCATCCACAAAGAGGCACACCTTGCTCTCCAGCCCCTCCACAATGTCACTTATGAAGACATTGAACAGGACTGGGTCCAGGACTGAGCCCTGTGGCACCTCGCTGATCACCATCCTTTCCTCAGATTGAGCACCATTTACCATGAATCTCTGTCTTCTATCACTTACCCAGTTCCTAACTCAGTGTACCACCTTGTGACCCACTCCCAGGCTACCCAGTTTGTTCACAAGTTTTCTATGTGGAACAGTATCGATGGCCTTACTGAAATGCAGGTAGACCACATCCATTGCTCCCACCTGATCCATGACCTTAGTTACCCAGTCAAAGAAATCAATTAGATTTGTTTGACTTGATCTTCCTGCTGTGAATCCATGCTGTCTCTGATCCTGTGCTCTGCTGAATTCAAGGTGTTCCACGATCCTTTCTTTAAGCAGTGATTCCATAATCTTCCCTACTATTGAGGTGAGGCTGGTCTATAGTTTCCAGCCTCCTCCCTACTGCCACTTTTGTGAAGAGGGACTACACCTGCCCTCCTCCAGTCCTCCAGAACCACTCCTGTATTGAATGACTCATTGAACAGGGCTGCTAGTGGTGCCGCCCAGCGCCTCCAATATAGACTGGTGTTCATCTCCCTCCCATATTTGTTCATGTTGCCTAACTGTGGTCCCTCACCTTCTTTTGCTGTGAATACAGAACAAAAATATTTGTTCAGTATTGATGCCTTTTTCAGGCCCCCTACCACACACTGTCCTTCTTCCCCTTTAAGCCCTAGTATCCCTCACCTGGTTTTTCTCCTTTCACTAATGTACTATACCTATAAAAAGTCTTGTCTCCTTTTTTTACACCCTGTGCTATTTTTTCCTCTGTTTGTGCCTTTGCACTCCTGACTGCCTTCCCTGCCTCCCTCTGTTTATCCAAGTACACTACCCCTGTCCTCTTCCTACTGTGTTTCCATGTATTTCCTGAAAGCCATCTTTTTTGCCTTTACCTTCCCAGCCACTGCCTTAGAGAACCATTGTGGCTTACTCTTGCCCAGCTTTGCCGTTGCCCATCTAAAGGGTGACCCAAAGTACCTCCACTCCCCCCTGCATTCCCTGTATCTCAGTCACCCTAATACCCTCCCTAACGCAAAGAACCACCCCCTTCCTTTTGACCCCCCTGCGTCTTCTAAACAGAGTAAAACCTGGTACTGCTACATCCTAGTCATGGTTTCCAGTATACCACGTTTTAGTAATAGCTACAATGTCCTGGTCAGCCTCCGTTATCAAGGCCATCAGGTCTGGGATTTTATTCCCTAGGCTGCGGGCATTAGAATACATGGCTTTCCATGTCCTGCCTTTTGTCCTTTTATCATCCCCCACTGTCTTTTTGCCTCCTCTGTTTGTGCTTCCTGCTTGCAACACCCTTTCTCCTGTCCTCCGCTGTTCCCCTTCTATGGGTTTTGTTTCCTCTGTCGATACCACAACTTTATGGTCCTCCATGTATGGTGCCAAGGTTGTCAGATCACCACCCTGTAATTGTACAATTAGTTTTTTTTTCATATGCAGTTTGTGGGTTTTTGCAGGTTTTCTCCCAGCCCCTACACCTGTGTATCCCCAACGTAGCATGTGCGTGTGAAGGCACATGCATGCACGCCCTTCAGGACACCCCTCCCTTCTAGTCGTACCATTGGCCACCTGCACCGGCACCAAACCTCCATTCGGTGACGTCGGGACTACGGGCGGGTGACCCCACCCCTTACCTGGGAGAGGAAAGCCAACGCTCGATCCTGCTCCCACCCTCCCCATACCGTGCCAGCACCCCGGTGACCCGAGGTCATTCCCGAACCTGGGTTGCCGGCATAGCATGAAGTGTGGCATCCAGCACCTCAACCCTCAGTGCCACTGGGTTGGCCTATACACTTAGGTTTTTCACTGAGTTGAGATCTTGGCAAATCTCGGCATCTAAATAATCAACTTTTGAAATCTCTGAAAGTTGTAGAACATGTTACTAACTTCATTGTGTCCTTTTTAGAGATCAATTTTCTTTCTACACCACACATGGATATTTTGTGGGGTGCTCTTAAATGTAGTCTACGGGGAGAATTCATTCGTATAGCAACCAAGTGAAAAAAGCAAAGGGCACATGAGGCATATAGCCTTTTAGAAAAGATCCAGGAGCTGGAACATTGGCTCTTGCCTTCTTCCACTGATCATATTTGGGAACAATTGGAGGCTTTAAGGGCTAAGTATAATGAACTTTTGTGAGAAAACTAGAGTTAAATACTTTGATCAGTGGGAGAGGGTGGGCTAGTTGCTTGCTCTGTGCTTATGTTCCTGATAGCTGATAGAATTATCCCTTATTTTTGCTTGGACTCTGGTCAGCTGGTTACTGCTCCTCAAGACACTGCAGGTCAATTCCAGGGGCTTGTTATCAGTCTTTATATAAGTGCTCCACACCCGAAGACCCCACAAAGCTCACAGATTGATGCCTTTTTGCAAGGCATTCAGTTACCACAATTGTTAGAATCCCAGCATGTGTTTTTGAAAGCCCCGCTAACTCTTCAAGAAGTCCTAGAAGCCACTGACTCTTTGCCATTGGATAAAGCTCCAGGCCGTGATGGGTATATCCCAAACTTTTATAAGAAATTCAGGAACCTGTTGGCTCCAGTCCACTTGGATACATTTAATTACATCTGTTTACATGGTACCTCAGACCCCTCTCTAACTGAAGCTCTAATAGTCGTTATCTTGAATCTGGGTAAGGCCCCTTCGAAAGTTAGTAGCTATAGGCCTAATTAATCTTTTTTTTATATTTACTTTATTTTTTTATTCCTAAAGACAAGTTCAGGTTACAATGAAATGCAAGCAGACTCATTCAGATATATGAATTCAAGCATTAAAACAAACTAAATAAATCAGAACAAAGCATATTATTTTAGGAGAGTTAAAAGGACAATTAATTAAAGCTTTTACTACAGCCTTTCAAGCTATGAGAAAAATAGTTAGTGTGTGCTCCAAGCTTACATTTCCAGGTGATTGTCCAAGACAAAATCAAAAATCAAAGGCTCAAATACTATATTAAAACCCTCCCTGTTTAACTCCAGGACGGAGTTAAACTGAGAAAAAAACAAATCCAAGGTGTTACAGCACAGTCCAGCCATTCAAACTGGATGATATTCAGTTAAATCGGCTTCTTCCTGTTCAAAATCCGAACCAAAATCTTTGGAAAGATTTATATTTGTCTCAAAAAACACACGGGCAGCATCCAAATCTTCAAAGAAACTAACTTTCCCCTAAAACTGTACCTTCAAATGAGCTGGAGCAAGTAATGTAGCTGGCACTCCTGCTTCCTTAAATTCAGAGAGCATAGGAAGGAACCTTCTGCATCTACATTGTGTCTGTAGACAAAAGTCAGGATATAAATGTATTCTATGACCTTCATAAAAAAATTGCTTCTTTTGTCTAGCCATTTGGAGAACTTTGATCTTATCTGTGTCAATATTCACCATTCATCACTGTTGGGTACATGGCCAGAGGTCATGACCCCGCGGGAGCTCTTTTTTTAATTTTTTTTGGTAGGCAGAGCCGATGCACCATCAGTGCCATCCTCGAGGCCGATGCATTGCGTGGTGCTCGCAGGTTGGTTGTTAGGCGCTGTTGACTCCGCCTGCCTGCCAGTTCTTTGTCTCCCACCGTAGAGGTCACCTCGTGGGAAGCAAGCTCTGGTTGAGGTCTGCTGCCTACGCTGTCATTTCACTGCATTTTCCCGTGCCGCAGTCCGTCGGTGCCGTGTCCTGCTGGTTCTAGTTGCTTACTCAACATCGCTGGTAAGATCTTGTCATATATTTTATTTCTTGGTGATGTCGAGTCTGTTTTTGGTGTTTTTTTCTCCATAGGTCATGTCTCGGTCGGAGGGCAAGACAACTTCCAGGACATGTCAGCTCCCCATGCGACGGTGGCCATGCGGCCAAAAATATTCTGTCACCAACCAGCACGACCGTTGCCTTTTGTGTCTTGGACCGCTTCACGACATGGATTCGTGTGATGCCTGTTTCTCCATGGACCACTGGGTCATTGAACAACGTGCATGGAAAGTGGGGCGAGCTCCACTGACTTTCGGGGATCGGGAGTGCACTCGTCGGGCCAAGCCACGCACTCTCGGCCTTTCCTCTGGGTCCCCTCCCAGTTCTACACAGACCGAGGAGGAGGGAGCCTCGACTACTAGTGGCCTGGCCATTGCTGAGACTCCTTCTGCGGTGCAGGAGGCCCATCCCACTCCTTTAGGGGGGTGGGCGAGAGGCACCGCCACTGCAATCGCCCCTTCAGGGGTGAAGGCTTCCCCAGTGTCGGACCCACGGTTCGCAAGGCCCAGGTTGGTGCCATCCTCAACACCGTCAGTCAGCCCAGTTGTGGGCCTCGGTGCCATTTGTGGCACTGTGGGCCCTGACAGAGACATCGTCAGCGTTGGTTTGCCACACGGCGCCATGGCTACTGTTAGAGGCCGTTAGCGGCCGATACTGCTAAGCGGAGCCGTGGGAGTTTCTATGGCACTGTCTTTGTCTGTGTCTCACCTCGGCACCATCTGCGGTGCCATGTCCTCTGGACTCGGTGCCATGGGGCCATCGGAATCCGCTGTCAGCACCGTCATTGCTGCCTCTGCCCTCAACACCATTCGTGGTACCGTGGAGCCAGGCGGCACCATCTGAGCTGTTGTCGGTGCCGTCTTCACCCTCAGCGCCACTCACGGCACTGTGGGACCAGATGGCGCCATGGCTGGTCCCGAGTTTGGAGCTCCTGTTCAGGCTGGAGCCGTGTCCCCTGTGGATTCTGCTCATGGTGCTGTAGGGGGCACTGGCACTGGCTTGGGCATGGTTTTGGTTTCTGGCACTCCCTTTGGCAAAGATGGCAGTGGTCACCCTCCTACAGTCTGGCACAGGGCCTTGGCCTCTGTCTCTTCGGAGGCGGAGTCGGGCTCTGAGTCAGACGGACAGTCTGACTCTTTGGGGTTGACTGTTGGAGTTGGCAACCCTGTAGTATCCTCGACAAGCCGGAGTCAGCCCCCTTCTGAGGTGGGGTCGGTGGCAACCGAGACTGGGGTCGGGGGTGATGACCAGCGGGCAGTGGTGTAGGCCACCATTGCTCTGCAGCCCAGTCTTGGTGGGTTCACTGACCCCTCAGCAGTGGTACCCCCGCTTGTGGTGTGCCTGGATCGCCCAACTTTGGGGCCGATCAGAGCACCTACAGGAGGGGAGGGTACTGTGCCCTGGATAGCTCCTTCGGGTGTTGCCCAGGACTGTCAGCTACCTAGGCTGGCCCTCTTGAGGAGGAGGGCTCTTTCAGACTCCAAGGGGTCGAGGGGCATGGGGTCGGTATGGCGGCCTTTTTCGGGGGCCCATCCAGGCTCTGGAAGAAGCCGTAGTGCGGATCTCCGCTCTTCCTCCTCGGTTTCTTTGAGAGAGCCCAATTTTTTTGAGATAGGGGATCATCCTTGTGGACCTATACAGCCCTGGTCACCTTACAGGGGGGATTCTTCTGGGTGCAGCCAAGGCAGTACCGAAATGGTTGTTCAGCTGTCGGTTGTGGGGTCTTCCGGGGCACCTTCTTCCGCGGGTGCTCCCAGTCCACTCCTTAGCCCAGGTGGAGGTCAGCTGACATCTCTTCTCGGCTCTGTCCCCATTCCTCTGCCACATTCTCCTGCGCTCCCAGGCATCCTTGGTCCCAGCGGGCCTCTCTCCTGGGAGCAGTTCAGGGCTGTGGCTGCTCGGTTCCCAGCTTATGTTAGGGCAATGGACAGTCAGGTTTTTCAACCTCCCCCCGAGCAGCCGCCCTCTGAGCAGCCGGTGCCCTCCAGCTCTTCATCCTTCTCTTCTGGGGGAGAGGAACCTTCTGTCCACATCTCTCCAGCCGCTGATCTCACTGAGTATCAACGCTTCCTCGTGAGGATGTTGGAGGACTTGCACCTCACCCCTTCCACTATTAGCAATCCAGAGCACTCAGTGCACGCCTTTCTAGGTGATTTTGGCGAGGCCACCCTTGTGGTGCCCCCCTGGCCTGCTCCCTTTTGGGAGGTGTCATTGCGCTCCTGGCAGAGGCCCTTCTCTGGAGTTCCTGCATCTACGGATCTCAGCCAGAGGTATTGTGCCCCCCCCCGGAGTCTCCAGGTTCCATGCCTCATCTGCAGTCCAGATTGATGCAGTTGGATACTCCTGATGGGCTTCGCACCCTTCACCGTCACCGGCTCGCAGATCAAGATTCCTTGGATTTTGACTTCTGGGGTAGGAGGACTTTCTACTCGGCACGGTTGTTACTTCCATTTCTGCACATCAGGCCCACTATGCAGCCTATGACAGGTTCTTGTGGTCCAGGCTAGGTCAACTCCTAGCCTCGTCCCCTGATACGGAGCAAATCAGACAAGCCATTGCACTCTCTGCCCGTGGCCTGAAGCTAGCAAGACACCAAGTGAGGACATTCTATGATGCCAATGAGGTAGCTACCAGGGTTGTAGGGGCAGCGATCTGCACTAGGCAGACAGCATGGCTGCATCTTTCCCGGCTGTCACCCTTGGCCCGGCGTAGGGTGATTAACTCCGCTCACCAGAGAACCTACCTTTTTTCCCGTAGAGCGAGACAGCGTTTGTCAGAGCAACTTCCTTCCCCCTCTGGGGGATCCCCGTCTCACTCTCCCCACTCTTGGGTCTCTCCAGGCCCTGAAGGTTCTCCCTCTTAGTGTGTCACCCACTGAGAGCTAAGGGACTTTGTCCCTTAGGGTGTCAAAGAAAACCCACTTCGGGGGGGTTTGACACTCACCCAACAGTGATGAATGGTGAAGATTGACACAGATAAGATATGAAAAGTATGTACCTACCGTAATTATGATCTTTCTGTGTATCTTCACCATTCTTCACAATCCCACCCTCCATCCCACTGGGGCCTCAGTCTCTGGGTTCCCCTCCCTCTCTGTGCCCACCTCTTCCCCCCCCTCCTTTATTGTCAGGAGTGGGGTAAAACAGGGGCACATAGGGGGATAATGTTCTGGGGAGAGTGGTCAGCATGGGGGCACTCCTTCTCCAGTGCATTAGCTCCACCCCTGTGGGGTGGGAGTTGGCAGTTGCCCTCCATTCTCTCCTCCTCCTTGTTCCCGTCCAACTTATTTCTCCTTGTTCTTGGACTATCTTTTATTACAAAAAATATAAAAAAATCCTTTTTCCTTTTTTTCACCAATAATTTTTCCTTGATAGGGTGTTAATTCTCTGTACCCTGTCCTTCTTCCAAAATAGCCAACTCTGCTCATCTGGAGTGTTTTTGCCAGCCATTCTGTGCCTTGAATTCTGGCAAGAAGCCTTTGGCTACTCCTTGCAGTTCCTATGTAATCTGGAGACGGACCAGGGTCTGGGATGTGTTTAACTTCCCCCTCTCCTCCTAAATTCTCTATCCCACCCTACCTCCCTCTTCTATTTTCAGAGATTGGGGCCCCTCCCAATCTCCTTAGTTTCCATCTTCTCCCTCTTCTGTTCTCTCAGTCATTATTTCTCCTTTTAGTTCATATATCTTTTCCTTTTTCTATACCTTGGACTTCCTTGTCCCACCCTCCACTCCCTTCCTCTTACCTCTCTGGCGACTCAGAACTGGCAGGCAGGTGGAGTCGACAGTGCATAACAGCCAACTCGCGAGTGCCACGTAATGCGTCGGCCTCGAGGGTGGCACCGATGGTGTGTCGGCTCCGCCTACCAAAAAAAAAAAGAGCTCCCGGGGTCACGACCTCTGGCCATGTACCCCAACAGTGATGAATGGTGAAGATACACAGAAATATCATAATTACGGTAGGTACGTAATTTTCATTTTCTGTCAGTAAGGTTTTGAAAAGTCAATATTATAAATTGTGATTCAGTACCCGATTCCTTCGCTTGCTTTGAAACAGGATGACATACTGATTTCAATAAAGATGAGGACTCCATTGAAAAAACTGCTGTAAGTGCCATCTGCACTACTTCTTTTAATTCCGAATTTGGAACAGCACTAGGAAAACCAATGATTCTTAGATTTCATTTCGGCATGCTGTTTTCCAATCATTTCAGCCTTGCAGCCTGTACTAGCTGTTCATGTAGAGCAGTGTTGACTGCCCCTTCAAGGGTTGGTGTTCTTGCAGATACAGCCTTAATTTCCTTGTCAGCATTCTGAATTGCTTTTTCCATGCCATCCACCCTTTTTTCTATCACTGAACATGGAGATGATATCTCTAAAAGTGTATTTTCAATGCAGTAGTTTGATTGTCTGACTTCAGCCTGGAATTCAGTTAGGAGACTTTGAATCGAAGCCAGCGTTGGTTTTGCAGGTGCCTTGGATTTTACGCCCACTTCAGGGTGTATCATTGTAGTAGGAGAGCTCCCTGCTCCTGCTGCACTAAGAGAGCTGACAGGCCCTCAGGCTGGAGTACCTTTCCCACCGAATTTTGGGGAAGTAAACTTGTCCATGGTATTTGCAGAGGGATCCATATAACTTTCGCCAGCAATTACAGATGTTTTGCCAAGTATATAAGAAATTAAATGGATTTTGTCGGCACCGCAACTGTGGAGCTCCACACATACACATCTGAATGGACCAACACTAAGCAGCACCCCCTCCTTCCCTAATTAATCTTGATTATCAAATTTTATCTAAAAGTTTGGCCTCTCATTTAAATAAGGTGTAGGCTTCTCTAATTAGTTGTGAACAAGTTGGTTTTGTTGCCAGTCGACTTTCTTCCAATCATCTTCGGAAGTTGACCCATCTTTTCTCTGCTTCCCAGTTTGGAGTCTTTCGGTGTCCTTGTAATATCGAGACCAGGTACAGACTAACAGGCACACTAGTTATCTGTACCTGGTCTCCATATGCTGTTGCAGTACACTGGCTCCAAGCCAGAGCTGTTTAGAAATCAAGCACTATAAGAAGCATATGGCGACTCCCCAGCTGCTCCCTGCCTGCCAAGTCATCCTGGGGACAGCCACGGGTGCTTGTGGGCACGACGGGGAGGGCATTTGAACTTAAAATGCCAGGGGGGAGGGTGCAGGATCAATCCGATATGAATTTAGATAAAATACTCACCAGTAAGTGGCCCATTTATACATTTGCTAATCGGGCCCCGCTTCACACAGAAGTGGGGCCTGATGGGACACGGACGTTTCCCTTTAATATTGCTGCTCTTTTGCATGTGTATGACACATTTAACATTATACTCTGTATTTAGGTGGTGTCCTGACTCAAACAGTTCTGTTAGTGGCTATGTCCATTCCTTAGACCCCACTGTCTCAGATACTTCCAAGCCATACACAAATTTAAAAGCACTGTACTTGGCTAGTCTTCTCCTGACCCCACAGTAGGCAGCTACTTTTACACAACTCTGTCTTTTTTTTTATACTTCCTTTATTAGTCGATAGTTTTACAGACAACTCTTCATGAATACATTTCCATTGTTTCAGTTAAACATACAAAATTAACCTTTCATAGCTATCTAATACTATAACTAATACCTGTAAAAGTTAAAATATTAGCCAAAAAATTGAAAAACTAAATAAAGAAAACTGCAATTCAATAAAATACAGATTAACCTGTAACATTACTTGGGCTAAAAACCTAAAATAGATAAATAACTTAAATGGATAGTATCATTTTCATTTTCAAGCTCTATTCTGTATAAGTACGCTTCTAAGATAAATCAATTTCTAGCATCTACTGTTTGATAAGGCACCTTCAGATGCATAGATTCAAAGAGAAAGGGTGTTATCTTGGCTAATAGTTTATTTCTCTCTTCTTGCAGCTTCTGATCATCTATCTTATTAGATATGATCTTGGGCTAATTCCCATCTAGACCAATAGGAAATATATGTTTCTAACCTATTATGTAGGGCATATGACATCTGTTCATTCTGTTGGATGGTAAGAATCAGGGACTTCCATTCAGTGACTGTGGGTGGGATGTTCTGGAGCCATCTTTTTGTGACAGCCTTATATGCTGCACCTTGCATAATAGACCATAAATATAGAACAGCTTTGTTCTGGATTCCAAAAGGTGGGATACCTAATAAAAGGTTGACCCCCGGAGAGGGGGTGTTGAAAACACAAGATATTAGTGATGTGTTGGGAGATTAATGTCCAAAAAGTGTTTATTTTTGAGCAATCGTAAAACATATGTTTACGTGATGCGGTCGGATCTCCATATTCTCACCAACAGCCTGAGGAGGCAACTGGGTTTCTCTGGGCCACCGCTGTGGGTACCAAGAAGAATCTCACCCGGACCTTCCATACAAACTCCCTCCAGGTCAGAGAGGATGAGGTGGACCAAGCTCCTCTCCATATTTTAGGCCAGTCCCTACTGCTTATAGACTGACAGCTCATTCTCTCAGCTTGCTTTAACTGGGTCCATGGAATGGGCATATTGATGAATTAAGAATTTGTATATGATTGATATTGCCTTATTTACCTGTAATGAGGTCCAAATTTGTATAAAAGGGGTGAGGTCCTCACTCTTCTGAGATCCTTTTTCTCTAATTCTAACTTGTTTATTAATATAGACCTTAATTTGATAGTAGTAGAGCCTATCTCTCTCCCCCCAGGAGCATCTTTTGTGACTTTCTTCGAAACTTATTACCATGTTCCCTCTGATTAGCTGCCATGGGGCTACCAAGCCTCTCAAAGCTTGGGTGACATGCCAGGGTTTCAATAGGGAGGAATCAAACTGTGGGGTCACCAGGAACCACTGAAACTTCCAGAAGTGCTGACGGGAGTGTTTGTTTCTAACCCCCTCTCCTCCAGCCCTCTAGTATTGTAGCTGTGGCTTTTGGGACTAATTGCTGGGCTCTTTTTAGTTGGGGTATGGAAAACAGGGTAGCAGGTAATGGGGGAGATATCTCTCTGGCCAGGTCTATTTGTTTCCATGCTGCTTGGTAGGATTTAGTATCCCAGAGCAATGCCAAACGCATTTGTGCTGCCATCCAGTATTCGGCCAAGGAAAGGAGGGCAATCCCTCCCATGGCCTTTGGAAGGGAGAGTTTTTGAAAACTGAGCTGGGGTTTCCTTCGATTCTACTGAAAAGCATTAAATGCTTTCTGCCATGAGAGGAGTTCTTTAGGTATAATAGTACATGGAACACACTGAAACAGGTGTAGAAAACGGGGGAAGGCATTCATTTTGAGAGACAGAGTGCGAGTGTAAAATGAGGATGGGAGAAGGTTCCATCTTTTCATGTCATGCTGCAGGGTCTCTACCAGTGGCTTATAGTTTTGATAGACATAAAGGAATTATAGAGGTCAGGGGTAAGGGGAAATAGACTTCTAGGAAAACAAACTGAACTTACAAGCTCAAATGGGCAGACTAGGTGGGCCATAGGCCCTTATCTGCCGACACTGTCTATGTATCTATGTATCTATGTATAAACAATTGGGATAGATCTTTTAGGATCTGTATTCCTAAGTGTTTGAGAGTGACTCTATCCCATTTGATGGGATATCTAGTTCTAAGTGTGGGTGTAGGGTCACATTCTGCTGAGAGGGCTTCGGTTTTATTGACATTGAGGGAGTATCCTGATAGATAGAAGAAGTCCTGTATTTTCTGAAAAATGGCGGGCATAGAGGAGTCTGGGTCTGTTACATATAATAGAAGGTCATCTGCAAACAGGGCTATCTCATGTTCTATTCCTGAGACTGTTATACCTTTAAAGTCTGGAGATTGTCTTAGGTATTGTGATAGGGGTTCAATATAATATGCAAAAAGGAGCGGGGATGGGGGCACCCCCATCTAGTTCCTCTGTGAAGAGAAAAACGCTCTGATATATGTCCATTTGCTCTGATGTATCCTGAAGGTTTATTGTAAAATTTGAATATGGTTTCTATGAATTGATCTGGAAATCCAAAACAGACAAGGACCTCCCTAAGAAATTTCCACAAGAACATGTCAAATGCTTTTTCTGCATCAAGTCCCAGGAGGAGAGTAGGTATTTTGTGGGATTGTATATGCTCTAGTCTAGTAAATATATAGTGTGTCGAACATTGTCCTGAGCCTGGCGGCCTGGAATAAAACCACATTGATCTATATGTATTTTACTTGGAGTGAATTAAATAAGTCTTCTAGCCATAATGGATGTTAAGATTTTATATTCTGTATTAAATACCAATACAGGTCTGTAGGATGCACAGTAGGTAAGGTCCTTGTCTGTCTTCAGTATCACTGAGACTATGGCATCATTCCATGATGGGGGGATTGTCCCCTCTTTTGTAGCAATATAAGAGAATATCCTACTGAGTAGTGGGGATAGAATTTTGGAGAAGGACTTATAAAATTCTCCTGGGAGTCCATCCGATCCCGGGCATTTTCCAGTTTTTAGGTTACTGATTGTTGCTTCTATCTCTTTTAGGGTTATTGGGGTGGTCAGCTGGTCACACTGTACCTCGGACAGTGTAGGGAGTTTCAAAGGCACGAGGAATTCCTGAATCTTCTGTTCAGAAGGGGTGGGGCTACTGAATAAAGAGATGTGTAGTAGTTTAGGAATGCCTCTGATATCCCCTTGACAGTATTTTGTATTTGACCTGAGTCTGGGTGCCTAACCTTTGTAATGTTGGATTTTATCCTTTGTGCCCTTAACTGTCGAGCTATTATTCTTAAAGATCTGGGACCCCCGTTGTAATATCTGTGTCTTAAGTACACTAGTTTCTGCTCTATGACATAATCTAGAATTTTATTAAGTTCCCTCTTCAAGGTGGTGAGTTCCTTGCTCCTGCTTTTGTTTGCCTTTGTGCTTTGCCTTTCTTCTAATTCTTTTATTTTTTGTTCTAGGGAGAGACGATGCGCTTCCCTTTGTTTTTTCTTATTTGCTGAAATACCTATTCGTTTTCCCCTAATGATTGCTTTGATGGTGTCCCACGGAATGGATATAGTTATGTCTTTATTGTCATTCTATATAAGGTCTTGGGTAAGCATGTCTTCAATGGACTCCTGGACCTGCTTGTCTCTTAATAGAGAACAATTCAGTCTCCAGAAAGTTGTTTTCCTGGTTAATAGTGGTCGAAAATGGCAGAAAATTGGGGCATGGTCAGACAACACAAAGTCCCCGGCCCAGATCCTCTGTATTTCTTCCAATTGTTCCCTGGGTGTCAAAAAGAAGTCTAGGCATGAGTAAGTGTCGTGAACTTGGGAATACAAAGTATGTCTGGGAGCTGGGCCGTGTATATATTTCCACACATCCTGGTAACCGAGTTCCTGCAGTAATTTTTTAACTTGTCTGGTCGTTTTTTTCACCCTGCCTAGTAATTGCAGGTTAGGGGTTCCCTCTGAGATGTTTAAGTTGAGGTCTCCTCCACAAATCATTTGACCCTCTGCCCATTCTGCCAGTCACGTAAAAAAGTCCCCATAGACTGCATATTCTGAGGCAGGAGGGATATATACTGATCTTATTGTTGTTATTTGACCATCAAGGTAGCCCTTCACCATTGCATATTTCCCTTCTTTGTCTACTATCTGGTCTTTTATTTCAAACTGTGTTTCCTGTTTGATCAGTACTGCAGTCCCTCATCTTCTTCCCCCTTTGTAAGAGGAGGCCACCACATGGGAGAAGCCTAGTTGCTGGAATTTTTTATGTTCAGCTGGAGAGAGATGAGTCTCCTGCATTAATACAATGCTAGCCCCTGCCCTTTTCATACTTTGACGGATTTTACTCTGCTTAATGGGATTAGTTATTCCATGCACGTTATATGTGCATATGATGTAAAGTTGTGCCATAATCATTTACCGTCTATTTTTCCCCTTCTGGTGCCCTCCTCATAAGTGTTGGTTCCACAAACGTGGTGGCCTCTCCCTCCTTCTAGTGTTACCCCTATATTGTACTTTAAAATCTCTCTCCACAGGTTTTAAACACCCAAACAATAAAAAAGTATTCAAATAAGCCAACATGGTTTCAGCACAAATTTTAACAACTGTAGGAACAAAAACAGGTTACTTCCAAGGTAGGGGTCTAATATATTCAATCAGCCCCTGTGTCCTTTCCCTATTTAGAGAAGAACGAGGAGGAGGAGTGCTAGAGTTTCCATTCCCAGAAGACCTCCTCTAGAGTCGCAGTTGGTATTGGGCTCCTAAAAAACAAAAAAGAATGAAAAAACAGGTACCAGCAAGCACCTGTAGCTCGGACTGCGCAGTGTCAAACTTGCCCGTTACCAGTCTGCAAATTGTAAAACTCATTAACCAACTTCATAATAGGCTCAGAGTACCTAAGTAGCACCTGATTAAGATTAGGTTTAATGCTTCTGAATATAACATAATTCAGGTGATTCTGGAGGTATCGGGTATAGTTCTGCTCACCTGGGTGCAGCTCATCGAGCTCTCCACCCCCATATTGTCCCCCCCAACCAACTTCCTTAATCTTGGTTTATTTCCTCTCAATATATAGAAACCCGATCTTCTGTACTCTGGGCTCATTACCAACAAGAGTACTCTCCCCTGTCATTTGTTTACTGTACAGATTATGCTCAGAAGAAGGGTATTCTCAACAGTGCTGGGGGGGAGGGCAGTACTAGGATTAAATCCTTGAGGGAACAGGGGGTGTATTCGTGGTTTCAGCCTTCAATAATCTTAGTACCAATGGGGAGCTAAAATGTTATTAGAATCCTTACTACTTTTACCCAATCCCCCTTCCCCTTCCTTTCCATTATATCTTCTCCCAGTATAGGGTCAAAATCAAGCTGTTTACAGAGAAATAGTGGAAACTAACCTCAGAGTCTCATAAGACTTACAGTTCTTCATAGGGAGCGGTGAGTATTTCGACCTGAGTACATCAAAATTCCCTACAGAAATCAAACCCCTTCTGTCACCATAACCGTTGAAGTAACAGACGGGAATTACAATTTAAATTGTGTATGAAAAACTAGCGACTATCTTTTTTAGCTTCCTCCCCTCTCACTCTCCCTTTTGCAGCTTCCTCAGTGCGGACTAGGAGACGTGTTGTTAGAAACCAGATTATAAAAGTACTTAGCTTCTGCTAGTCCTCTAGTGGTTGGAGAGAGATTCAAGGGGCTGCCGCCTTAGTCGCGTCATATTTATTAAGCAAACCTTGAGATTCCGAGGCACTTCAGGTGTTTTTTTCTGCCATTACCCTCTTCTTGCTGAGTATGCTTTGCAATCTGTGTAGGGTCTCCTCGTGTTGCAGTATTTTGGTTCCCATCTTCTTCCTGTTCATGTTGCGCTGTCAAGGCTGTCCGCTCATCCCCTCTCTCTGGTTCCTGTTCTCTGTCACCTGTATTTTCCTTTCTTTCAAGGCGGCTGTCGCTTCTTCCACCATAGAGTAGATCTTGACCCCATCGTCCCAAAAAATCCAGAGCCTAGAAGGGTATGGGGTATGGAAGCAGATAGTTTTCTCGCAGAGGGCCCATAGAATGGGAAGATATCGAAGCCTCTGTTGCTGAACCTCTTGGGGGTAGTCGTGATCCAAGAATATTCTGTGCGTCAGGTACTTAATTTCCTTTTTTGCCCATGCCCTTCTGAGTATGTCTTCTTTGTCACTGAACGAGCTCAGTTTAAAGACAATGGAACGTGGGTGAGCGGACGGGTCGGTGGGTTTTGTTTGCAGGGATCTGTGTACTCTCTCTATATGGAATGTGTAGGAGGTTGGTAGATCAAGTATGTCCTTGAGGAGGTTTTCTATAAAAGGAGCCATTGGGGTGGTTTTCATGCCCTCAGGGAGGCCATACAGCCGTAGATTATCATGGTGAGAGCGCCACTCCAGGTCCAAGCATTTGGATTGCAGCTCTTCTGATTGTTGTACTAGGGCCTGCATGATTTCGTTAGCTGTGTTGTGGCCTCTTCATTTTCTGACACCCGCTCCTCGATTGCTCCTATATGGGCTTCCAGTGTAGTTAGCTGCTTCCGTACGGCCTTGAATTCTTGTCTGTTTTCCAATCTGGATTCTCGGATCTTGTTAAGGAGAGTTTCGAATCTAACCCGAGATAGTTGTTCCGACTCTCTATTTGTGTCATAACCAGCCGCGTGGGAGCTGGCTGGTGTCATCTTGGTTACTATCTTTCCCACGATTTCGATTTCTGCCTCTGTAGCCTTCTGCATGCTTTCCTCCTGAGCTTCTTGACATTTTTGCTTCGGGTTTTTAAGTTTTAGGAGGTTAGATTTGCAGACTGGCAGGGAGCACTAGCAGTTAAGCTGCTTGCAGATCCGTGACGTCACTGGAAGTCTCTACACAACTCTGTCTTGGTGAAACATGGGCTCTATTTCAGAGCAGACTCACCATGGAATGCAGGTGCCCCAGGGCTTCTCTTCAAAGAAAACAACAAATTCACTGGTATTCTCTGTACAACTTCTCTTCAGGCAGCTTTTCCCTTTCCAAGCAGGGCCAGGGGATTGCCCCTGAAATGCTGGCTCCCCCATCCCTCCAGGGATGGGGCATTGGAACAACTCGGGGAGCGGTCTCTACCACTTCTTTCAGTCTCTTCTGTGTTCTTTTCTAGGGTGAGAACACACTACCCACTTTCTGGTGTAGCTCTATAGCAGAGCTAGGCTCTGAGGGGCTGTCAACTGCAGCACACCTCCTTCTTCTCCAGTACCCACTCTGAACTGCCCTAGACTCACTTGAACTTCCCAACGTTGTAACCTAACCCCTGCAGCCAACATTCCAGTGTGGCTTATGCTGCTGCGAGAATTCTATAGTAATGTCATCCCACCAGCTCAGCTGAGACTGAGGACAGAGTGAGACAGTGTGAAACCCATTTAACTGGTGTCTCACAAGCTGCCTTTCCCTGCCTGCCACTAGTTCTAAGTGGGATTCTAGTAACCCGGGTGACAAGGGGGTTACACTTGGATCACGGACCATCTCCTGGCCCTGATGCAGACCAGAGATTCTTTTTGGCACCTCTCCAATGACACTGACCTGCCGTCCAATAGGTAAAAGTACAGAGAGGCCCAGAACAAATGCACGTGGACCTTGTGCAAAGCCAAAGCAGAGTACTATAAATCCTCCTCTGCCTGGGGCTCAGGGCGCAAATTCTGGAACAATATTAAGGATATCTGTGGCAAAGACCCTAACCCTGTCCCTAATCAGATCACGGCCGATGGGTGCCTGACCTCTGATCCTGTCTGTATAGCCACAGTTTTCAACGACGCCTTCACAAGCCTCAACCACGCTGTCCCTTCTAACTTCTTTGACCCACCCCCAACCAGCTCCCCCATTCCCCCCTGAAGTCCCCCCTTTCACCTATGCTGCATTACACCCAAGTCTGCTGAGCTGTACCTTAAAAATGCCCTAAGCCACTCCCACTACAGTAGTGACTCCTTAGACTTGAAACTCCTCCAGCTCACCCTTCATGAGGTACTCTACCCCATCACCCATATTCTAAACCGCTCCTTATGTCAAGGTAAATTCCCCTCTAGGTGTCAGTCTACCTCCATCACCTCTATATTTAAAAGTGGGGACCGTACCAGCACCAGTAACTACTGCCCCATCTCCATTCTCCCTCCTCTATCCAAGGCCCTAGAGCGGATTGTCTCTGATCAGCTCACTGACCGCCTCAACAAATACAATCTACTCTGCAGTCAGCAACACGGTTTTTGCAAAGGGCACAGTACTGCTACTGCCCTTCTCAAGTTTACCACCCATGTCCACTCCGCATTGGACAGAGGTCATATCACTGGTGCTTTCTTCATTGACCTCACTAAGGCATTTTACACTGTCAGCCACTCCCTCCTACTAACCACACTTTCCAACATTGGTTTCTCTCAGGACGCCCTTGGCTGGTTCTCTGATTACCTCTCAAACAGTTTCCAGCAGGTCAAAATTGGTAACACCTTATCCAACAGATTGTCTGTCCTCTCCGGTGTCCCACGGGGTCCATCCTAGGACCACTACTTTTCAGTCTCTTCCTTAACTCCCTCCCCATGTCCTGCTCTGACAACCTGCTACTATACGCAGACGATGCTGTCCTGTTTTCCTCCAACTCTGACCCCCTTCAACTCCACCATTCCCTTCAATCCTCCTTTAGTTGCACTGAAAACTGGTTCTCCTCACAGTGCCTTATTCTCAACTATAAGAAGGCCAAAGTTATACTAGTCTCTCACCCTCTGAACACCTGGAAGGAGCACTGCCCCCAAGTACTAACTGCTAATCTGACCCCTTTAGAGCAAGTGGACTCCTTTAAATACCTATGCATCACTCTAGACCCAGCAGTTAACTTCCACCAACATATCCATCTCCTGTCCATTGCCCTCAATGTTAGGCTCGGGTTACTATATCGCTTCAAACACTGTCTTTCCCCAGATGCCCTCAGGCTTGCTGTCTCCTCCTCGGTCCTCTCCCTGCTAGATTATGGTTTACTTATCTATAGCACAGCAAACACCTCTGCCCTCTGTAGACTCAGTTTCTCCTTAAATAAAGTGTGCCGCCTCATCCTGGGCTGTAACCATCTCACCCATACTTGCTCATAGATACATAGATACATAGACAGTGTCGGCAGATAAGGGCCTATGGCCCACCCAGTCTGCCCATTTGAGCTTGTAAGTTCAGTTTGTTTTCCTAGAAGTCTATTTCCCCTTACCCCTGACCTCTAGAATTCCTTTATGTCTATCCCATGTATTCTTAAATCCCGTGATTGTTTCAGCCCCCACCACTTCCTCTGGCAGGGTGTTCCACTTGTCCACCACCCGTTCTGTGAAGAAATTCTTCTCATGTTTCCTCTGAATCGTCCTCCCTCCAACTTCATCCCATGCCCTCTAGTCCTGGAACATCTTTTTCGCTTAAAAATAGTGTTTTCCTGTACCCTGTTCCTCCCCGTAAGATACTTGTATGTCTCTATCATATCCCCTCTCTCCCTCCTCTCCTCCAGGGAGTACATGTTCAGTTCCTTCAACCTGTCTTCATAGGACTTGTGATGCAATCCATGCACCATCTTTGTTGCCCTCCTCTGAACCTTCTCTACCCTGTCTATGTCCTTACACAGGTATGGTCTCCAGAACTGTACACTGTACTCCAGGTGGGGCCTCACTAGTGTCTTGTATAGCGGAATTATGACCTCCCTTTTTCTGCTGGTGATGCCCCTGCCTATACATCCCAGCATTTTATAATGCTACCAACTGGCTTAACCTCGACAATAGAATCAGGTTCCACACTTGCCTCATGGCCAAAAAGATTGCCCTCGGCCTCTCTCCCCGGGCTTACCCCTTTAGTCCACACAACTCTGATGTGCAAGCAACTCCTCTCGGTTCTCTACTGCCGAACCTCTCAATTCCAAAGGTCCTTCAGCTACAGAGCCTCTTCTTGGATGAACAGCCTACCCACCTCACTGGTAAACGAAAATAGAATTGGCCCTTTCAAAACCTACAGTATCTTAGGGACCACCTCCAGTCCTCAAATACCTGCAACTGCCACTGAACATTGCCATTCTCCCCACCTCCTTTCCCCCCCGACTAAGGCCTCTGGCCGGCTTATCCCCCCCAAAGCATATCCTGAATCTGTCAGGCTTAGTTATATATGTATTGCTAAAGACATGTACTAATTAATCCTAGTATTCTGACCGTTAGCCTTCACTGTTCTTTGTAACAAGCTGGTCTGTGTCATTGTTCTTTATGTAATGTTTGTACTTTATATAATTTCTGTGACGTGGAACCTTTGTAAAGGAGTCTCTGACTCAAAGGTACTTCCGAATCTTCAATAAATAAAATAAATAAATAAAACATACCGGTGCTTGGCATCTCTGATAAGAGCTGCCATTCTAGTGTTTTTGTTATAGTTCTGTGCATTCCGGAAACATCTGTCATTGCTGGGCATAGTACTCTAAGTTGGGCCTCACCAGTGACCTATAGAGAGGTAGTAATAACTCCTTCCTTGTGCTGCCATTTTCCCTTCCTATACACCCCAGCATCCCGGTTGCCTCACTGTAGGCCGTGTTACACTGATTTGATTGTTTTATGGAGTCACTGATGCTGGCCCCAATTTCTCTTTCCTCAGATGTGCCCAGCTTTACCTCCTGTTCCATATTCTGCAGTTCTTGTTCCCTGTGTGCATCATCGTGAATGTTTTGGCATTAAATTTCAATGGCCAAACCTTTGGCCACTTCTCTAGCCTTTGCAAGTCTCTCTGCATCTCCCTAACCCCCCTCCCCTGCTGTCTACCCTACCACAGAGCTTAGGGTTGACTGTGAACAGACATATATTTCCCTGCATTCCTTATACCATGTCGCTGATGGACATATTTAAAAAGACTTGGCCAGCCGGCCCGGTGGTGCTGAGGATTGAGGCGCTGGATGCCACACCTCACGCTATACCAGCGAACCGGGTTTGGGAACGACCTCAGGTCATCGGGGTGCCGGCATAGGGGAGGGGAGGGAGGGTGGAGCAGGATTGAGCATGCCAATGAGCTGCTCTCCTCTCCCATGGGTGGTGAGGGTGGGTTGCCCCTCCCGTAGTTCCGCTTCCACTGTGTGGCGGTCCGGTGGGTAGCGTAGGCAGAGAGGGGTCTGCAAACAGTTCCAGGAGATGAAAGGGGCTGATTTGGTGCCATGGGGTATGTAGCATGCCTCCACACACTCACACGGCCATGTGCAGGGACCTCGGGAGGTTTGGGGAGAAGAAAACTGTAAAAAATACCTATGTGTCCCCGTTGCCAGTTGGCGAGAGGAGGCGATGGGGACCAAATAGCTATGTGAAAAAAAAAAAAGGACCTGACCCAGGACTAATCCAGCTCAGCAACATTTTCTGCATTTTTGGCAGGATGTGCAATGCAGTCAAGTGCATGTACACCAATGTCTGTCACACCTCCAGCAATGATGCAGATGCCAGCAGCTGCTCCCTGTGGCCTCCAACAGAGGTTAGTCATGTGCCGAGGACTCTACCACCCTCCCCCCAGAGAAGGAGAGCATTCCCTGAGATGCTCAGTCATTCTCCACCCTGCTGGCCCTCCCAATTTCAGGTCTGTTCCAGAACCTGGGATGGCAGTGTCCCAGGCGGAAGCCTGTAGCACTGCACAAATGGGCCAGCATGGAATGTCATCACTTGACCATGTGTTATTACAGCACAATACCACAAGCTGGAAATACTTAACTTTCTGAACGTCATTATGCAGTTCTACAATTAAAAATCAGGGAGGCCATTTCATAATCACAGTAAGGCCCTCAATGGTGTGCCAAGCTGTAGGATAATAGTACTTCTCAGATATATAAGGCACTCCACTTTGCTTGTGCATCACTTTATGAGACATGCCATTATCCCACAGTAATGTACAGCCTGTCATACCTTATTGCTTAAATATCATCTTCTCACTCACGCAGTAGAGCCCCCCCCCCGGGGTCAGTCGAGGGTCTTCATGATGCGGCTGTCCATGCAGTGTCAGTCCGCCCCCTCAGAGGTTAAGGTGCTATGAGTATGGGCTAACAGACGTAGGTGAGAGGGCCTGTAATGGGGACCCAGAATCCAGCACCATGCGTCTGACCTCAGCATCACCAACCACATTACCACTCTCTTGTCCCAGCCAGACTCCCTCCACCTCCAGCTGACTGAATATTCAGCTCAGGGGGAGGGCATCTGGGGGCCTCTAGAGTGGTGGCGTCCAAAAGGGAAGTCAGTGATAGAAGGAGAGGTGTGCAGACAGGCAGAGACTGTTGGTAACCAGAAGGTGAAAAAAAAAGGTGCACAGCAAAGAAGACAAACAGACAGACACTTTTTGACAGATGTGGATGTGACCCTGGTGCCATTATACCAAGGGCTACAACCCTTGCCTGTATCCCTAATAACAGGTTGAGGGGTCTGGGTTCATAACTACCTAGTATGGGTAGTATGGGGGGACCCCTACCTGTAGTAGTGCTATAATTATGGTGCCTCCACCCAGAGAAATTACATGGGTAACTATCACAGTAGGTACAGCCCTCTGGGAAGTTAATACCATCCACAATCCTGGCTAGTGACCTTTTACGAAAACCTGAACAACTGCAATGTTCAATAATTAGAATACCAAACAGTTGACCATTAATGACATGCTCATGGTCAGCCCACTTACCAACAGGGTCTGGATCTCTGGTTTGTGCCCTGTAACCCCCTGCAAAAACAGTTTCACCAATACCAACATGCACCTTTAATATGCCTTGCAGTACATTCAATGACTTTAGACCAAATAATGATAAGCTCACAAGCCAGGTTAACATCAAAACAGTAAATCTGGTTTATTACGGGGGATGTGAACAAGGGAGGGGCAGAAATTTAGGTAAATGATTACATTACTGTATTTAAAAACAAGCTAGATTACTTTTCATTACTTCAGTCCCTGAGTTTATCAGTCTAGCAACTACTGGGTACCCAGAGTGAAAAGTCTGGCTAGCCAAAGGTATTGCCGGTGAGTGGCCAGCATTGCAGTTGATGTTGGGGCCCTTGATGGAAAGAAAAGGCAGTGAACATGCAAAACAACCAGATTATTTGTAATCCGAGCCAGTTGGCTCAGTCCCTTAAAAACCCAGCGATATTAAGCAATTAGATGGTACCACAGTTGATTTAAATATCTGTTGCAGGGAGCTACTCTGATTGTACTCACGCTACCAGGTTTCTGCTGGAATGCAGGCGATATGGAGACCTTGTGGTGTTCACCGATTAGCATGGGGAAGCAGGGCCGACACAGCGCACCTCCTCTTCACTGCCTTTCCTCCAGGTGGCCGCAACCTGCATGTTGTTGCTGCACAGGGGCTGGATCCCCAAAGCCAGTGTCTCACTGAAACAGTCTCTGGTGCAGGAGTTGTGGTCTGGGCCAAACTGGCAACGCCCAAGCAGGATAAGCAGTCTGGCAAAGTGTGTAATCTTCTGCTGGTGAAGCCTCCAGCTGGCATAACAGATCTGGCCATGGGAAAGTAGGTCTCGACCCACGTAACACATTCAGCACATTTGACATCAACTATTTTTCTGAGCAGTTCTGATATAGACTGGTTGCAATTCAGCAGCATTACTGAGCATATCTTTCGATCTGAGTATGTCTCGCACACAAGCTACGCCGATCACTTCACTGGAGCAAAATCTTCGGTCCAAATTACAAGTAGCACTGGTAACACTCCCTTCTGGTCTGCTGGCAGGCAGTTCCATGCTCCGATCCTCCCTTGGACTGGAGGATTACTCACAGGGCCTTCCCTGTAAAAAGGCAGCACAGAGCCACACAGGCTCCCCTCTACTCGATCTCTCGAGCTGAAGAACAACTGACTGAATTTAAACTGTCCCTCTCAAAGCAAAGCGTAGAGTTCCAGAAATCCAGTTAGCTGAGCAAGCTGCCAATTACAGTCTGAGCACTTTAACTGGCTGGATCCTTGGCGCTAGGAACAAACCCCCATTTGTACTCCCACAAGTCACTGGTCTTGTCCCATGAGCCCCTCGCTGAAATCCTGGCTCGTGATTGGCTGTTATACTCCCAAAATGGTGGCTGCTAAAACAATTACTGTCACAATATTGCAGTCGCACACGTTCAGATTGGTGCAGCCAGGTATTTACTTTTATTAATTTTAAACCCCCACTCACTTGTAGCCCAGACTGTGTCCTCTTGAATAAGTCCACATTGCGGCAGTTATCTCCCTATAGTTTTAGAGTTGCTGCCGCTGTAACATAGTACCCTCAGGCTGCAGCAACAACTTTATGAATACTTATATGGGTTTGTGCATATTAATGAGCCCCGCTAGTAGCCCCTGAAACAACCTCTTATATTAGCCCCAAATGGCATTTGAGCTGCAGTGTTCTGGTCACCAGCCCTCATTTAGCTGAGGAGAGGCATCATGACCAGGAAACTCTTCTTTAGCTGACCATAAACTCACTTGTCAGCAGATCAAATGCACCGCTCGTGCCCACGTGATCCCCCGCTTGCACCGAGGTGCTCTTTCAATAGCAGGAGATTGCAGTTCAAAGATTAAGCCTGAACTGGGCTAAATAAATAATTGTGTGGTTTCAGGAGGTTTTGGGGAGCACCAGAGGGCTTAAGCATGAGGTGGGGAGATACAGCAGGATGCCAGCAGCAGGAGGAGAAATGGGAGAACAAAGGACCTGGGGCAAATAAAATAAGCCCCCTTGGGGGGGTAGATCTCTCCCCTGCCAGAAAAGCTTGGCATCCTTGCCAAGACTATAATAAACTAACAGTAACACTTTACTATGCCTCAAATACTATAACATTATCAGGCCTGATATAGGACAACTATATACAATTTTAGCATGCTATTACTGTAAATTCAGCACTTTGTCATGACATTGCTACATTCAGCTGTTACACATTGTTTTTCATCTGGTTAACCATAAAAATGACATCTGACCTTTTTGCTCTTAAACCTTAAGCATTTTGTTTCCTGGGAACAGATATTGGGCACAGGGCCAGCGTCAGGTTTTTGTGGGTCCCGGGCAATGGACCTTTAAAAGGGCCCCCTCAGAGTCAGATCACCCGTCCGTCTGTTAAAAAAAAATACAAAAACCACAGACACCACCAGCAGCCAGCTCGACTACCATCAGACACCGTCCAACCCTCCATACAGCAATACAGCAGTAATTCAAATTTCAGACAAAAATCTACCCACCCTAGCAGGCCAAACAGCCACTCACGCTGTCGCTCAGAGTCAGACCGCGACCAATCTCATCTCAAGAATGCTGGCCCCCTCAGACCCGTCTGTCTGGAAAAAATAAAATTTCAATAAAACCACACTGTCACACACCTTCAATGTACAGTCTATGTCCACCATCCTGGATGGACTCCTGCACCCCCACAGTTTGCAGAGAGTAGACTAGAGACAGCACACAGCAGATTTTGTATGGACCACGGGCTGCAGCCTGAGCGTCGGGGCTCAGTCTACGTCCCTGGTTGTGTCCTCCCTGGTTTGATATGGTAACAAAGGGGAAGAGGAAGCAGGAGGGAAGCTTTATCCACATGCAATCTGTTGTAGACCATGGCATGGTTATTGGCATCATCGACTCATCACTTCGGGACCGGTGCTGTTTCTAGAGCTCCTCTACCCAGGCCTGGCACTGTGGACGGCAGACGTACGGCACTACCGATACTGAACAGATTGCTCTAGTCCCGAGACGATGACAACCTGACAACCAATTTGAAAACTCCCGCCTTTGTGCCTTGCCACCATACCATTGATGGCCACTGCCTTCTCCATAACATCAGACTTCCTTGACGTCACACAAACAACAGCTAAACTAAGCCGTGCTGGCTGGCTGGGTTGCTCAGGCCCACCCCTCCACCAGTCTCCTCCCAGCCATTGGCCAGCCTGCCTTGCTGCATATCCCACACACCCCGCCCCATGGAACGCTCTCTCTGGGCCCTGCCAGTTGGTCAACAAACAGGGCTTAAGTTGCAGGCAGTTGATTGGCTGGGAATCCGTTCTGGCATTGAAGGGCGTTCCTCTCAGACCGCAGTTTTTTTTCCTTCCACCACTCGTCTTGCCCACTCGGCCTTGGCTCATGATATCCAATCAGCAGCAGCAGTGCAGTGCAACAGCACTGATTTAATTAATGCATGCTGCAAGCGTGGTGCTATTACACTGTAAATTGTTTTTTTGAGCTCCTGGCAGGCCCCCCTCTGGTGTCAGGGCCCTGGGCAATTGCCCAGGTGGCCCAGGTGCTCATGCCGTGCCTGATTGGGCACCTTTCAACTGATCCTTCTAACTCTGTATGGGTAACCCCTAAACTATTGGGTGGAAGGCTTAACTATCACTTGGGAAGAGGCAGTGAACACTAACTTGGGCAGGAAATTTGTTGTGACATATACCGTGTTATGAGCTACATTCATAGGCAGATCTACAGGCATTCCTGGTGTGTCATACTGTACGTGAGTCAAACCACTGACTTTACTGCTCTGCCTGAACATCTAGATGAAAAGGACACTGGCACTTGTCTTTCAGCATTAGCATTTGAGGTAGTTAATCCCGGTTCATTGTCCACCAATAAGACAGTTTCTGAAGAAAGAGGTAACACTGCATTTGGTATAGCACTTGAATTTTCAGGTTCATGAGACTCAGGTTCATCTGAAAGAGGTATTTCAACAAAGTTCAAATCATTCAACATGGCCGTCCCAGTGGCACTGAGGGCTGAGGCACTGGAAGCCTTACTGTATTCTGCACTGGCAACCTGCATTCGGGAATGGGCACAGGCCATAGGGGCTGGCAGGGGAGGAGAGAGATTGAGCGTCCGAGGGACTGCTCTCCCTCTCCGGGGAGGGGGTACTTCAGTGGTCGGCATGCTTCTGGCCCCTAGCAGAGGCTGGGGGGCAGTGCACTGATGCTGCTTAGAGGATTTGAGATGGGGCAGGCATTGGGAGGAGTGCGTGCGGACGCATGCATGCTCCCTCCAATGGTGTCATTGCACGTCCCACTCTCGTAAGGGGAGCAAAGGTGAAAATGGTCCCTCTGGTCATACAGGATGAAGCAGCCACCTGCAGCAGGCCCCGACCCTGAATGGCATTCCCCCAACTAGATCCTGGTAGAGGTGAGTAGAGCTGGGGGGTGGCTTCTCACCGCCCTGCCACAAGGGGTAATCCGTGGGGGACGAGGGGATGCTGCCTGATGTTGGGGTGCAGGGCTGGACAGATGGCTGGAGATGGGGGCCTGGGGAAGAAATAGATTAAAAAAAAAATTAATAATTCAACACACTGTTAGCACTTGCAGGAATAACATTGTCTGACTCTTGATCTAGTTCATTAGGCCCTCTCATTTCAGCATTCACCATTTTCTTTATCAGAATCTGATATCTCAATTTCTGATAGTTCCACCAGGCATAAAGAGTTAGCTATGTCAGAGCTCACACTTTGGACGTCACTGTCAGAAGGTTTGGGTTCAATGGAGGAATCAGGATGGCCTGGCATTACTGGACTACTTTGATCGTCTCCTCTGTTGCACAAAGGGTTTCCTTGAAATACTTGAGCTAGTTCTAAAGAAGGAAAGAAGACAGTTCCAAAGTCACTTTCATTATCATGTGAATTTACACCATCATGTTCGGTACTGGTTGTAGCAGAGGGCAGCAACTATGGATCATCAATAACTTGAGGCTTTGATTGCTTACGTACAGCAGAACGAGTGACAGGACCTGTTGGAGCAGGATCTGGCAATGCAGTGTTTATAACTATTTGCCCAATGGGTAACAGATGATTTCTATGAATGGTCTTTACAGCCTTGGGGCCGCTTTCTGGACGCACTTTATATACTGGCAAGTCAGCTAGTTTACTGATCACGATGTAGGGCTGATGACTCCATTTGTCAGCAATTTTATGTTTTCCCTGGAATTCCAGATTTCTCATCAGTACTCGGTCCCCAGGTTGCAACTCTTGAGGTTTGACCCTTTTGTCATGATGCACTTTGTTTGCTAGGTGTTTCTTGGCAGCCATGGTGTGGGCAAGTTGATACGCATGGTTTAGTGGTGCTTTCAGCTTCTGAACATATTGCAAATAGTTGTCTGAACGTATTCCATTGAAAGCAACTCCAAAACAGATGTCAACAGGTAGTCAAGCTGCATGACTAAACATTAGTTGATAAGGGGAGAACCCAGTGGCGTCATTCTTTGTGCAGTTATATGCATGGACTAGCGCACTGATTTGCTGGCTCCACTTCAGTTTGTCTTTTGGATACAGGGTGTCAAGCACATCTAACAATATTCTATTATACCTTTCAGGTTGGGTGTCTCCTTGTGGGGGATATGGAGTGGTCCTGGATTTTTGAACACTCCAGACAGATAACATCTCTGTAATTAAATGATTTTCAAAGTCCTGACCTTGGTCAGAATGTATGTGCTGAGGAGCACCATAATGAACAAAGAATTTCTCCACTAGGACTTTAGCTACTGTGGTGACTTTCTGATGTTTCATTGGATAGGCCTGAGCGTATCCTAGGGGGATGGCAGGGGTTGCAGGATGATCTGGCAAAGCTTGAAACCTGGTCAGACACCTGGCAACTGGGCTTTAATGCCAAAAAGTGCAAGGTGATGCATTTTGGGATGAAGAACCCAAGGAGGACTTACCAGCTAGGGGGAGTGCAGCTAGCCCAGACAGAGGAGGAGAAGGATCTGGGTGTGCTCATCACAGGGTCAATGAACAACTCGGCACAGTGTAGGAAGGCAGCTGCAAGGCCAACAAAATGCTGGGTTGTATTGCAAGGGTATATCCTCAAGGAGGAGGAGGTGATTCTGCCACTGTATAGGTCATTAGTTAGACCACACCTGGAGTACTGCGTGCAGTTCTGGCGTCCGTATCTGAAAAGGGACATTAAGTTACTGGAGGAGTGCAGCGCAGGGCACAAAGATGATCAAGGGTCTGGGGGACTTATCATATGAGGGGAGGTTGAAGGAGTTGAACATGTACTCACTGGAGGAGAGGAGAGACAGGGGGGACATGATTGAAACCTTTAAATACATGAAAGGAATAAACAAGACAGGTACAGAGGGGCTGTTCAAAGTAAGGGAGGGGAGGGCCACCAGGGGCCATGATATGAGACTGGAGCGAGGAAGGTTCAGGAGGGAGATGAGGAGACACTTTTTTACAGAGAGGGTGGTGGCTGGGTGGAATGCGTTACCTGCAGAAGTGGTATGCAGTAGAACAGTGGACTGCTTCAAACGAGGATGGGACAGGACAAGGGGGAGGGTTAATGAAGGGGAAGGGTGGAAGGGAGGGGCAGCTGCAGAATAAGGGGTGCTAGCTGCACATTCGAGCAGACTTGATAGACCTCTAGGCCTTTATCTGCTGGCAAATTTCGTATGTTCGTATGTTCGTATCTGGTGAAATGATCAGTGACAACAAGCACATTTCCAATGTTCCGGGAATCAGGTTCTAAGCTTAAGAAATCAATACATACAAGTTCCATAGGTGCACTGGTGGTTATATTTACCAGAGGAGCTGCTTGCTGAGATTGTGCCTTTCGCTGGAGACATCTGCCACATGTTTTAATGTATTGCTCAATGTCCATACCCATCTTGGGCCAGTAGAAACGTGCATGGGCCAAGTCTAGAGTTTTTTTGCTACCTAAATGTCCCATCTGATTATGAAGAGCTTTTAAAACCACATTCTTGAATTTGGACGGGAATACTAGCTGTTTCTTTACCAGGGATGGGGCAAAAAGGGGTAAGGCCATCAAGAAATGGAGGGTAATGAGTACCAATGCCCGTAGTCTGGGCAACAAGCTCCCTGAACTGGTGGCCTTGATGGAAGAGGGATGCCTGGATATTGTTGCAGTCACAGAAACATGGTACACAGGGAACCATGGCTGGGATGTTAACATACCAGGGTACACAACCTACAGGAGAGACAGGGCGGGGAGAAGACAGGGAGGAGTAGTTCTCTATGTAACGGAAGGGATAAAAGCAACAGAACAAAAGAATAAACAGGGAGGAGAGGAGGCACTGTGGGCCACCTTAGAGACTGGAAATGGCACCACAATCCACACAGGGGTTGTATACAGACCCTCATCTCAGGGGGAAGGAATGGACAAGGATATGATAGAAGGCATCCTTAGGATGGCAGAGAAAGGGGAGATACTGTTGATGGGGGACCTGAATATGCCAGATGTTAACTGGAGCACCTTTGCTGCAGCCACATCCATGAGCAGGGCCATTCTCGATGCCCTACAGGTGGCATGCCTCAGACAGCTAGTTTTGGAACCCACTCATGAGCAATCTTAGACCTCGTACTCTCAAAAGGGGACCGTGAGAGGATCTCAGATCTAGAAGTGGGTAGCCATCTGGGAACAAGTGACCACCAAACAGTGTGGTTCACAATAAACTCAGCTACAGAGTCAAGCAATACAAAACTGAGGGTACTGGATGTCAGGAGGGCTGACTTTGGCAAGATGGGAGAGTGCCTTAGAAAAGCATTAGCAAACAGGCTAGAAGGAGGGGTGGAGCAACAATGGGGAAACATCAAAACTACCATCACAGAGGCAACAAGCCTTGTGTGAAGCAAATAAACAAATCAAAATGAAAGAAAAAGCCACTATGGTTTTCAAAAAAGGTGGCAGGGAAGGTTAGGGAGAAAAAGATAGCATTTAGGAAGTATAAGGAAACACAGAATGAGCAGGACGGAGAACTGTACCAGTTAAGGCAGAAGGAAGCAGGGAGGGAAGCCAGAATAGCAAAGGCCCAGACTAAGGAAAAGATAGCCAACTCAGTTAAGAAGGGGGGATAAAACCTTTTATAGGTACATCAGGGAGCGTAGAAAGACAAAGGGAAGGTTAGTGAGGCTGAATAGAATGGACGGTGGGTGGGCAGAGAGGGGCAGTGAAAAAGCAGGGATACTGAATGAATACTTCTGCTCAGTATTCACAGAAGAGGAGATGGGGAGGTGCCTAATCCAATTAACAGCAGCACTCTGGATAGGGGGGTCGATCCCAGTCCTTTCACAGAAGAAAGGGTTCTGAAAGAACTCCTAAAACTGAAGGTGGACAAAGCAATGGGGCCTGACGGAATTCACCACATAATTCTAAAATAATTAAGGGGAGAACTAGTGACACCACTGACTACCCTTTTTAACAAATCATGGGAAGATGGTGTGGTACCTGAGGACTGGAGGAAGGTGGATGTGATTCCCCTTCACAAAAGTGGGAGCAAGACAGAGGCAGGAAACTACAGACCTGTAAGTTTGACCTCTGTGGTAGGGAAAGTGATGGAATCACTTCTGAAGGAAAGAACTGTTGAGTACCTAGAGGCCAGTGGGGCACAGGACCCAAGGCAGCATGGGTTCACAGTGGGAAGGTCATGTGAGATGAATCTAATTGATTTCTTTGACTGGGTGACCAAAGTAGTAGACCAGGAGGGGCTGTGGACATGGCCTACCTAGACTTTAGCAAGGCATTTGACACAGTCCACACAAAGAGTATATACAAGTTAGCCAGCCTGGGGTGGGTCCCAAGATGACAGCCTGGGTAAAATTGGCTGGAGAATAGGACACAGAGAGTATTAGTAAATGGAGTCCACTGAAGAAAGAGGGGTTACTAGTGGGTTACTGCAGGGTTCAGCATTAGGACGGTCCTCTTCAATGTCTTTATAAGCGACATTGCAGAGGGACTGGAAGGAAAAGTATGTCTCTTTGCAGATGACACAAAGATCTGCAAAGGGTTGATACACAAGGAGGTGTGGAAAGGATGAGAAGGGACTTGGCAAGGTTAGAGGAATGGTCAGAAGTATGGCAGCTTGGATTCAATGCAAGGAAGTGCAAAATAATGCACCTGGGAAACAAAACCCAGGGGAAGATTACACAATGGGGGAGGTAGTAACAACAACAAAAATGGAAAGGGACCTGGGGGTAATCATATCAGATGACCTTAAGGTTGGCAAGCAATGTGAGAAGGCAGTAGGGAGGGCTGGGGGGATACCGGGATGTATAGGGAGAGGCATCGCCAGCAGAAAACAGGAAGTTGTTATCCCTCTGTACAGACAGTTGATGAGACCCCATCTGGAGTACTGCATCCAGTTCTGGAGACCCCATCTCCGCAAGGACATAGACAGGATGGAGGCAGTCCAGAGGAGAGCAACAAAAATGGTGCAGGGTTTGCAAGAGAAGCCATATGAGGAGAGACTAAAGGAGCTTAATTTGTATACCCTTGAGGGAAGAAGGGAGAGGGGGGACATGATAGAAATGTTTAAGTACCTCAGTGGAATCAACAAAGTCCAAGACAGTAGCATCTTTCAGAAAAAGAGATGTGCAAGAACAAGGGGACACAATTTGAAGATTATGGGGGGACGGCTCAGGGGCAATGTGAGGAAGTATTTTTTCACAGAGAGGGTGGTGGACGCATGGAACAGCCTTCCTGAGGAGGCTGTGGGATCTAAAACTGGGATAATTCGAGAATGCATGGAGTAGACATAAGGCAATTCTTGTGAGGGGTAGGAAGAAATAGGCTGTTGGTTAACTAGGATCTGCAGCTTATCCTGCAGGTAGGGAAATGGGCAGACTAGGTGGACCAAGCAGTCCTTATCTGCCATCAAAGTCTATGTTTTTATGGTACCTTGGCTATCTGTAAGTTCTCTGTACAACAATTTTTCTTTAAGCTTGAGTTTAGGCCCTTCTTGGAACAACAAGCAGTACGTTGATCACTGGACCACAACTTGGAGACATCTTCCCCTTTCTGTAGTGCATTTAAAACTGGTCAGATCATAGGGTTATAATACTGTTCTTTTAGAATGTCAGTAGGAGTGAGTTGAGGCAAAGTACTTAGGTCTAAGGCTCTGAAATGACAATAGGCTATTGGCAGACAGGTATCAGGCGGTCCCAAGCAATCAGCTAGGCAATTTACAGTCTCAGGAGATGGGGTTTCATCTCTTTCAAATTTATGACATAGGGCCTTGACAGAATGTTCTGGTATATGCACCCATTGTTGATTTTAGGCCAGTCTTCTGAAGAGAACATCGGCATAGAGGTGATTTAGGCCAGGCCTGTATTCTACTGCATAGTCATATGTGGATAATGATGAGAGACATCTGTGTCTGGTTGCATCTAACTTGGCAGATGCCTGAACATAAGTTAACAGATTATTGCCTGTCTTTACTGAGATCTTTGCGCCATATAAGTATTCGTGAAACTGTTCCAAGACTGCCCACTTTAGAATGAGAAAATCCAATTTGTGAACCAGGTAGTTCTTTTCTGATGGGGTCAAACTTCGACTTGCAAATGCCACTGGACGCTGTCCTTCAGTGCACTCCTGGTAGCGCACGGCTCCTAGACCACTCAGGCTAGCATCTGTGTGCAGTACATATGGCTTAGCTGGATCAGCATAGGCAAGAACTTGGGCATGTGTAACTTGATAGATTATCTCATGAAAAGCAGAGTCACAATCTGGAGTCCATCTTTGATCAAACAGTTCATTAGGCCGGAAATATGTTTTGTCAGTCTCTTTGACAGCACTCTTCTTGAACTCTTGATGAGTGGGTGGGTACCCTTGCGTCAAGTTCAGCAGTGGCCTGATAACTTTGGTGTAATCTTTGACGAAGCATCAGTAGTAACTGCAGAAAACCAGAAAGCTCTGTAGCTCTTTTAGGTTGTTTTGGCTTTGGCCAGGTGGTCAGTGCTTCTACTTCACTAGGATCAGTCTGGATTACTTCTGAGGACACAATGTGGCCCACATATTTCACTGAGCTTTGAAAGAACTGGAATTTGTCAATTGATAACTTTAGTTTGAATTCTTCAAGTCTCTCCAGTAATTTAAAAAGACGAGCCTCATGTTCTTCGAGGATCTTGCCGAAAACTATGACATTGTCCAAATAAACAAGGCCTTTCAACAAGTTCATATCTCCCACTGCCCATGCCATTAAGTGTTGGAAAGTAGCTAGTGCACCAGATATGCCTTGGGGCATGCACAGAAATACGTAAAAACCCAGAGGTCAAATAAATGCAGTCTTTTCCCTGTCCTCAGGGGTTACTGGGATCTGGTAGTATCTGCTTCTAAGATCAAGTACAGAGAACCACTTGCTTCCATTGAGACAGTCTAGTGCATCTTGGATGCAAGGCATTGTGTATTGGTCAGGCACAGTTCTTTTATTTAAAGTTCAGTAAACAACGCACATGTGCACCGCACCATTCTTTTTGCAAACCACCACAATTGGAGAAGCATAAGGACTGCGTGACTCCTGGATTATCCCTGCTACTAACATTTCTCGCAGGTGGTGCCTGACGTCATCAATGTCAGCATGAGCTAACCAGCGTGCTCTTTCTCTGAAAAGCCTCTCAACATGAAGGTGTATGTGGTGTTGGGCACTGGTGACACAACCTACATCCCACTCCATCAGGCAGAACACTTTGCTTCTTTTGGCCAGTCTTTGGCTAATTTTCTCTTTCTAGCCTTCAGGAATGGGTGAGTCTCCAAAATCAAACATGTCTGGGGAGACTTCTCCATCTTCTCCTCAGTGGCACTTGGATGGTAGGACAGCAGTATCTGCACAGTACACTTTGGCCAAGGTGCATCCTCGAGTGATTTTTACATCCCTGTCTGTGACATTTTGGATCTCTACCACAACTCTTCTGGCATAGGCATGAGCACGAACAGGAAGCACACTTGGTTTGACTAAGAGCTCATCAGGTAGTCTTCCCTCATCGGGAGCATCCGGCATAAGAATTTTATTATTTATATCTTTTTGGATGTGCACCTCCCCACTGATACTATGCTGTGCGTTCAGAGGAAGAATAATGGTCTTGGGGTCCTTTTTCCATATAGACCCCACAGGTTCATCTTTATCATTTTAATCTGGTTGCAGCTTCTTATCATAAGCCTTCTTGACTACAGTGTGTACATGCACTGCCTTCCCAGCCCTCTTCTTCTGTCGTTCTTGGCACATCTGAGCCAGGTGACCGAACATGTGAGAGTGTTGCTGCCAATGAGCACTGGAACTCTGTCGTATAAACTTGAAGGTGTACAGACTAGCGCAGTAGTCTTTACTGGTTTGTCTACACCTGCCACAGTGGATGGGAATGAAAGTCACACTCTCACAAATCCAAGGTATGAATAAGACATTTCACTTAGGCCCCACACATACAATCCATCTAGCGTCTGTAAAGGATGGTCAGACAGGTGTTGATCATACCAGTCCTTGAATATTATTGTAACTTGAGACCCACTGTCAAGAACAGCTCAAGCCGGGATGCCATCTACCCACATGGTAGTCTCCATTGAGGGACCTATCACCTCTGACTGATCCAATGGGATGTTTTCAGACATTGCAGAAGTGGGAACAGAGGTCTTGCTCACAGATGCATTATATTGAGTCTGGAATGAGGCTCCACTAGCATTACCTTGCCTTGGGTGTATCTGCACAAGCAGCCTGTCTCACCCTGACTGGATCCTCACTGGATCAACATTCCCTCTTCAGGTGGCCATCTTTCCCCCACTTGTAGCAGAATCCACCTTCTCTAGGTTGCCTGGGCTGCAACAGGACATTGGGTTGTAGTTGGCTGGTAAATCACAGTCAGTGGGCCGTGAAGGATACGTGTCAGGAATTTGGGCAGAGGTACTGGTAGCAATGGGCCCTTGCTGAGCTTGAATACTGTGTTCCATAAACTTTTTCATCATAGCAGTCAATTCACTTAGTTCAGTCTTTTGACTGCCATCACAGGGGGTGCCTAGGTGTGCACTCCCACAACAGATGCATTTTGTAGGATGTCCTGCCCTTTATCAGCAACGGCCTTAGCTAGGGCGTTAGCTTTCATTTCTCTGAACTCTTTAAGCAGTTCTTTCCATGGTGGATCATTCTCAACAGTCTCTTCCTCACTGGGACCTCTCAGCTCCAATGCTACTTTAGCAACACCCACACTAGGATCCCAAACTTCTTCCTCACCTTCAGCCTCCCTGAGTTCTTTTATTAGATCACAATAAGCAGAAGGATCATCTCTCCTCTCCTATCCTGAAGCTCTAGCTGGAGAATTAACAGTCGAGAGTATTGGGCAGATTTGAGTATATGGGCTAGTCTCACATGATTTAAGTCACTTCCCAATACCCCACCTTTTCTGTAAGCTCTCTGTAAAGCCCTTTCCAGCCAAGTGACATATTCAGAAAAGTGTTCACCTTTCCATTGCTTGGTGGATTTGAAGTTCCATACCAAATCTTCTCCAGCTTCAGTACTACCAAAGACACCTTCTAGAGCAGACAAATATTTTTGGGCCGAAGTGTCAGGGTTTGTGGACCTCAAAAATGTTATAGCCTCAAGTGCAGGACTGTTTAAACTTTCCATAAGCACTGTCCACTTTTCAGCTTCTGCACACTGCCACTCTTGGACCAGGGGGACGGTTGCATAGTCCATCTAAGTCTCTAAATCATCTTCCCCTTGGGGTGTGGGAAGGGTGCCAGAAAACATTCACAGTCTGCGGTAGGAGTCATGACTAAATACGGGCACAGGATTAGGTATGGGTACCAGTATTGGTGAGGGCACAGGAACTGGTGCAGGTGCTGGGACTGGTGAAGGCCCCAAGTGAGGCTTTAGTAACTTTTGTAAGTCCACAAGGGTTTGACCTTCAGCCTGTAACCATTTAGCAAGCTTCTCTGCAAGACTTTTGGAGAGGGGTGGAAGTTCTGGCTCTGAGGGACTCTCACTGTCCTTAGTTACCACCCTCCAGGCTGCCAGGGACCCATCAATGGTGATAATTTTTGGCACCTTAGTAGTGTCTATAAGGTTACTACACTCCACCAGAACCATTAGTATTTCAGCAGTCAGGTCAGCTTGTCGACCTACTACCACAACCTCCCCAAAACAGTCAGTTTTGGAAAGTGCCCCCTCAATAGTGTCCTTACTAGTGCCCAGGGGTATATCAAGTAGTAACAAAGCATTCTGGGGGTCAATTTCACTCCCCATACACCAACTAACTAACTGATGCACAGTCATCTCTTCAGGGGTACCCATAAAACTTTTAGCTGAATTTTTTTGTTTTGGCCACTAGGGGGCAGTAATCCCAGCGGTGCCTCCAAGCTGTAACCCTGGCGCCATTATACCAAGGGCCACTATCCCTGCCTATATCCCTAATAACAGGTTGAGGAGCCTGGTTCGTAACTAACTAGTGTGGGGGGGATCCCTACCTGTAGTAGTGCTATAATTATGGTGCCTCCACCCAAAGAAATTACGTGGGTAACTATCACAGTAGGTACAGCCCTCTGGGAAGCTAATACCACCCACAACCCCGCGTAGTGACCTTTTGTGAAAACCTGAACAACTGCAGTGTTCAACAATTAGAATATAAACGGTTGACTATTAATGATATTTATTTATTTTATTTTTTGAAAATAATCAGAATTACAATCCTTTGAGTCTTAGAAAATGGGCAAAGAGAATTCTCTCTTCTGATTGGCTGAGACACTTATTTAGGTGGGCATCTATCAGACAACAGATGCCCACCAAATAAAAAGCCCCAGCCCAAACCTTCCTGATAGCCAGCAAAGTATCCTTGTGCCCAGCACCCTGCTTCCTCATTGGCTGAAGCGCTGGGCACACAATTTCAAACTGTCGCTATTTTTTTAACATTTAGCAAGCAACTTATGCCCCCCACTACCATTGCCACCACCATAAAAAAGAGAGTAACCGTTAACTCAGCGCAACAGTTAAAAAATTATTTCTAAATAAATCAGCTATCGAACTTCCCCACACCACGCTGATCACCAGCGCTCCGTCTGATGACGGTCAGTCAGCTCTCACAAGCTCCTCTGCTGATCGATCAGCACTTAACTATAATTGGCCATATCTATAAAGCAGACACTCTAAATTAATAAAACAAGAGCAGGAACAAAAGCGAGTAATTTACCAAACCGCGCTTACTTTGAATCATGGCTTTTGTCTCGCACCAATTCTCCAGATGCTGCCCACCCGCTGACTCCACTACTGATCCTCAGCCTGTTCTCCAGCTTGCCCAAACAGTGTAAGTGTAGCCCTGCCAAGTCTCTCTCTCCCCCCCCCAGCAAAACTACATAAAGACAGAGAGAAATCTGTTTCCTACTCTTTTCACTGTTTTCTTTCTCTCTTTGCTAACGCCACACTTGAAACAGGCTGATTGTCCCGATTGATCAAACCTCAGGTCCCCACTGCACACCGAACCCAAAAATAAATAGAAGAAAGCTACCTGCCTTTGACAGTCATAGTCAGGTTTGTTCTGCTACCATCCTTGACCTCCGTGAATACAAGCCCCGACCTTCCATTTCTCTATAGCAACATACTGCGGCAGCCCACCAGAGGTGTCATACTCCCACCCAAAAGCTATCATTCTTCCCTGCTGCTGCGTGGTCTATTTCAGAAATGAAGCAGCCCCCAAAACACCGGCAGATAAATTAGTACAGCATGTCTTCATCTCCGTGAAGACAAACTCGGGAAAGTACAGTTTCGGAAGTGGGTTGTTTCACTCATTCCTCCACTTGCTGTTGATCTTCACTTCTCGGATTGTGCCACGGCTTTGAACTCATCAGCCCACCACTCCATCATTAGCTCCCTCACTAATCCTCTCTGCTTTCAATGTGCTGGTAGGTATACAACTTAACAAAAAAACAAAAGCAAAGCTAAAAAAAATATATTAAAAGGGAACAAAAAAAAGTAGTCAAGTTGTGACAGTGCTTCTACATAACGGGCGGGGCGGGGTGGTGTACACAAGCTTATCTACTTGCACAGTCCCCTGCTTGCCATTGCTCCTTTCTTGCTAACAGCAACTTAAGAAAAAAGAAACAATCAGAAAGAAAAGTGCTGCATGAGACTGGGGGAAGGCGTTTGTGGGATGAAACTGCATACAGCCTCAAAAATGTCTAAACTCCACAGCTTAAAAAAACGAATGAAACTACAACATTCCAAGGCAGGCGGAGGAACTATTTTATGACAAAACTTGTTTTAAACTAATTTTTTTAGGAACTATTGTTAAATCTATATTTTTTTTAACAGTGCCCATTTTCAAAGTGCAATAATACCCTCCAGGATGGGTGGTATTTTGCTATACCAGACCTTCCAGGGGCTATAAGACCCTCCGCCTCATTACACCCCTGGGCGGTCCGGTATAGCACAATACCACCCACCCTGTTGGGTATTATTGCTTACATAAACTCTTTTGCAAAGGCTCAACATCAGGTAAAGTAAAAGAACAGCGTAAGACTCAATAAAGATACATTTACAGTAGTAGTAAAATAATGCAGGTTAGACAATTTTGGTTTATGTTAATTTAGTAGGTTATATCAACTAGGAGCACGTAGGAGTCCCCAGGTCAAAGTTAAGACAGGAAACATTTTTGTAGGGTAATGAGGGACCCAGAGTCATAGTATCTGCATAAAAGGGATAGGGAAAGTTTGGGTGCCTTGGGAGTGAGGCTGATATGCTCATGGTCAGCCCACTTACCAACAAGGTCTGGATCTCTGGCTTGTGCCCTGTAACCCCCTGTAAAAACAATTTCAGCAATACCAACATGCACCTTCAATACACCTTGCAGTGCATTCAATGACTTTAGACCAAATAATGATAAGCTCACAAGCAAGGTTAACATCAAAACAGTAAATCTGGTTTATTAAGGGAGAGGCAAAAATTTTGGTTAAATGATTACTTTACTGTATTTAAAAATAAGCTAGATTACTTTTCATTACTTCAGTCCCTGAGTTTATCAGTCTAGCAACTACTGGGTACCCAGAGTGAAAAGTCTGGCTAGCCAAAGGCATTGCCTGGGAGTGGCCAGCATTGCAGCTGATGTTGAGGCCCTTGATGGAAAGAAAAGGCAATGAACATGCAAAACAACCAGGCTCAGTCCCTTAAAAACTCAGTGAAATGAAGCAATTAGATGGTACCACAGATGATTTAAATATTTGTTGCAGGGAGCTACCCTGATTGTACTCATGCTACCAGGTTTCTGCTGGAATGCAGGCGATATGGAGACCTCAGGGTGGTGTTCACCGATGAGCATGGGGAAGCAGGGCCAACACGATGCACCTCCTCTTCACGGCCTTTCCTCCAGGTGGCCGCAACCTGTGTGTTGTTGTTGCGCAGGGGCTGGTTCCCCGAAGCCAGTCTCTCGCCAAAACAGTCTCTGGTGCAGGAGTTGTTAAGGACCTGTACGATGCCCTTGGACTCCACCAACTCATTACGGAACCCACCTGACCAAACACAAAATACCCCGCCAACAGCTCACTATTTGATACTGTACTAGTTAACAAACCACATCTGTTTTCCCATGTGGGTGTCTTTTTTAGTGATCTCAGTGATCACTGCATCATGGCATGTGTAAGGTCTCATCCTCCAGAAACATCTTCAAAAGGTGCTGCCGGAATTTTGACATTTCTGCCTTCTTTACTGACTTGCGACATGCAAATTGGCAAGAATTCTATCTTGCCCCATCTGTTATTGAAGCCTATAATATATTCCATAAGATTCTCACGGACACAATCAGCTGGCATGCTCCACTTGCGAAAATTCAAACTAAGAACATTTCCTGCCCATGGTTCTCAACCAGTCTTAAGTCAGCTCTTCTACATAGGGATGCCCTGAGGAAAATCATGGAAGACTAAGCTTCCTGCTGACTGGACTACCTTCTGCTGACTGGACTACCTTCAGAGCAGCCAGAAATCAGTGCACAAAGCTCATGAGGGCTGCTAAGTCCAATTGCTATAATAACAAACTAGACGTGTCTACTCATTGCTCATCCACTTTTTGGAAGACCCTCTAGGAGGTTGAGGGTTGTAGGGCTTCCAACTCGCTCCCCTCCAAAATTTCCATCAGCAGTGTCACATACACAGATAAACATGATATACTGAATGTGTTAAACAACCACTATGCCACAGCAGGCCTGGCCTTCGACTCCTCCCCTGCTAACGCTCTGTAAAACTAAATATGTGGACAGGACAACACCTTCTCTTCCCGTGCAATGGCTGCACCTTCCTTCTCCTTCAGCCCAATCCTTCTGAAGCAGGTAGAAGACTTGCTGATCAAGTTAGATACTAGAAAAAGTGCTGGTGCAGACCTCATGGACCCATACTTTCTAAAAAATTAGCTCCCATGTTCTAGCCATCCCCATAACTCACATCTTCAATTTGTCCCTCATGCAGAGTACCCTTCCTGAGAGCTGAAAAACTGCCCATGTTATCGGGGGATCCTCCCAACCCCAATAACTGCAAGCTCATCTCTCTGCCACCCAGCCTGTCTAAAATGCTGGAAAAGTTATTTAGCCAACAGATCAGAGATCATCTAGATTCTCACAACCTACTCATCCTTATACAGTCAGGCTTTAGACCTTAACATAGCTTGGTCTCTGCACTTGCAAAAGTTACTAACAACTGGTTGAATGCCTTGGACAATAAACTCTATGTGGGTGCTTTGTTCCTGGATTTAAGCAAGGCATTTGACACAGTGGACCATGCTCTTCTCCTGGATATCCTCTGCAACATTGGCCTTAACTATGTCTTTCTCACATGGTTTGACAGCTACCTTATTGGCCGCTCCCAGCAGGTCAAAGTGGAAGCAGACCTTTCCCCAATGAAAACCCTTCCAAGAGGTATACCTCAAGGCTCTGTCCTGGGCCCTCTCCTTTTCACAATTTATATCAATAACATACATGCTGGCATCCAATTATCTGCTATTCAGAGCCGATCAATAGTCTAGAGGGGGAGGGGTAGCTATATATGTGAAGGACAACCTCCCTGCAACCTGCCTCAACTCAACATCTGTGGTGCACGAATTTGAATGCCTGTCCCTTAAGGTGGTAATCTTGCATACCACATCGTTGCAGGTAATAGGTTGTTATAGACCTCCATCCACTGGTCTCCAATTATTAACACATCTAGGTGATACAATCGGGAAGGGGTCCCTAGAAACTATTATATTAGGGGATCTTAATCTAGATTGACCTTCCAAGGCTGCTACTCCCCTTTTGTCCTTCTGTGACACACATGGCTTAACACAGCTCATTAACGAGCCCACCAGAATTAATAAAAAGAACCCCAAAAATAGTACTCTTCTGGACGTTATCCTTGTGAGCAAACCATATCTATTCTCCCATGCCAGAGTTCTCTTCAATTATATCAGTGACCATTGTTTCATTGCCAGTATAACAGCAACCAACAAACCCAAATCGCCCTCAAAGCTCTTAGCTAGATGATCAAGGCTGAATTTCGACCTTCATGCATATTTGGAAGATATGAAGTATTCCACACATTGGCAAGACTTCTACCTATCAAAAACAGTAGACGCAGCCTACAAAGTTCTTAATGATATAATACTAGGAGCTCTAAACAAATATGCACCGTTACTTAAAGTGCAGGTAAGAAATCAACTTTGTCGATGATTCACTCCAGACCTCAAAACTGCACTCCTAGAGAGAGACAATCTTTGGAAAAAAGTGCGTAAAACAAAGACACCGTCAGATTGGTGCCAGTTTAAAAAGGCTAGGAACATATGTACCAGGAAGATTAGAGATGCAAAGGCTGCTTACTATCGTACTAAGTTGGACTCTTCTATCCAGAACCCAGCTAAATTCTGGAACAACATCAATGACATCTCTGGCCACGCGCCAAGTAATTCACTCCCAGCCCAGATAATTTCCAGGACAAATATCATTAACGACAGACCAGATGTCCTAGAGTCATTCAATAATCATTTCACAACTGCAGGCTTAGCATTTGACAACTCTCCTGCAAACTCAATGTGATCCCATTTAGGCACTCAACTTACTGAAACCCTTGTAACAGATTCTAAATTCTCACTGCAACCAGCTATGTTGTAACAGGTGGAAGACTTACTATGCCATCTGGACATAAAGAAAAGTGTAGGTGCAGACTCCCTCGACCCCTACATCCTGAAGACTGCCGCTCATGTACTAGCGGTACCAATAACACACTTATTCAACCTTTCATTGTCCGAAGGGACAATCCCTTTGATTTGGAAAACAGCACAGGTCATTCCTCTGTTTCCATCAGGGGACCCTTGCGACCTCAACTATAGGCCAGTCTCCATCCTTCCTGTACTATCTAAACTGCTGGAAAAAATTGTAAGTATACAACTGAGAGCTTACCTGGAATCAACTAATTTCTTAAATCCTGCACATTCTGGTTTCAGAGCCAAACATAGCACCATTATGGCCCTGGCAAAAGTAACCAATGATTGGCAGTCAGAATTGGATAACAGGAACTTTATCTATGCTGTGTTCCTGGATCTAAGTAAGGCATTCGACACCGTTGATCATGAACTGCTCCTCTCATCCCTGAAAGCTATAGAGCTGGATTCACTCTCCTTGCAATGGCTTAACAACTACCTTACTGGACGGCTCCAGCAGGTTAAGACTGAAGGCAAACTGTCACCCCTTAAACCACTGCTAAGAGGTGTACCACAGGGATCTATTCTTGGTCCTATTCTTTTCGCCATCTATATCAACATTGATGACAATATCACCAAGGCCACTGTACATCTATTTGCCGATGACATTGTGCTCTATGTCAGCCGTCCAACACTGGAGACAGCTTGCAGTGACTTACAAAGAGTTCAATCTACTCCAACATGAACTCCTGAACAAAAAACTCCTGCTCAATGCAAAGAAAACAAAGGCAATGTTTTTCTCTCCCCACATGCATGCATTATATCCAGCCAGTTCAGGTACACTTCCACATATATCCACAATCCCTGGTGAAAACCTAGAATTTGTCTCAAAATTCAAGTACCTGGGAGTTTGGCTCGACAACAGGCTTTCCTTCATAGAACACATGGAAGAACTACTAAAAAAACTTTGTCAGAGACTTGGTCTTTACTTTAGGATCAAACACTTTCTCCCAAGTAATGATAAGTTAAGGTTGGTCCAGGCCACATTTCTTTCTGTAATCGACTACGCTGATTTCCTATACAGTCATTGCCCCACCTCCTACCTTGCAAAACTGGATACACTCTACCATAGGGCACTGAGGTTTATTACAGGACTTCCGCTCGCAGCTCATCATTGCTCCCTACATGCTGCAGTGGGATGGACTTTGCTTCAGTTCAGGAGGGACAGAAACGCTGCTGTATGGACATTCAGAGCTATATCCAAGCAATTACCGCAATATGTCTCAGACTGCTTCACGCAAAACACAATAAGTATGCCCTAAGAAGCTACTCTTCCATCCTGTTCAAAGTGCCCAAAGTCAATTCTCATTTTGGAAGTACAGTCATTAGCTTCACGTTGCCCTCCCTATGGAACAAGCTGCAAAAAATATTAAAACTGAGTATACCTATATCCATTACATTCTTTAAATCCCTCTACTCAAGGCTTATCAAGGAACAGTGTAATTGTTTTCGACATCATTAGTATGAACTTATTCGCTCTGTATCACCTCTAAGCCTGTCCCTTTCTTGTATTCTTGGGATATGATCCTGTAACATTCCTCCCACTAGTCTCCTTCCTTTTCCATTAATCTCTCTATATGTTCTGCAATCCTACTTTTAATGTTACAGGTTTCCCCAACCTGATAGTTAGTGCTATGCCCATTGCCCCCTCCTATGCTCCTCACTTTTAGCACTACCTAATTTCACACTCCTTCCCCCTCTATCCCGTCCCTCCTCTCCCTTATTTAATTCCTCTCCTTTTCTAAAGCTGCACCACCCATTACATGCCTGCACCCATCGTTGTCTACTTCCTTCCCCCTCTGACAAATTCCTTACAATGATGTATTTAATTCAATACCTACACATTCTCCTCACCCAAATTCATAATCCTTCCCTTTATTATTTCTATACACATGTAAATATATGAAATCTTGTCAATGTATTATGCCTATCCTCACATTTGTTATGTGTTGGCATCCTTAATGACTTGTATCACCTCATCTTTTATTGTATTTCTTGTATTGTCCTATGTTTATGTAAATGACCTTGACCTAACCAGGTCCATCTTGCAAATGAGCACTGCTCAATGATGTTTGCCTGGATAAATAAAGATTTTGATTGATTCATTCATTCATTCATCTGTTCACTGATGATACTGTCTTATACATCTCCAGACCCACCGCAAACAAAACATGTTCTGACCTACAACTTGAGTTCAACCTCCTTCAGAAAAACCTCTTGCAACAAAAACTACTTCTTAATGCTAAAAAAAAAAATGAAGGCTATGCTCTTCTCACCATTGTCTAAGACTCCCTCTACCACCTTGGTGGGTGTGCAAACTTCATTTACCACTCTCCTTAATGAACCCCTTGAATTCGTACATAAATTCAAATACCTGGGGATGTGGAACGACTACAAATTGACCTTTTTTGACCGCAAAGAAGAACTATCCAAAAAACTCAAACAGAGACGTGGCATATTCCTCCGTATTAAGCACTTGCTAAGGGAAGCAAGAACTAGAATCGTATAATCTACCTTCCTCCCCCTACTTGACTATGGGGATATTCTTTATGGACAAGGGACTAACACAGCTTTAAAAAAGCTGGACATCCTATATCATCGTGCCCTAAGATTTATTTCTGGAGCTCCCTATGCTACTCACCACTGTTGTTTATATGCCCTAGTCGTCTGGACCTCCCTCAGCCTAAGACGCTACAGAAACGCAGCAACTAGGACTTACCGCACTACCCTTAAGTAACTGCCCCTATACATCTCTGACTGCCTTTCCATTTGCTCCCCTGGTTCATATGTGCTAAGAAGCTCCACCTATATCTCCCTTGTTATTCCTAAAGTTAAAACTCGGTTCGGCAAATCTTTCTTAAGCTACTCCCTTCCCACCCTGTGGAACAAGCTACAAAAAACTTTACAAATATCCACTCCACTTACCTTGGCAACCTTCAAAACCTTAGTTGCCAGGTTTGCCACAGAAATTTGTAACAGTGTTTCCTAAAACCTATTGCTAACCCCCTTCCCCCACCTCTACTTCCTTCCCCCGCTGCTTGAGTTATTCCTTCTACTCCTCCCATATATGTGCGCCTTCTGTCTAACTCTTGCCCTAGGCATATTCTATTATGATTTATTATTATTCTGTTCCACATGGTCGACCTTGCAACCCTGGCAGACACCTGCCATTCCTGGTTGTCTGTTTTTTCAATGCCTTGTTATTGTTAGAGTCTACACTGTATAAACCAACCTGTACACCAAGTTAAATGTCATACTGTTTTTTACTTTATGAACCGGCCTGTATATATTGTCAAATGTTTTGCTGCTTTTCGCTTGAAAAAATTCTATCTTATTATGGTGTATACCCTACTTGTCCCAATGTTTCACTGTTGTTAACTTTGTAACTACTCCCAGGTCCATCTTGTAAATGAGTTCTTCTCAATGATGTTTCACCTGGCTAAATAAAGGCCGATTGATTGATTGATTGATTGATTGATTGATTGATTGAGTCTGGGCTGAATTGACAAGGTCCAGGCAGGAGAAGCAGTCAGGCAAAGTTCATAATCTTCTGCTGGTGAAGCCTCCAGCTGGCATAACAGGTTTGGCAGTGGGCAAGCAGGTCTCGACCCACGTGACACATTCAGCACATTTAACATCAACAGCTATTTTTCTGAACAGTTCAGATGTAGTCCGGTTGCAATTCAGCAGCTTTACTGAGCAAACCTTTCAATCCGTGTATGTCTTGCACACAAGCTAGGCCAATCGCTTCACTGGAGTAAAATCTTTGGTCCAAATTACAAGTAGCAATGATAACACTCCCTTCTGGTCTGCTGACAGGCAGTTCCAAGCTCTGATCCTCCCTTGGACTGGAGGATTACTCACAGGGCCTTCCCTGTGAAAAGGCAGTACAGGGCCACACGGGCTTCCCTCTACTCGATCTCTTGAGCTAAAGAACAAATAACTGAATTTAAACTGTCCCTCTCAAAGCAAAGGGCAGAGTTCCAGAAATCCAGTTGGCTGAGCAAGTTGTCAATTACAGTCTGAACACTTTAATTGGCTGGATCCTTGGTACCAGGAAAAAAACCCCGTTTGTACTTCCACAAGTCACTGGTCTTGTCCTATGAGCCCCTGGCTGAAATCCTGGCTTATGATTGGCTGTTATACTTCCAAAATGGTGGCTGCTGAAAAATATACTGTCCCCCTATTGCAGTCCCACATGTTGTTTAGTCTGGTGCAGCCAGGTAGCTACTTTTATCAATTTTAAACCCACACACACTTGCAGCCCTGACTGTGCCCTCTTGAATAAGTCCTCATTCCGGCAGTTATCCTCCTGTAGTTTTAGAGTCGCTGCTGCCATAACATAGTACCTCCAGGCGGCAGCAACAACTTCATGAATATTTATGTGGGGCTCATGCATATTAATGAGCACCACTAGTAGCCCCCAAAACAACCTCTTTATATTAGCCCCAAATGGCATTTGAGCTGCAGCGTTCTGGTCACCGGCCCTCATTTAGCTGAGGAGAGGTGCCACGACCAGGAAACTCTTCTTTAGTAGACCGCAAACTCGCAGGTCTGCAGATCAAAGGCGCTGCTTGCGCCCACATGATCTCCACTTGCATCGAAGTGGTCTTTCAATAGCGGGAGATTGCAGTTCAAAGATTAAGCCTGAACTGGGCTAAATAAATATGTGGCTTCCGGAAGTTTGGGGGGGCACCAGAGGACTTAAGCATGAGGCGGGGAGATGCAGCAGGTTGCCAGCAGCAGGAGGAGAAATGGGACAGCAAAGGACCTGGGGGCAAATAAGATAAGCCCCCAGGGGGGTTACATGGAACTATTTTTATTTGTATTTTATTAGTTGTATCTGGTCCAAAGCATGGCAGTGCACAGACATGAATTGAAGTTAAAAGTCAAACATGAATTTAAAATAACATTATCAAATAATTATTTAATGAATCACATACTGCAACCTATGCCACTAAAGGAGATTTATTTATTTAGCTTTTTTTTAACCGGGTAGGTACACTAGACAAGTTATATGCCTATTTTCAGGAATAACCCGGGGAGAGTACAACAAGTAATACAGATACATCAGAACAGAACAGCAGGTAAAGCAAGTACATTGAGTAACATAATATATTGAGTCACAAAAACAGTAAGGCATGGAGTGAACTGCTATGACAGGAACTGATAAGGTACACATAATCAACAATATATAGTCATGAACAACCATAGCGCAGTCAAGTGCCTTGGAGAGAAATTGGATCAGGAGAAACAAACAATAGATCATTAGCAGGTCCTCAGATCAGTTGGGTTCCAAGTAGGTGACCAACGTGTGAGTCCAGTACATGGGACATTATGCTAGGGAGGTTTGGGACACTTGCACGCTGAGACCAGCTTAAGATACCCCCCCCCCCAGAGATTTCCGGAAGCACTGATGGGAGGAGGCAGAATGCACCTGTTCAGGAAAGGAGTTCCAGAGCCTAGGAGCGCATGCAGCAAAGTCTCTGTCCCACATGAGGGTTCGGGTGAGGGGTACTTTTAGCATCCCAGGACCCTGGGACCTGAAAGGGTAGGAGGAGAGGTCAGGAGGTGACAGCTGTGCCAGCCCCAGGGGGGCCGGTTCTGATCACTTTACCCACGAGGCATCCCAGCCCAAAGTTCAGGTGATTGGTCGGGGAAAGCCAACTTAGTTTATCATAAAGCTCACAATGGTGGGTGAGACGGGGGGGGGCAGCCAGTGCAAAGCAGCAGATATTGTTGTACGTCATGTGCCACCGAGTAAGAAGAGCTTTGGGAGGTACGAGCAAATTGGTGGAGACCATAGCTAAGGGAGGGAAGTAGTACACCTCTAGCAAGTGCCAGACGAGCAGCAGGTGTCAGGTTATATTTGGCCCTATAGGCCAGACCCAGTTTACAGTTCACAGTTCTACAGACATTTAGGATATGACTCCCTAGGTCCAGTTGGGGGTCAAGTGTCACCCCAAGGTATTTGATGGAGTTCACAGTTAGGAGGGAAGCTCCATCCACATGATACGCAAACGGGCTGGAGAGGCATTTATCTTGGCTGATGAGCCAAATAACATAGCCTGAGTTTTTTTCAGGTTGAGGACCAACTTGTGTTTGGTTACCCAGGACTGAATGTTATTAAAGTCCTCAGACAGGTGGTGGTTAAGAGTCACAATGTCCCGGGAGTGGGCCAGGATAACCAGATCATCCGCATAAAGGTTGACACTACAGTTTGTTACTGTGGCTGGGAGATGGTTAACAAAGAGTGTTGAATATTAAAATGAATAATTAAACTATTTAATCATAGAATCATAAAAGCTTGACAGCAGAAAAGGACCATACCGGCCCATCTAGTCTGCCCTTTTCTTCCCCTTACACCTCCTTGTTCCTGCCAGCACCCACCCTTCCCCTGATATTCAGCCCCATATGCTTGTCCCATGCCCTCTTGAATTCTTCCACCAATATTAGCCTCCACCACTCCATCTGGTAGTCTGTTCCAGGGCTCCACCACCCTCTCTGTGAAGAAACGCCCTCTCACATTGCCCCTGTATCTTTTTCCTTGCAGTCTGAGGCTGTGCCCTCTAGTTCCGACCTCCTCCTTCCTCTTAAGTAAACCCTCTTCTCCCACTTTATTGAACCCTTTTACATATTTAAAAGTTTCAAAGATGTCTCCCCTTTCCCTCCTTGCCTCCAACGTGTACAGATCCAGCTCCTTACACCTCTTAATATTTAACATAATAATTAATATTCAAGGAGTACAATACAAAATGTATTACGATATATATATATATTATTGTATTCCACTGACAGTATATGGATAATAGTAAGAGCTACTGTTACCAAAAAACTTGAACTGCAAGCCCACAGAACTGACAGTTAAGCTGTGCTTCTGGCGGGAAAGTTTGGGCTATAGCAAAGGAATCAACCTGTTTGATTTTCAAACCAAAATTAAAATGTTGTTAATAGGGCTGAGAAAACTTGGTGAAGTTCTGACCCTTATTAAATAAGAACCAGAACACGGTGGAGCTCTGATTTGTTCTGATTATTTATAAATATTTGAAAAAAATGCAAAAAAATGCCTTGAAGTGGCCAGAGTCAGTCATATTTAACACACAGGCCCAAAGGAAATAACTTAATGCATTTTTTTATATAAAAATTACAGTAAAACTGCTAAATAAAAGCAATAACTACTACCTGTTTCATGGCTGACCTGTACTGGTGGCATATCCTGCTCGGGCCCATGCCCGTGATATAAGTGCGCTGAGGGAGAGAGAGAGAGATAAAAAGAGAGAGACAGACAGATGCAAGTACTATTGTACTACAAAGCAATACCAAGCACTGCACGCAGCTAAGATATTTTTTATTAATGCTGCTGACTGCGTGGGTATTATTGTGATGGATGTTCCAGTCAGAGCAAACCAGGCCAAAGAAATAGGTACTTTATTTAAGATAGATACTTTATTTATAAAGCACCCCTTTCCAGGGATTCGGAGTGCTATACATTTAAAAAACAACCAAAACAAATATTATAACAGCAATCATATAGCAATATTCAACAGAGAGTCAGCAATAATTTAAAAATGATCTATCTATAACAGCATAAAATCATTTTAACCAATAAAGGCCTGCTGGAACAGAAAAATCTACAGACCCTTTTTAAAGACTTCTACCGAGGAAGCCTTCCTAAGATATACTGGCAATGAGTTCCACAGGGTAGGTGCGGCTACAGAAAAAGCATGGTCCCCTGAATGCCGCAGCCTAGCCCTGGGAACTCCAAGGAGGCAACCCTCAGCAGAATGGAGTGCCTGGGGCGGGCAGTAGGGGACAAGGAGATCTTGCAGATAGACTGGCCCCCTTTCATGTAGGGTCTTGTAAGTTAGGAGCTCTGTCTTGAAGACAATCCTCTACCTGACTGGCAGCCAGTACAGTTTGCGGAGGACTGGGGTGATATGCTCACTCCTTTTCACTCCTGTCAACAATCTTGCCACCACATTCTGCACCAACTGTAGCCGGCAGAGCTTGTCTCCAGATAAACCCAGGTACAGGGCATTACAGTAGTCCAACCTGGACATAACGAAAGCATGTACTAATGTGGTCACATCTTCAGGCGGAATCAGGGTTTGGATCCGGACAATGTTCCTGAGATGGTAAAATCTACTTTTAACAATGTCCGACACTTGAGCTTCAAGTGTCAGGCCATCAACAAGGATCATGCCCAGATCCTTCACCCAACTGGATGAGGCAAGGGAGGCCCCCCTGCCCCCTCCACCACCACCACGACCAGATCCACCACTAGTACCTCAGTCTTGTCTGGGTTATGTCTAAGCCAGTTGTGAGCCATCCAAGTCTGAATTTCCTGTAGGCTGTTATTAAATACAGAGGCCGCCATCTGGGTTTCAGGTGCACAGGACACGTACAGCTGGGTATCATCTGCATAACAGTGAAACCCCATCCCATACCTCCTGATAATGTCTCCCAATGGCAGCATGTACACCATGAACAGCAAGGGTGACAAGACTGAGCCTTGTGGAACCCTGCATAGCAGAGGCTTCAGGCTAGATGATACCAACCCCATCATCACCCTCTGCCTGTCAGGTATGACCTGAACCAGTTGATGACATTACCGAACAGGCCACATCAAAACTGGAGATGATCAAGTAGCACCTCGTGATCCACACTGTCAAATGCCACTGAGAGGTTCAGGAGGACTAAGATGGCATGCTCTCTTCTGTCCCTTGCCATCAGGAGATCATTTAGCACCCTCACCAGGGCAGTCTCCATACTATGCCCAGCCCGGAACCCAGACTGGAAAGACTCTTAGGTGGAGGAAGAGGCAAGGTGTTCTTCGAGCTGGATGGCCATCACCTTTTCTATAACCTTCCCTAAAAATGCGAGGTTAGAGACTGACCTGTAGTTGTCAAGCCACTCTGGATCCAACAAGGGTTTCTTCAAAAGGGGTCTGACCAGGGCCTCTTTCAAGGGTGGTGGAAAGTCCCCACTACTCAGAGAACTCCACATCATCTCTGCCACCACAGGTCCAAACAGCCAACCAAAAGGCAGGTCAGACCTGGGTCCAGATTACACTGTGTTGGTTGCAGCCTCAAGACTATTTTCACCACCTCCTCCACCCCAACTAACTCAAACTCAGCACAGGCAGGAGGAGTGTTTGGACATGACTCAGGATGGACCCTGAACCCCCTTCGAGTGGTGCTGGAGGAGATCTCGGCCCTGATAGAGGACACTTTGTCGGCAAAGAACAGAGCATGCTCTTCGCACCTAGTGCTTGAACCTGCCCCATCAACATGGAGACAGGCAGGATGTAATAACCCATCTACCGTGCAGAAGAGCTGAGCTGGTCTGTGTCATGAACCCACTCCTGAAGGTCAGGCCCATTAAGCTCACAGTGCCCACCCTTAAGTGCAATCTGTGACGGGGGGAATAGGGACACCCTCCTCGTGCTTTCAGAATGCTCACCGAAGTCACGACTGCACTTCTGCCACGAGGACCCAGGGCATCCCTTAACTCTGGATAAGGGCACATTATCAGTCTTGAGTCTTGTGGCCAAATATGAACCCTTCCTTGGCTATTACACAGAGGAGGAAGACCCAGGCATCACACTCTCTGCGGGGGTAGCAGTGTAAAACCAGATTTGGCCTTCTGCCTACAGGACATGCAACAGCCTGGTTCAAAATCCCTGCAGATGCTAGTATTCTCCCTATTCTTCCAGATCCCTTACAGACCTTTTTACTCAATTCGGTTGTTTATGGCGACACCTCTAAGCAATTAACAGTCGTCACAGATTATTAATACTGTTCCACACTTCACAAACAAATATAGATAAACATCATTCAGGCAGATATTCTTTAGGAAAACAAATGTTTTCACTAAAATACTTAAATAAATACAGTTACAGCTAACAAGAGAATATACTAATTTGGGTTACAGTATACAGAAATAAAATGGAAAGATATATACATAAAAATGTACTAAAACTGTTAGCTAAAAGTCTACCTTATATTTTGAAGTCCATAAAAAGTAGATACAGTCTCTGGTTCTTAGTCTCTGTGCTTGTGGTCAAGAGAATGTCCAGAGGAAAAGTGTGTGCTGGCAGCCACCGTGTCTCAGCATTTTGGCTTCCTCTGTGTCAGGTGAAGTCCAGATGAAAAGTGTGTCCAAATGCCCTGACCTGGGGTTATTTATACCTGGTTCAGCTCTGGAAATAGTGAGTGAAAATCCTACAACATTTAGGCCAGTAGATGACACTCTTGCTCTTTCCTTACAACCCACTTTCTACAGTAGCTATCATCTGATGTGTCAGGGTCCCACAATAACACCACTGGCATTAGAGTGTTAAGAATTCACACAGGTTTTCTAGGAAGCATGCTTCTTTCCTGTTACCTCATAAAATGTAGCATATTATAACAGCTTCCTTGGATCAAGGCATTCTGCTCCTCAGTGCATGGTTTTATGACCTACAAATGGATTTTGCCATATCTCTGTTAAAAAACCTGGGAATGAAATCTCAATTCCTGGCAAGCAGCTGGGTCAAAAGAAGGCCAAACCCCTTTAAAAAACAAACAAAAAAAAGAAATCTATTTTTTTCTCTACGTGTCTTGCATTAGCTCTCGTATTTTCTTGGTATGTATATATACACAGAGTTACATTATACATACACACAACAGAATTATATCTACAAATAAGGACTAGCAGTTCGATAGCTCGCAACATCCCTCCCTCCTAGACTGACTTTGTGGAAATCTATCCCTATGCATGGTATGATGTTCACAAATTCTGTTCACTGCTCTGACTGGCGAGATAGCCCGTCTGCACTGACATTGGCCTATCTGGCCCTGTGGGTAATGGTCATATCATAGCCCTGTAAGGCAATACTCCATCTTAAGAGAGGACCATTTATTATACCCACAGGGTTATGATCGGTCTGTACTTCGAAGTGCCTCCCATAAAAGTACGGCTCTAATTTCTTCAGGGCTCATACCAGCGCAAGGCATTCCTTTTCAACTGTGGAATATGCCTGTTCCTGGGAAAGTAACTTTTTGCTAAGGTACACTGTGGGGTGATCTTTCCCTTGGTAAGAGGTCTGCTCCAATCCTATCAGAGGCATCTGTCCGAACTACAAATGGCTTATTGTAATCTGGACTGGCCAACACAGGAGCACTGCACAGTGCCTCCTTTAGCCGTGCGAAGGCTCGTTCACAGGCTGGCTCCCATTTTACCTTTTTGGGCATTCTTTTCTTTAGTAGGCCAGAGAGGGGAGCTGCCAGGGTACTATAATTTAGTACAAACTTTCAATAGTACCCAGCAGTCCCTAGGAAATGCCGAACCTGCTACTGGGTTTCAGGCCTGGACCACGCCTCTATCACCTCAATCTTGGCTTGATTGGGACGAAGCTGTCCCCGCCCTACTACATGTCCTAGGTATGCCACCTCTGCCATGGCCACCTGGCACTTTTCAGCCTTGACAGTGAGCCCTGCCCTCTGTATCCTGCCCAACACTTCCTTCAGGTAGGACAGGTGTTCCTTCCAACTGGCACTGAAGATGGCAATATCATCCAGATATGCCACTGTGTACTCTTCTGTACCATAGAACACCTGGTTGACCAAACTTTGAAAGGTGGCAGGGCGTTCTTCATTCCAAAAGGCATTACCTTGAACTTGAATAATCCTACTGGAGTGATGAAGGCCGACCTCTCCCTAGCTCTGGCAATTAACTCCACCTGCCAATACCCTTTTGTCAAGTCAATTGTGGTAAGAAACATAGAATTGATGGCAAATAAGGACTGCTTGGCCCACCCAGTCTGCCCTTTTCCCTACCTAATGGATAAGCTGCAGATCCTAGTTAACCAGCAGCCTACTTCTTCCTACCCCCAACCCCAAGAATTGCCTTATGACTGTCCTATGCATGCTTGAATTCCACCAGTTTTTGACTCCACAACCTCCTCCGGAAGGCCGTTCCATGCATCCACAACCCTCTCTGTGAAAAAATACTTCCTTAAATTACCTCTGAGCTGCCCCCTCTATCTTCAAATTGTGACCCCTTGTTCTTGCACACCTCTTTTTTTGAAAGATGCTACCCTCTTGGACCTTGTTGATTCCCTTGAGGTACTTGAAAGTTTCTATCATGTCCTCCCTCTCCCTCCTTTCCTTGAGGCTATACATATTAAGCTCCTTAAGTCTCTCTTCATATGTCTTCCGGTGCAGACCCTGCACCATTTTAGTTGGCCTCCTCTGGACGGCTTCCATCCTATGTCTTTGCGGAGATCGGGTCTCCAGAAGTGCACGCAGTACTCCAGATGGGGTCTCACCCGCTGTCTGTACAGAGGGATAATAACTTCCTGTTTTCTACTGGTGATGCCTCTCCCTATGCATCCCAGTATCCCCCCAACCCTCCTTGCTGCCCTCTCACATTGCTTGCCCACCTTTAGGTCACCTGATATGACTACCCCCAGGTCCCTTTCCATTTTTGTTGTTAGTATCTCACCCCCCATTGTGTGCTCTTCCCCTGGGTTTTGTTTCCCAGGTGCATTACCTTGCACTTCTTAGCATTGAATCTAAGCTGCCATACATTTGACCATTCCTCTAACCTTGCCAAGTCCTTCTCATCCTTTCCACCACACCTTGTGCATCAACTCTGTTGCAGATCTTTGTGTCATCTGCAAAGAGACATACTTTTCCTTCCAGTCCCTCTGCAATGTCGCTTATAAAGACATTGAAGAGGACCGGTTCTAATACTGGCACTTTTCAGCCTTGACAGTGAGCCCTGCCCTCTGTATCCTGCCCAACACTTCCTTCAGGTAGGACAGGCGCTCCTTCCAACTGGCACTGAAGATGGCAATATCATCCAGATGTCGCCCCTTCCAACTTGTCCACTAGCTCATCCATGGTATTGGGTGGGCATCAGACTTCATGACTGTGTTGAGTCCACGATAGTCCACACAAAAGTGAGTAGAGCCATCTGGCTTGGGAACGAGGACTACGGGTGAGGCCCAGGGGATGTGGGATTTCTAGAATACCCCTAAATCTAGCATTTCCTCCACCTCCCTCCTAATGTCCTTTAGGATGGTCTCAGACACCTGGTAGGCTGTCCGTCGGATGGGTGCTTGAGTTCCGGTATCTATGTTGTGTGTCGCTAAGGGAGTATGTCCCAGCTTGGCCGTAAACAAAGGGGAAAAGTCCACTGAAACCTCCCTCACTTCCTGGGTCTGTTCTGGGATCAACTGGGGTGACAGTTTGATTGCCTCCACAGAGGACTCCCACTTGCCTTTCTCTAGCAAGTCCAGTAGGGGGTCTTTTTCGTCTGTCCCCTCCCCAGGACTACACACTGCAAATACCATGTCTGCCCTATTTGCAAATGGCTTCATCATGTTGACATGGTACATTCTATGGGTATGTCTCCTGTCAGGCAGTTCTACAATATAGTTCACGTCATTTACCTGTCAGACTACCTTGTATGGTCCAGCCCACTTGGCCTGCAGCTTATCTTTCCAGACTGGAATTAGGACAATGACTTCCTGACCTACATTGGCTCTGCAGTCGTACCAGACCTTTTGCTTCTGCTGGGCGGCTGACAGGTTGCTCTGGACTGGTCCCATAAGCTCCTTCAGCTTTTCCCTAAACTTAAGGACATACTCCACTATGGGAGTTCCCTAGGTGGCATGCTTGCCTTCCCAGATCAAGTCTAGGGGCCCACACACCCTATGTCCATATAAGAGTTCGAAGGGGGAGAATCCTGTTGGCTCTTGGGGCGCCTCTTTATATGCGAACAACAGATGGGGAAGGTATTTCTCCTAGTCCCTCCCATGCTGTTCAGCATATGCTTGGCGTGTCGATTTTAGGGTACCATTAAACCTTTCCACCAGCCCACTGGCTTGTGGGTGATACGGTTTTGTGTGTCTCTGCACCACCCCACACTTCTCCCACAAACACTTCATCAGGTCTGACATGAAGGTACCCCCTCGATCAGTGATAACCTCTTGCAGAAATCCAACACGGGAGAAAATCCCTAGCACAGCATCTGCCACTTTGTCTGTCCTAAATGAGGAGAGGGCAACCGTCTCTGAGTATTGGGTGGCATAATCTACCACCGTCAGGATGAACCTCTTCCCGGAGGAGTTGGGGTACTCAAAGGTCCCACAATATCCATTCCTCCCCTCTGGAATGGCTCCTCCACAATGGGCAAGGGAATGAGGGTGGCCCATCACCCCTCCCCTCTGTCCTTATGTCCTGCATATACATCCATTGTCCCAATATACTCTTTGTCTCCCGTCATCTCCACGTGTCCCGTCAGATTCTGAACAAGCCCTCAGCCTCTCCAAACTAGGATCAGTCCTCTGAGTATCTGCACATTCTTCACATTTTCCCAAGGCTTGGGACATGTCCCCTTCAGTTTCTAAACTGGGGTCCATAGCTCTAGCATCAGGGCATTTAGGGTTACTGCCATCCCTAACCTTCTGACTACTGGTTACCCCCCCTTCAGAGTAACCTTATGTAGCTGTTTTGTGAACTGCTACTTGGGGAAGTCCTACCTCCCTTTCACTACTCTCCATTTCAGGAGACACAGGCTTGAGAACCAGCATCCCATTGTTTTCCACAGGGGCCTCTATGGGGTCCAGGGAACTACAACTGGCCTTTGCCGTCTGACTGCGGGTAACAGCACACACACCACCCCCATCTGGAGATTGTTCCCTATAATCACATCCAGGGCACAGTTGTCTGCCACGGCCACTTTTCTGTACCCTCTCTCCTGTCTCACCTCAGTCCCAGAGAACACTAACTAGTGGCAGAGTTTTCTTCTCCCCCATGAATCCTTTCACTGTTATGAACTAATTAGGTATAAACTGTTCAGGCTCAACCAAATCCCCTTTTATTATGGTAAGAGATGCCCCCCCGTGTCCCCTAACCCATGGGTCTGCACCCCATTTACAGTAACCGGGTGAATGTGCCCTCTCATGTTTATAGGCATGCTTTCAGGGATACACAGTGCACCAAACTCTGTTCGAGCACTCTGTAATTCCTTTTTTTTGTAACCTAGGGCTTCCCCTTTTCTGTGGAGGCAGTGAGGGTTTTAGTTGCCCTAAAGGTGCACTTTTCCCCTTCTGTGCTGCTATGCCCACCCCACTCCCTTTCAGAGCAGGCCTGCTCCTGGCATAGTGGTCCGAGAGCTCAGCAGCCTGCTGCGCTGTTTTGGGGTCTCGGTCCTCTAGCCAAGTTTTTAGCTCTGCTGGGTAAGCCCAAAAGAACTGCTCCAGAAGTATAACCTCCTCAATTTTCTCTAAAGAGTCTGCTTCCACTCCCTCCCACCGATTCAAAAACTGACACTGCTTTGTGGCGAGTTTCTCAAAGCTCATGTCAGGGCTTCTTTGGAGCTTACGGAACTTAACCCTGCATGCTTCAGGCGTTCATACTTTTTAGCAATGTAACTTTAAGTTTTTCATAATTACTACTGTCCTGATTGTCCATTTGGCCTAGTGTTTCACACCCTTTCCCAGTAAGCAGCGGGATAGCTGGAAGCTCCAGGACTCCCTGGGTATTTTAGCCTGGATACAGACCTTTTCAAACGAATTCAAAAATGCATCCATACCCTTCCCCTTAAAATTCAGCCATTAATTTAGAATTTAACTTGTACCCCAGCCCAATCTTTTTCTCTAGGTGCCTTGAATTAGCACTGTCATTTTCTTGGCATGTACTTATACACAGAATTACAAAAAAATATATATACACAACAGAATTATATCTACAAATAAGGACTAGCAGTTGGGAGCTCACCACAGTCTGCTCCTCGCCACAGCAATCTCTCTAGACAAAAATGCAGCCTTCTTACAGGAGATTGCCCCACCAGTCGACATAATTTGTCCTCCATCAGACCACATCTCCTCCAACATCTCTCTAATCTCTGGCCCCTAGTCTTTAACTCCCTGAGTTCCTCATCATACCAAGTAGGTCTTTATGATGAATAGATAGGGTCCAGACACGAACGGGTGCGATTGAATCAAAGGCTGCAGTGACAGCCCGATTATAGGCTGCCACTCTTTCCTCTGTCCCAATTGCACACACAGCCTCCTCACTCGATTGGTCCAGCACCGCCTGTAGTCCTACCAAGGACACCCCTCGTAAAGGGCGGTAACGGACCATCTCCACAGAGGTAGGACCATCCAGAGGGAGACCCAAACGTGAGCCCCATGGTGCTGTGATCTGACGAAACTACTGGATCTACTCTGAGGTCAGTAACATCAAGACCCAATGAAAACACAAGGTCCAATGTGTGACCGTGCAAGTGGGTCGCTGTCATGACATTCTGTGATAGGTCCAGAGCCTCCATATTTCTAAGGAGATCATCCCCAAATACCAACAGCCCATCGTCAACCCAGGTGTTGAAGTCCCCCAGAATCAGCCATTTGGGGGACTCCAACATGAATTATCAAAATGAGCAGCAGTAAGAACCCACCAACCCTACCCATGTGCATGATGCAACTGCACTGCATGTCCTGGTGTACTGTGGTATGGTACACTACCTGGTCCAACATGTGGTATTGTTAACTACCACTACTTCTACTGATCAACACATAGTACATTATATATTACAATATTTCTCTGTGGCTCCCAGTAGTCTCCCTCCCCTCTGGATGGCACAAGTCAATTTATTTTTCCAGCCTGCCCTGTGTACACACACACTGGCCAAGATGAACTTATTTGTGATTTCTGTGACTGTAAACATTTCTCTCTGGCCCCCAGTAGTCTCTTCTCCCCTCTGGATGGCAAAAGTGAAATATTTTTTTGCCAGCCTGCCCTTGCCTGTACACACACAACCCCACTGAGGCCAATAATAAACTTCGTGATTTCTGTGACTGTAAAATGTCTCTTTGGCCCCCAGTAGTCTCTCTCTCTCTCTCTCCCATCTGGATGGCACAAATCAAAGATTTATTCAGCAAGCCTGCTGTGTGTGTATACATATATATATATACATATACACATACACACACACTGAGACCAAGATGAACTTTGTGATTTCTGTAACTGTAAAATGTCTCTGTGGACCCAGTAGTCTCTCTCTCCCTTCTGGATGGCACAAGTCAGATATTTATTTTGCAAGCCTGCCTTTACCCTGCCTGTACACACATCCACACTGAGGCCAAGAATAAACTGTATTTGTGATTGTAAAATATCTCTTTAGCCCCCAGTAGTCTTTATTTCCGTCACCCCTCTGGATAGCACAAATCAAAGATTTATTCTGCCAGCCTGCACTGTGTACGTACGTATACACACACACACACAAACACACACACACACACCACTTAGCATCGAGTACAATAACAACCTTGTGACATCTGAGATGTATACTGTGCTGATCTAGAAGTAAGGAAAGGGAACCGCTAAGGAATTTATTAAATTAAAACATCAATTGTAGAAAAACTAAATGTATAGCACAGTTATAACATGCATTGAACTGAAGAAGCACACGTGAACTCAAGTGTACAGCAAAAAAATGGTGCGTCCAGAGTGACAAACTTGTGGAATCTCTCATGGCACATTCATTACAAATATTAAAATAAGGCAGAAAATACTTTTAACATAAATACATTTGCACAACCTTCGTTGAAGAAAATGAAACTGACACACTTCGGAAATAAAACGTAAGTTTTATCCACACGGATGCACTAAGACTTGAAAAGACGTCCCAAGGAAACCATAGCAGTTACAGTGTTGGGTAAGTTACTTTTTCTGTTATTCTATTTCTTTTAGAAACTTGATCCAGGAAGCTCTGTGCAGTCACTAGCAAGGATGGAGAAGTACTAGAAAAAGTAATACACCTGATAGTTACAGTTACTTATTTCTTTTTATACAAAAATAATACAAAACTATAACAGATGACATTTATTTGAAAGTAATAGGTTAGTTACTTTCAAATAAATGTAATCAGATACATATTACTTCTGTATAAAGAGACATAAGTAATTGTAACTGTAATGTGTATTACTTTTTCCAGTACTTCTCCACTGCACAGAGCTTTCTGGAACAAGTTTCCAAAAGTAACAGAAAGTAACTGAAAAAGTTACTAACCCAGCATTCATGAGCAGTTACATACATAAAATTATGAATGAAAATGTTAAAACATATGCAGTAATATGCCCTCGGAACTTGATAAGTTACCTAACCCTACGAAAATATATGCACTTCGTAGAAAAGAACCTAAATATGTTTTCACAACTGTAAGGAGCAGAAGCATGTGTGTACACAGTTGTCAATAGCTATGCGCAACATCAAGAGTCTGACAGCTTGACATCCACAATATGGCGCCCGCTTCATGTTCCTCAGAAGAGGAGTTAACATTCTTATTTTTCTAGTTATGTGACTATGGGACCAGAGTTCCGGGTGGACCTGTCTTTCGCTGATTGGTCCACTTCTCCGGCGACTATTGGTCTGTCTGTTAGACAAAGTAACATAAGTCAGTCTTTAACTCGCTTTTATAACTGCTGTTTGCAGAGCGCTGATTTATCCACAGACATTTAAACAGCACTTCTCGGCGCTGTTAGATGGAACGGACATTATGTGATTACTTCTAGTGACCTAATGTTATGGCCCGCCGGAAAAGCGCAAGCTATTTCCGGGGTCAGAGGTGAAAACTTCCTGGTGACGAGGCGGAGAGTGAAGATGGCGGCGAATGTCTGGTTTTCCGTGTGTTTCCCTAGGTTCTCCCTCTTGTTTCTCGCCGCTACCTTCTTCTCCCGGGTACAGGAAGCCCAGGCCGCCGGAAGGACGCTTGTCTTGCTTGATAACACTAACATCCGAGAGACGCATTCGCTTTTTTTCCGCGACCTGGCTGGTAAGAATGAGAGGGCTATCATGCAAATGAATGAGATCCAAGAATAGGCTCTGGGGGTTACCTATTTCCCAACCCCGTGGTCGGAAATTCGCCTCGAAATAAGGGAGGGGGTAGATCCCTCCCCCCCGGAAATCACAAGCTGAGAGTTTAATTTGACCACGTTCTTTCTTGGGTCTCTACATTTACTTTCCTGAACTCGTTGTAGCATCCTCTGCCTATCTAAGCGAATTATAAACTGTCCTTAGCTCTTGCAACTTTACAGTAATATGCAGTCCTCAGATGCACTTAGGGTACACCTGTCAAGGGTATATTCAAATTCTGTAAATAGACCGCCTTATGTTATTTTACTGAACTCATGTATATTGTTTTTTATTCTCTTCCTGTACTCGCAATGTATTCGTGTGTGTAATGTTATTTCTGTCCTTAATTTGACTCTGCATTACTATTCACTGCGATAATTCGCTTTGTATGGCTGACCAGGTCCAGTTTGTAAATAAATTTTTTACTCTGTGGTGTTTCACCTGGTTAAATAAAGACTTGATTTGAATTTTGTCAGTAGGACACGGCCACGGTCTCCTAAAGTACCTCACTTAGGGTGACGGTTGCTTTCTGTTCTATATTTGCATGTGAATTCTGATTTATTCCATTATTTATCATTTAAACCGTTAGTCTTCGCCGTCTGTTCCCCATATCTGGAGCAGCAGCGACTTCTTAATCTGGAAGGTTGACTGTTTTTGTGAATGTGATTGGTTCATCATAGACCTGACTTTATGGGATGGGATTGGGGCTATCCCCTTGAGGTGCACCTCTTAATCTGTCAATGAAATGTGAGACATTGTACAGGTGGAAAATATACAGCACTGGCCCTCATCGACATATCATTAAAACCACAGGGTTACTAGTTCAAAACACTGGATAGTAGTGCCTTTAGTTGTGCAAGGTTTGATTTTGATGAGCATCGTCCTGTTGAACTTTCAGCTTGAACCCACGCCTTCTCTATGTAGTATAGATTAATTCTGAATGGTGATTGAGGAATAGTTAAGAGGTATATGTTTCTAAGATATAGCAAAGTTATGACTTAGAAGTTGGAAAACAGAAACTGGCAGAAAAGAACTAGGGCCACATTTTCAGAAAGCTTGTGGCACTGATGACATGAGTTCGAAGCCAACTCATGAGCCAGAATATTCAAAGGGTCGCCATCGCAACCCTGTCCAATGCCGTCATGATATTGAAAAGGGCAAGCAGAGCTGCTGATCCCGATCTGCTGGGGCTCATCCCAATGTATGTGGTGCAATGGCAGGGGCGTGCTCCATGCATATGCAGCACATCCCCATTTTCAGCTGAGGATGTGCGCGGATATGCCAGCACTCCCCGCATTAAGGCCGCACAGGGGGCGAAAGATGTGTCTCAAAAATACAGGAACAAGTCGGGACACCCACCGGTGGGCTGTTGTGTTGCAGGCGAACACAGCAGCCGCCTGCCTGTGGGTGGCCACCCGACCTCCCCAGACACCATATCGGGGCGCACAACCCCCTGGTGGTCCAGTGGACCTCCCCCATCGTGAGTATCGCCCGATCGCGGGCAGTAGTATAATAAAAGCCATGGTGGTCTAGTGGCAACCCCCCCTTCGCCCGATCGCGGGCTGTAGTATGAGTATATTCCCTGGTGGTCCAGTGGACCTACCCCCCCTGGCCCGATCACGGGCAGTAGTAAGTTAATACTCCCTGGTGGTCTAGTGGAAACCCCTCCCACCACCCAATCACGGGCATTAGTAAATAACGATACCTGGTGGTCCAGTGGTACCCCCCTCCCCACCCGCCAGCTGTGGTCCCCACACACCCCCAGTCAGCAGTGGGCGGCAGCACCTTGCCCGCAAGATGCCCGACTGCCCGACAACTAACAGCGTACAGTCTGGCTGTCGCCTGTTGTTCACTGTGTGGGCCAATGGGCATGTAGTCCAAATCTGCACACAGTCCTCGGCGTGAATGAATGCTCATTCACAATTGGATTGTGTAATACAGTTTGGACTGCAAGACCCATTGGCCCACGCGGTGGACCAGTAGGCGTATAGCCAAACTGTACGCTGTCAGTCGGCGGCTGGCTTGAGGGCGGGGTGCTGCCACCCGCTGCTGACTGGGGGGTTGCGGGTGGCAGGGACTGCAGTTGGCAGGTGGGAGGGGGTACCACTGGACCACCAGTTATCGTTATTTACTGATGCCCGCGATCGGGCAAGGGGGGGTTCCACTAGACCACCAGGGAGTATTAATATACTGCTGCCTGCGATTGGGCGATGGGGGTAGGTCCACTGGACCACAGGGAGTATTAACATACTACTGCCCGCGATCGGGTGGGGAGGAGGTCCACTGGACCACCAGGGAAGTGTATTTTACGTTCACCTGCGATTGGCCGGCCAGGCAGGGAAACTGTAGGTTGTCGGTCCCCAACGGCTGCAGCCTGGCAGGGCGCCAGGCGCAAGTCGATGGGGATAGGCGCACCACATGCAAATGGAGCCATAATGACATGTAAATAGCCCCATTTGTGCCTTGCATGCATGATGGTCTCATTTGCATGAGCATGTCTGAATATCACTATGATGCTCCCCCTGCTCCTTGCACAGTGCTGTGCCCTCAGTGCCATATTCAGCGGTGCTGAGCCATGGTGCAGCACCATTGAATATCTCCTTGTTCTTGCCCTGGCGCAGCCCAGTTGCGCTGCGCCCAGGCTTGCGCAGTTTGAAAATCCCGGCCATGGTGTTGGAGGTTTAGTTGGAGGAGAATCAACGTGCATCTGTGAGACTGCTTTTCTTTGGTGGTGAGGGGATGTGGAACTCGGCACATGCCTGACCCAGGGGGTCGGGGCTAAGGGAAAGATAGTCCGGAGCTGCCAGATGTGTACAGAGGCGCGATGGCTGTTGACGCAAGTGCAGGAATGTGCACATGACTGCACTGCATGGCCACACCTCCTTCTGAGAGAACAAGGGAAAAAGTCTGATGGGCAGGATGACACTGTTTCCGCTGCACCCAGCTATCCAGGTTCTATCCAAGGAAAGTGGAGTTGGGGAGCCCCACCGACCCGCGGGAGGAGGCAGAAATGGGACAAGGTAAGCCCTACAGGACGCCTGACTCATGGGGCGGGGGGGCAGTAGAAGGAGGCCAGTCAGTCGGGAGGAAAATAAGAATAACAAAAAAACCCTGAAAAACCAAAAACAAGGCCCTTACAGGCATAACTTCATGCTAACTGGATTGAGCATGTCTAAACCGGGTGTCAGCCATATTTCAAAGGGCCCTCTGCACCATGCACAGTGGATAGCAACCCCCCTTCCCCAACCAAGCAGCTTTCGACACTTAACCTTACTGGCTGGCCTTGATCTACCCCACACAAGCCCTGTAGCAATATATTGCTACAGGGCTTGTGCGGGGTAGATCATGGTTTTTTGTTATTCTTTTTTTCCTCCCGACTGACAGGGTTACTTCTGTTCTACAGTACCATATCAATACGCGCTTGTAACGGACTAGTTTGACATAAGGCACAACTTTGAGCCAAAAAAGGAGCAGTCGAGGCCACCCACAGGTGAGCTGCCGCATTGCAGGGCGCAACACAGCAGCTGCCACCTGTGGGTGGCCCCTCTGTTCCCTGTGCCCAGCCCGATGGCGGGCAGATCTCCCTCCCAACTGGCCCGATCGCGGGCATAACAGATGAACCCCACTGGCCCGATCGCAGGCATAACGATAATTAACCCCCACACTGGCGATTGCGGGCATAACAGTAACAATCCCCACTGGCCCAATCGCGTCATAACAGTAATGAAACCCCACTGGCCCTACGGGCATAGGATCAACCCATGCCCAATATCCCTGGTGGTCCAGTGGACATGAAGCGATCGCGGGCATAAAGGTCAACCCCCAGTCAGTTTCCCTGGTGATCTCAGTGGCCCCACCCACCACGGGCCCCGGGTGAGCACCCACCCACTTGCCTCCCATTGATGACAATTGCGATAGGGCTGCATGCCCATTGGTTCAGAGCAAGAGCCAATGGGCGCAGCTCATACATGGTAAGGTTCAGATATGTGAATGAATTCATTCACAAATCTGATTGCCTTGTATCGGGCTGCATGCCCATTGGCTCTTGCTCTGAACTATGCGGACGTGCAGCCCCATCGAGCTGTCAGTCGGCGGCGTGCAGGTGGGTGGGTGCCGCCAGCTGACGGGGAGCGGGTGGTGGGGCCACTAGATCACCACCAGGAAATTGGACTTTGGGGTTGACCTTATGCCCGCGATCGAAGCCATGGGTCCACTGGACCACCAGGATATTGGTCTTTGGGGGTTGATCTTATGCCCGCGATCAGGCCAGTGGGGGTCATTATCGTTATGCCCGCGATCGGGCCAGTGGGGGGTTTAATACTGATATGCCTGCATCGGGCCAGTCGGGGAGATTTACTTTCATGCCCGCAATCGGCTATAGGGCGCCGGTCCCGACGTATGCTGCTCGGCAGGGCGCCAGGTGCAAGTTGTCAGGTTAGCGCACCTGCATGCAAAGGGCATAAGTAGATGCAAATGGCCTCCGCCTTTGCATAACCTATGGCCACATTTGCATGTCACCTTTGAATACTGGAAATTTGCGCATGGCGCAGTGGAATTTGCGCCACCGCATCTGAATGCTCCACTCTGACCACTTTGCGGTGGCGCAGTTCCACTGCGCCCATGCATAGTGATCAGAGCTCGGCCATATTCAAAGGAGTTGCTAAATAGCGCAACTCCATTGAATATCGCCCCGGCCACACCCCAGCACAACTTTTTTGAGGAGCGCAAGGGCTTGCGCCACAGAATGGTGCAGTTTGAATATCCAGCCCTGTGTATATATCACTTAAAATTGTTGCTGTGGAAAAGACGCAAGTGGAGGATTGTGAAGTCAGATCTGTGCAAGCAGCAGGATCTAGCACATGTAAATGTCTTCGATTGAGGAGTGCTTTAAGCTGAACTGTTAATGTTTGATAAATATTTTCTGAGGTGGCTGGAGATCTTTAAAGAGCCCTAACATTTTGCAGAAGTAACAGTTTTAATGACAAATGTTGAATTGTTGAAAACGTTGCAGTTAGGGGCAGGGCAGACATCTGTAAATGGGCAGTTACAAATGACTTTTTGTTTTATAGTTTCAGATGTTACAAACTGGAATAGTGGCAAGTTGACACCTTCTTGACTTGTCACAGCACATTTTGGCCTGGATATTTAAAGGGGTTGTGCCCCGGTGGGATATAGAGAAGGCTGCCCGGCACAGCGCAACTCCTGATGTGCTGGGGTGCAATGTAATTGTATGCGACGCAGATGCAGGGGGCGTGCCCATGCATATGCGGCACATCCCGATATTCAGCCCAGGATGTGTGACTAATATGCTGGTGCAACCCTGCAGTGCGCCGCATAGGAGGGCTCAAAGTTGAGCCCCTGAGGAGAGGGAACAAATCCCAGCCACCCACAGGCGGGCAGCTGTATTGCAGGGTGCAACGTAGCAGCTGCTACCATCCTGAAGTGCACACACACACAGCACCCTGGTAGTCTAGTGGTACCCCACTCTCTCCCGAATCCCCGATCGCGGTAACTGTACAGTACGCAATTCCCTGGTAGTCTAGTGGCCCCTTCCCCCAGTCCCTGATTCCCTGATAGCGGGGATTAAAGACCTTCCCTGGTAGTCTGTTGGTTCCCCCTCCCACCCGATTCCCCAGGAAATGTCAGAAAAGACCGATCCTGGTGGTCTAGTGGAACCTCCTCCGTTTCCGCGATCGCGGTACTTCGCCGTCCGACATATCCCTGGTGATCCAGTGGCACCTCCACCCACACAGACCCTTGCCACCTCGTCCCACCAGTCATCGGCGTGGCAGCAACCCGCCCGCATACTGCCCTGCCACCCGCCCGAATGATGGGTACAATATTGGCTTGCTGTATGGGTGGTATGGAGCGTTACTGTACTGGACAGTCCCAAACATATGAATGAAGTCATTCGTGACATTTGACTGTTTCAGCAGTATGCCCTGCAAGCCTATTGGTCCATTATTAGGGGACCAATGGGCTACAGCCCATACTGTACCTGTCATTTAAGCGGCTGGCCGGGCAATATGGGCGGGGTGGGATGCTGCCGCTCACGGTGGAGGTGGAGGACAAGGGTCGGGTTGGGGGTGCCATTGATCACCAGGGATATGTCAGACGGCGTATCATGATTGGCGGAAGTGTGGGTCTCCACTAGACCACCAGGGTCGGTCTTTTCTGACATTTCTCTGGGAATCAGGTGGGAGGGAGAACTATTGGACTACCATGGAATATCCGTTATACATATATTGTGATACCGGGCGGGGGATGCCCCGGGATCCCCACTGCACGCGTCATGCTGTGCAGGGTGCCAGGTGCAAGTCGCTGGGCTGCCCTGCACAAGGCATGCAAATGGGGCCATAATGACATGCAGGTGGCCCCATTTGAGCCTTGCATATTTTATGGCCTTATTTGCGTGCCCCCTACTGACTATCGTGGGTGACGGGCCTGATGCAGCTGCACTTGCGCTGGCACATCCCCGTACTCCCTATCTGTGGCTTGCGCTGGCGCAGCACGTGCGCTGACCTTGCCATATTCAGTGGTGCTGCACCATGGCGCATCACTGTTGAATATCACCTGGTCTTGGCACCGGCGCATCCCAGTTGAGCTGCGCCCAGGCTTGCGTCACTGCCTGGCGCAGTCTGAATATCCCAGCCTTTGTGTTTACCGATTTTGCATGGTTTTGTTTATGAAACAGATAGAGTAACAGGCAGGCTCCAGCAAACTGCTGTGGGAAAGAATCTTTCTAGTGAGAGATGGGTAACAAGAGGGCTGCCCCAGTGTTCAATCCTGGGCCCCGTACTGTTTGTCATATATACTAATGCAGTAACAATGACTGTAACAAAATCAGAAATACATATCTATGCAGACGATACTGTACTCCTAACTAGAGGTACAGACTTGGATAAAATACAAATAGATTTACAGCAGGATTTTCAAAACATCCAAGCATGGTTTGAAGAATCAGATTTGATTCTAAATAGTAATAAATCTAAAGTAGTGTTGTTCTCTCGTTCCAAAACAAGAAGTAAAATACAGACTTTAAACATAAAGAATAAAATAACAATGGAACAGGTATCGGAATACAAATATTTAGGGTTTTGGATAGATTAGAAATTAACATTTGAATTTCATATAAACGACAGAATGAAAAAATTGAACAGTAGACTGGGTGCACTTAGGAGAACTGGCCACTATATAAATGATAAAATGAGGAAATCCATTGTGAACCAAATGATGGTCCCAGTGCTTGAACAGGGTGAACATATATGGTTTTTGCAAACAAGACTGTATTTAAAAAAAAAAAAAGCTGAAGTAATGTATAACAAACTGGCCAGGTTCACCCTGCGGGCAAGTAAATGGACCCACCACTGTATTTTGTATGAAGAATTAGGGTGGCTTACCCTGCAGAGTAAACAAAAAGTTATATGGGTAAAAATGTTTAAGCAAGTAAAGGAAACCACAAAACCTGCATACTTGTCTGAGAAAGTGCCAAAAGTAGAGTATAAACATGACCTGAAGAACAATGTGAAGATTAAGGACTGCAAAATTGAGATGCTTAAAACTAAAATTGGGGAGATGACCTTTATCTTTGCTGCAACCAAAATATGGAACTACCTAAACATTCAATTGAAATATGCTAATAACACCATAAAATCACTTTCTACTCCATTGAAACGAGACCTTTGGGGTACTGTGGAGCCTGAGCAGCGTGCAGCAACTTATTACAGCTCAGACATTACCAGGGAGAAATCTGCCTTAATCCTCTAGTTGGACACTTTCAAGAGTCTTTTCGACTTCACCACTGTGTAGAGCGACCTTCAATTAGCCAGGATGGGTAATCCAAAAAAAAAGATAAAATGCCCGGAGAAGCCAGAAAAAACAAAGGTATAAGTGGCTCAGGAAGATCGGAAGACGCTATGCCAACTGAAAAAAGGCCGGACTCAGGGGAAACTATTAGTACCTTGGGTTTTAAGCTACAAACGTTAATTGCCTCAGTTTCTAACCTAAAGCAGACGACCTTAACAGTCGTGTTCTAATTGTAGAGAAGGCAGTAGATGGCATTAAGGAAGAGGTTAAAGAAATCCGAAAGCAGGCTGAAGCCTCGACCAGCGTGATCACACTTCTCGTTAAGGAAACTCAGCATCTTAAAGCACACTTGGAAACGTTTGAAAATCAAGCTCGTGGAACAAATGTTCGAATTGTAGGTCTTCCAGATGGTTCAGAGGGGAGACCACCTGGTATTAAATATCAAGGACTGGCTCACAGAAAAACTGACTCCGGATATCCCAGAAAATGCCTGGGAGATGCAAAAAGCTTATAGAATATCTCCTCATGGCCGTGCCCAGAATGTAGAAGAACCTCACACTTTAATGTTGGTGACCTCTGGTGTCGCCGCTCATGACAAAATACTTGAGCATGCCTGTAGAGCCGCACCACTATTTCAAAGAGATAGGCAAATCCACCTATTCCCCGATATCAGCTTTGCGACACAGCAAAGGAGGAAGAAGTTTGACGGGATGCGACGCGCTCTCTGGGACACAGGAATACCCCATACCATCATCTTTCCTGCCAGGCTTCAGAGCATGCACCAGAATAATGTTTACATCTTTTCAGAGCACATGGAGACCGGTAAGTGGACAGCTCGGAGAGTAGCTGAATCGAAGAGGAGAACAGCTGGGTCAGACGTGGAGGACGACGACGAGACGACAACTTGAAGGCCTGACACTTGGATTGTGGACTTTCAATTTTTGGTAACAGTAAACGTACATTACCTCAATAGATTTCATTTACTTTCAGTGAATCCTGTTAAATGTGGAATCTATAGGCCTGGGATTACAGTCCTTATTTTATTTAAATTTGTGATTTTAAGCTTTGGTAATCAAACAAGACCTGTAGTTTAATTTACTTGGGGTTCCTAAATGAATACTTTAGTTCAAAAATGTTTAGATTTAGAGGTATGAAGACAAAGTATTTCTCTCTGGATATTAGAAATTGTTTAGCTGCAGACAGAGTTAAATGTACTTTTTCTTTCATGTAGGTATTGACATGGCACCAATAGCGCCTCATTTTCTGGGGCAATGCTTATTTTGGACTGAATTGCTGGACAATTAATTTACACTTGTTTAGCCATGGGCTCACGGGCCAATTACACAGCATTCTTAAAGGATACCCCCTTATGCTGTATCACAATGTAGTTGATGCATAGAATTTCTCCGATTTAAAGAAAGAGATTTTCTTTTTCTAAAAGGAAATGTGTTTTGTATGTCGGACTGTCTACTACATGTTCTTGTTTGTCGTGTACAGTACAAGATAAATTGAAAAAAGTAAAGTTAAAAAAAGAACTTTCAGTACAATGTACTTGTTTTGACTGAGTAGTTTTGTGAATTTTGCATTTTTGTATCGAATGTATGTCTGTTCTATTTATTAATGTGTAATGGATGTTTGTTTTTACGAACAAACGTATGAAATTTCAAGTTTATTATTGAGGCATATACAGGAACACCTTGTAAACTAGGGCTTGCCCTAATGGTGCTGTAAATGAACTGTCATTTATATCCCGTTTTAAAAAATAGTTTTTACTATTACTAGATGCCGTTATGGGCCCTGATGTTGTGTATATGCTCTTGAAAATTAATCTACACTGGAATCTTCACTTCTTTCAAACGAGCCATAAGAAAATGCTGATTTGGTTACAAAATTGAATGTTATGCACATGTCTTCTTCTAATGATTTTTTTTTTCCCTCTTCATGCAGATAGAGGCTTTGAACTCTCATTTAAAACAGCTGATGACCCAGGCCTGTCCCTGATTAAATATGGAGAGTTCCTTTATGAACACCTGATTATCTTCTCGCCATCTGTAGAAGGTACTGCTACACAAGTTTCAAATTAAGTTTGTACATTTTCCTCCTTTTCTACATTTTTTTTTTTTTTTTTGTCTAGTATGGAGCACTGAAAACACAAAACTAATAAGGGTTCTGCCCAGTAATAATTAACGAGTGCTTCTGTTCATCATTTGTGGGTTTTTTTTTTTTTGTTTGTTTACTTTTGTTTCATGTAGATTTTACTCTACCCTTTGCTGTCGCCCAGGAATATACCCCGTTCAGGCAATTTCATGCTCATTCAGACAGCTGGGGATTTTTCTCCCATATATTCTCCCTCCTTCCCGTGGTGTTAGCCACACCTGACAGCCTTGACATTACAGCGTGCCCCTGCAGAAGCAATGTGCATACACCCTGGCCCACCCAGAAGGGTTACTGTATGCTGGAACCTACTGCCAGCCCACCCTGACTGAGGTGTGCTGTCCTATGATACAGCCTGGGCCACCTACCAGCGTGGTGACCAGTGTCTGCTTCCAAACTCCGGTGCTCTGCACAGCAGCAGGTTGGACGATCAGGGTGGCCTTCCCCATAATTCTCTAGAGGAAAAGGACCATGACTACTGCAAGTCAACTTGCTGCTGAATGCTTTGTGTCAACGGTTCTATTCAGTCTGACCTGCTCTTAAACATATTTATTTGCTTTTGGTAACCGGTAAGTGCACTAGGCATAGCAGTGCCTATTTTCAGGCACGACCTGGGAGGATACAGGGTTACAGAGATAACAGCAAGTAGGTGGGAAAACAGTGGACAAAAGTCAATATGTTAACCCCACAGCAAGAGTCCTAGAAAGCTCCTCTCCTTAGCCCCCCCCCCTTTTTTTTTGTTGTTGCTTGAAACCTCTTCATCATAATAGTGCAGGGGCATATAATTTCACTGTTTTGTCCAACTTGGCCTCTTAGTCTGGTTTTCTGTGCATAGTATGCCACAGTTGCTCCCCTCCCCCGAAAAAAGAATGGCATAACGGAAACCCTGTGGGACATTAAACTAGTAATATTAGGAAACGTTCAGCTGGGAAAGTGTGGATCACGTGAGTTAGATGAGCCTATAAGATAGACAGTTTACCTGCATACCTATTGGCCGCTGGGTTTAAAACAGAAGTGTGGTTCAGCAGCCTTCTCCACTGTAGGAAGTTGTATTGATGAGAAGTTATTGAGAATATAGAAGTAGGAGTTGAAGACTGATGGCAGAATGTCTCTTAACCCCATAATAGGGGTCCCAGGACCGTGTGTCTTGACTTGTGTTGTGACTTTTTATCACAAATTCAAGGGATCCAGCAGTGCATCTTGTGATAAGCAGCTTCCTTACCCAAACTATCTACATGGGATAAGGGTACAAGGTGGTAATCTAAGGACGGACAGGAAGTGACAAGTCTGTTTTCTAGTTGAAAGGCACTAGGCAGTTAAGGGGATACAGGCTATCAGTGGTCTAGGGTTACCATAGGTCCAGTATAGAGATAAGGTACAGCAGGAGCTAATCAGTTGTGGTAACTGGGGCGCTCTGCTCCTTGGTTATGCTCTGGAGCAGGGGGCACTGCATCATATACAGGACCGTTTCAAAGCTCGGTGCTCAGCTGGTAGCAGCAAGAGAAGAGATCTCAGCTGAATCACCGGAACCCACGTCCACGCACCCATTCCTTTAGAGACCCACTTGTCCAGGGTGTATGGAGTGTGGTGGGGAGAGGGAAGGGAAGTATGGTTATCCACAGGGAGATTGACCAGCCCCACCCCATCCAGACGGCAAATCGCTTTGAACACTTGGAGGAGACTCTGGTACCTGACTCACTGGGGGGGGGGGGACTCTGATTCAGTCAGGTGGGGGGTAATGGGCAGGACAACTTGGTGTCAGCTGGGTAGCGGCTGGGATAAATAGGAGGAAGTCAGCCAGAAGAGTCGTCGTGTTTGCAGACACAATGATCAGGGAGGGGGGTTAGGTGGGAGGGAGATTGCATGCTAAATTGGCTACCTAGGATATAGACAGGATTAGGGTGGGGGGGCTGGTGGTGCTGGTACAGTTGGGTACCAACGATCTGACGAACCAACCGTTGGAGATGGTGAAGTGCAACTTTTGTAGACTGGGGACAGCTAGAAGGTACACTCAGACTCCTTGTCCTTTTCTGAAGTGTGGAGTTGTGGGGGTGGGGTATGAATTTAATGGATGGTTAAGGGGACAGTGGCAGGAGGAGAAAAGGTACCACTTTGTAGGGGACTGGGGGGAACTTCTGGGACTGGAAACTCCTCAAGGGTGATGGTCGTCACCTGACAAGAGGGACCAATGCACTGTCATCATTGGACGGTTAAACTGACTGCGAGGGAGAGTGGAGGCAGAGGCTAGGGGAACCCTGGTTGTAGGAGAGGGAAAAGAGCTGGCCCAGCTGTGCAGCGATAGCGCTACCGCTTGCGATGCCGATGACACTGGTCCGGAATCGGATCCGGGAGTTGTAGGGCTGGCGGGGGGGGATTGAGCATCCTAAGGACTGCTCTCTCCTTGAGGGTGGCGTAGCTGCTGGATGCTCAGATTTCAGCGGAGGCCAGGGGAGTTGACAGCTAGATCTTGCTGGAGGGGAGGGGCTCACGTTGGCACCTTTTTGCCATTGACGCCATTGCACTGCGACGCTCCCGAACAAGGAAAAACAGAAAATGGGGTCATGCAGTACACCTTCGCCTCACCCGTCCAGGTCTCGCACCATCTTGTGACACCCCCTGGACACCGAGCCTCGGGCTCCGTTGGGGGAACTTGCCCCCCCTCCCCACCATGAAGGCCCCGTCCTGGGGGGTAAGCCAGGGAGGAACACCAGGGAAGGCAAGTCCCAGGGTACAGAGTTGAGGGCAGAGGTAGGGCCAATGTTGGCTGGCCTGGGGAGGAGAGAGAGAGAGAGAGAGATCTAGCTAGTTCTCCCACTAATCCAGGTGTTATAGCAGCACAGTGGGCAAAAATAGGGTTGAGGTTCAAACTGGTCTAAGGGAAGGGACCACGGGGGGCTCACAAAGCCTGCAATAAAGATGAAAAACAAGAAGTTAGAGACTAGGGAAGAATAAGGGAGAAAGACAAGTGAAAAGGGATCAGGAGCTAGATGGAATGGGGGCTCCTTTAATATCAGGAGTGTGGGTAATAAAATTAGCTAGCTTCAGGCAGTGATGCAGCAGTAAAAACTGGGCACTCGCCACTATTTTGGGGGAGACTCAACTCACGACTTTAGTTAGTAGTTCTGATAACCTTTAAAGTGCCACATACAGGCTTCATGTCCACCTGATGTGTTTCGAATACAGAATATCCTTTCTCTTTTTTTGAATGCAGAACGCGTCCGGTGGACATGGAGTCTATATATGACACTTTCAATAAGAGATTATCAGAACTAACTAAAGCCGTAAGTTGTGTCTTTTTCCCCAAGTGGTAATGAGAGCCTAATTTCTGTTGTTGTATCTTGCAGTTCCATATTGATGGCACCAAAGGCCCTTTGCTGCCTTTTGTCTGTTTGCACTCCAGGCAGTGATGAGATGGACATCTGGAAATGTCCAGATCTTCCCTAGGCACAAAACAAACTTACATCAGGGAGTAGTCTGTGCCCACAAAGGCCAGATCATGGAAGTTTGATGACAGAAAAGGACCATACCGGCTCATCTAGTCTGCCTCCCCCCCCCCCACACCTCCCCCTCCCTGCCAGCCCCCACTCTCCCCCGATATTCAGCTCCATATGTTTGTCCCATGCCCTCTTGAATTCTTCTACTGATTTAGCCCCCACTCCTCCATCTAGCATTCTGTTCCAGGGCTTCACCACCCTCTCCGTGAAGAAACACCTCTCACATTGCCCCTGAATCTTTTTCCTTGCAGTCTGAGGCTGTGCCCTCTAGTTCTGACCCCCCTCCTTCCTCTTAAGTAAACCACCTTCTCCCACTTTATTGAGTCCCTTTACATAGTTAACAGTTTGTCATATCTCTCCTTTCCTTCTTTGTCTCCAGCGTGTACAGATTCAGCTCCTTATACCTCTGCTCATTTGACTTTCCCTGCATACCCTGCACCATGATACTGCAGATGATACCCAGCTGTATCTGTCCTTTACTTCTGGTCAGGATGATGCAGTCTCTCTGCTTAACAGCTGTCTAGCCGAAATCAATGACTGGCTAAGGGTTAAACCCGGATAAGACTGAGGTGTTGGTTGTGGACCCAGGTCACCTTGAGGCGGGTCATAGGGTTGAAGTACCATCAGGCCTTTGGCTTGGTGATGCCCAGCTCTTAACCTCAGGCCAGGTGCGGAACCTGGACGTTATTTTTGACAGTGGTTTGACCATGAAATCACAGGTGTCAGCCGTTGTCAAGTCCTCTTTTTTTTTTTTCCCCCCCATCTGAGGAATATCACCCGGGTAAAACACCTGGTTCCTCCGGCTGACTTTCCTACTTTGGTCCACGTCTTTGTGACCACTCGCCTTGATTACTGCAATTCCCTTTACCTGGGGCTACCGGGGGTTGAAATTCATCGCCTGCAGCTAGTGCAGAATGCAGCAGCCAGACTTTTGACTGGAACATCTAGGTATAGTCATATTACGCCTGTTTTGCCCTGGCTGCATTGGCTGTCGGTACAATGGCGAATCACCTTCAAGGTCGGGTTACTAACCTATAAAACCTTACACTAACAGGGACCGCTGTATCTGAAAGATCTCCTTACTCCCTACTGCCCCTCTCGCTCACACCGATCCACCGATGAGGGATTGCTAGAGATTCCCAGGGTTCGTTTGAAAACATCTGGAGCTCGTAAGTGCTTTTCATGCAGCCCGCCCTGTGGGAATTTTCACTGCCTGGATACGGTTGCCCGACCATCGCAGAGAGTTTTAAAGTAGAGTTGAAAACTTTTTATTTTCTAAAGTTTATGGCTTATGATTTTATATTATTATATTGTATTGTTTGCGTACTGTTTTGTAAAGCGCTTTGATCCTTGGAAAAGCGTTTTTAAATAAACTTTACTTTACCATCTTGGTTACCCTTGTCTGAATCCTCTCCAACGCATCTATATCCTTGCGGATATGTGGCTTCCAGAACTGAACCCCATACTCCAAGTGCGGCCTCGCCATGGCTTTGTAAAGGGACATTAGTACTTCCTTCCTTCTGCTAGTAATGCCCCTGCCTGTGCATGCCAACATTCCATTGGCCTTTCCCGCCGCCCTGCTACATTGGATTCCTACCTTAAGGTTCGAGGAGACTATGATCTCCAGATCCCTCTCCTCTTCTGTTACTTTGATTTCCTCCCCACCTAGGGTCTTCTTTTCCTACTATCCAAGTGCATCACAGCGCACTTCTTGACATTAAAGTTCAGCTGCCACGTCCCAGACCATTTTCCGAGCGTCTTTAACTCCTCCCACCCCCCCCCGGGGTGTCCACCCTATTGCATATTTTCATATCATCTGCAAATAGGCACACCCTTCCCCTCAAACCCTCAGCAGTATCACTGATGTAGATGTTGAAGAGAAGCGGACCCAAAACTGACCCCTGTGGCACTCCACTCTTCACCCTTGCCATCCCAGAGTGCATCCCGTTTAGCACTACCCTCTGAGTTCTTCCTGCCAGCCAGGCCTCCACCCAGCTTATTTTACCACCCAGCTCAGGCTTTCCATCTTGCTCACCAGCCTCCTATGGGGGACAGTGTTGAAGGCTTTACTGAAGTCCAGATAGGCCACATCCACTGCCCCCCCTCCCCCCGGTCAGTCACCTGAGTCACCCAAAGAACTGAATTAGGCTTGTCTGGCAAGACTTCCCCTTCGTGAAGCCATGCTGTCTGCTGTCCTGCAAGCCACTCTCCTCCAAGTAATCCACCATCCTGTCCTTGATTAATGCTTCCATTACCTTCCCCACCACTGATGTGATGCTGACAGGTCGGTAGTTCCCCTTCACTTCCTTGCTACCTCTCTTGTGTAAAGACACTACGTCTGCCCTGTAACAGTCCTCCGGCACTCTTCCCCGTATCCAGGGACAAGTTGAAGAACCTTGTCAAGGGTGCAGCCAGCTCCTCCTTCAGTTCCCTGATCACCCAGCCCCGGTTATGGTAAAAGATGAGTGTTTTATTGTAAATCACATGCTAAGTCATAACACACCCAAAAACTCACCAATGTTTCAGGGTGTAGAAATACCCCTTTCCTTGGGGTGGTAGGTGGTAACAGAAATTAAAAACATAAGTATATTTTACCCTTTCTCGCATTCTGCAAAATTCTCTGCAAAGCACAAACACCCAAATATAGTGCTGTTAATCCAAGTCCTAATGCCCTACCTGACAGGGCATGTGATTTACAAATATTTTACCATAACGGGGTTTGAGTGGTCATTGGTTCCTGTGCAGTCTTGTTTTGCATATTAGACATTGAAATGGACCTCATAAACATCGCCGAAACTTGGGCCTCAGAAATGACTGGGACCTGACAGTCACTGGTTACAAAACGTTTAGGAGGGATAGAGAAAAAGGTAACTGGGTAGTTGCACAGTTTCAGCCCTGTATGTCAGGGAAGTCATTGAGGCTGTGGAAGATGGATACATCAGGGGAAGTAATGGCGAGACAGTTGCTGCAGGTGCAACGTACAATGGCCTTAGGCAAGAAACTGGTTTGGGGTGATCCGTAGAAGCCAAGACAAGGGAAAGAGAGGGATATCGAGCTTGAGGAAGAACTAGGTGGGGGACTGGCAAAGGCGGAGGGAGTTGTGGTGCGTGATATGAACCTGCAAGATATTGATTGGGAAATTTCAGCTGCCAGAAGCACCAGAAGTCGGGTCCTGCTGGATACATTCCAGGACTGTCTACTGGGGTTACTGATTAAGGAACCTACTAGGTAGGTTGCCATTCTTAATGTGGTGCTGACCAGCTCTGAGGTGGCAAAGAGTATACGAGTAGGGGAGCTACTAGGGCCCAGGCATCATAATTCTATTTGGTTACAGGTGGCCCTTGGGACTAGTTGGTAGTGCACTGTCATCTCCACTTCCCATCCAGAGAAGTTCCCACAGGGATCCATCCTGGGAATCTTCCTTAACAACCTCCCCGCTGCCTGTGCCAACTTGCTTTTCCACATGTATGCAGATAGCACAGCCATCTACACCTCCAGTTCATCCACTACAGCCATGAAAGCTCTAGGTCCACACCAACAAAAAAACAAAAAAAAACAAACTGTGGCCGTGACCTTTGGCACCAGCCAAAAATTAGGCAGAATTGGGATTCTGGCTATCTTCTCCACCTTGGATGGCACCAAGTGGTTTAGTCCTTCAAACATCTCTCTGTGTTGCTAGACAGCAGGCTTCTGTGCCCACACTGATGCCATCCGCAGCAAACTTCACCCTAAACTTGGTGGTGTTACATTAAAGACTGTCTCTGCAGGTACAGCATGAGTTTGTCAATAAAATGGTACTCCTGGTCTTTGACACTGCGGACGTGGTCTACAGTACCGCTCCCTCCACTTACCTGGCCAGATTGGATACCTTCTGCAACTCCTTCTGCCGCTTTGCTACCAACTCCCCATCTTGTACTCACCAGTGATCATTCTACTCTTTATCCATTCTTCCTTTCATCTCATGTTGCCAGAACCACTGTGCCTTATTCCTATCCAAATACTGGTTTGAGTCCCTTCCCTCTTACCTCTCCTCGCACCTCTTCCTCATCCCTTCTGTTTAGTACGCTGCAGGCATCCTTGCACATTCACCACTGCTCATCCCAGCTCCTCTGCTGGGCAATCAGCCTTTTCCTATCATTCTTCATGTCAGAACCAACTCCCTTCCCCGCTTCGTCTTCACTGCCTACCCTGCCTCCCTCAGGTAGCAGTGGAAACTCCCCTTCCCCCCAGCTTCTGTTTCCTCCTACCTGATTGCTTCCCTTGTATTTGCTCTCCTACCCCTGTGCAGGTGTGTTTGAAATGCCAGATTTTTTTGCTTGCTCATTTTGCACTTACTCCTGTTTTAAATCATGTTCTCAGATTGCGCATTGTAACTGAACTGTTCAGTAGTATGTATTTTGTATCCCCTGTTCCCTTCCTCTGGACCTTGCACCTGGAAATGAACCTTGGCTCAGTGTGCCATTACCAGTTTTCAGATAAATACATTAGGAAGACCCAATTGAGGGCTGAGATCCTTGATTTCAGAAGGATGAGAACTGGTTCAGGCAAGTTGGTTGAGGTAGACTGTATCCGAGGTGTGGAAGAGAGATGGGGAGCAATTAAGCCCCTATCCTCGAGACATTTAAGTTATGCACGAGAACTGTAACCAAAAGAAATGGGTACAAAAGACCAGTATGGGTCTCAGTAAGGGTCTGAGAAGCAGTGAGGGCTAAAAAAAGGCCCTCACCAGGTACAAGAAAATGCAAGGGGAGGAAGAATGAAGAGAATACCAACTGAGAACCAAGGAAGCAAAGAGGGCGGTTAGGGAGGCAAAAGCAGACACTGAGCTGCATATTGCGGAGGAGGTCAAGGGGGGAAGGCAGTTCTTCTGGTATATTGGAGAAAAAAGAAAGGAGGGGGAATTGTTAGGCTATCCAAGGGAGGTAGGGTAATCGAGGAGGATGTGCAAAAGGCAGCCATCCTTAATAATTACTTTTGCTCTAGCATTAGAAGGATAGACAGTGGGCCTCTGCCAGAGAATGGCATCATGATATCCATAAAGGAGTCCTGGAGATGAAGCAGACAATATTTACTAGTGAAAGGGTCAGGAAAGGGTTAGCTAGCAGCCTTAACGATGGATAAGGCCCCGAACCCTGATGTGATGCTTCCGACAGTACTCAAGGAGGTGGCAGCGGAACAGATTGAACCTTTCGTAGGGCTGTTCAGTAGCTCATTACAGACATGGGTAGTTCTAACAAGACTGGAAGGTAGCAAATGTAGTTCCACTCCATGGCAGGGGAACAAGGAGCAAGCAGGGAATTGCAGACCTTTCAGTCTTTCCTCTGTTATGGAAAAACCAATGGAGTCACTGGTCAGAGAGGATCCAGTGGACTACCTGCAAAGCAGTGATCTCCAGGATAGTAAACAGCACGGGTTCTGTGGCAGGGAGGTCATGTCAGATGAATCTGATAGTGTTCTTTAACCGGATGATAAGGGTATTGGGTAGGGGCTATGCCGTGGATTTGCCATCTTATTTATTTATTTAGGAAATCAGAATTACAACCCTTTTTGAATCGGACTCTTTTCCAATGGCTCCACGTCAGAATAAAACAGACATTCATACAATACATACATAGAACAAATGTGGGCCAGCAGTCATACAGAGTATAAGAACAATGAGCACAGGTGGCCCCCTTTTTCGGGACAGCGAACATGGAAAATGACCACTACAGCGACAGTCGCTGTAATGGTCCATTCCGTCATTTAGCTTTCCCAATGTCCTCCCGGACCAACTCCAACCTGGAGTTAGAGAATCCTAAAGTCTGTGGGAGGCATGGCCCCCGCATGGGGGGTGGGGCAGCGCCCAAAGAAAACACATGGGGGCCTGGCTATTCAATACCTGCGTTGGTATCGTGCCATCGTCGTGCGGGTGGTCAACAGATTTACTGTCGACCAAACTTGGTGTTCCAGTGAGCACTGATTAATGCCTATACATTTGGTAGCTAAAACAGGGTAGAGCTATCGACATATTTACCTAATGAGCGGTTAAGACCTATACAGTTGGTAGCTAAAGCAATGCATGATGAGTTGGTAGTAAGCCACCTCAGGGAGGCCTTGTCTTGTACAGAATACAATGCATTCATAGTCCAGTGCAACTATGTGTCAGTGGCTCAGCAGGTAGCACCCTCGCCTCTGAGGCCAGGAGATCAGTAGGCTGTGGGTTCTATCCCCACACCAGGCACTTGGGTTAATATCCCAATACTGACACTGTAGTGCAGCATGGGGGGGGGGTGCTGCACTACTGAGGTGCCATCTTTCGGATGAGACGTTAAACCAAAGTCCCATCTGCCTGTTCTAGTGGTAGTTCAGGTGGATGTTAAAGATCCCATGGCACTTCTTGAAAAGAGCAGGGAAATTTGCCCAATGCAATGGCAAAATTTCCTCCTTTCACGAAAAATATCACCAACAGCTTCATCTGGTTTAAGGTCAGTTGGCATTCATCTGTATCCCCGTCCTCCGGGTTGTGCCTGAAAATAGGCAGGATTTGTCTAGTGCACTTACCCGGTCAACAAAAACTAACCAAATAAACATGGTAACCAAGGGAGGTGAGGAGCCTGTAGGCTAGAAATAGTGAAATAGTTCATCAAGGCTTGCTTCTCGGTGCCTCGTAGAAGATTGCAGAAGGAGATGGAGGGTATGAGTGCAACAGGAAACTTAATAAAATGGGTTGGAAACTGGTTGGAGAGGCAGCAGTGGATTGTGATTAATGGTGTCAAATCAGAAGAGTGGGAGGCGGTGAGTTGAGTGCCACAGGGCTCTGTACTGGGTCTTGTCCTCTTCAATTTATTCATCCAGTTCTTGAGGCCGTACCTCAGAAAGGACATGGAGAGGGTGGAGCGAGTTAAGAGGAGGGCGACAAGGATGGTGAGGGGGCTGGAGCACTTATCACATGAGGGGAAATTGAATGACCTGGGCATGTGCTCTCTGGCACAGAGGAGGGAGAGGGGAGACATGATCGAGTCTTTTTAACACTTCAAGGGTATCAATAAGGTGCCTGTGGAGAACCTTTTCCAGTTGAAAGAGTGGCCGAAGGCAAGGAGTCATGATTTTGAGATCAAGGGAGGGAAATTTAGCGGTAACTTCAGGAAGTATTTCTTCACTGAGAGGGTGGTGGACAGCTGGAATTGATTGCCTAAGGTAGTGGTGGAGGAGAAGACTGTGGTGGAGGGGGTTCAAAAAGCATTGGGATAAACACAAGGGGTTGCTGAAAGGGGGGGGGAGACCATAACAGAAGCCTGGTTGAATTCTAGGCACTCTGGGTAGACTGGGTGGGTCTGGCAGTCCTTTCTGCCATCACATTCCTATGTATCTCCAATTTGAGAAGGAATTCAGTGCATCTCTTAGCAGATAACAGTAAGCTCTGTGGGAGGGTAGATAGCAATAAGGGAATTGGGGAAATGCAGTGACCTACATAGACTGAGTCCTTATACATACCATCTAATCACAGCAGCTCCAGTGACTCTCCTCCTTAACCAAGAAGAAGCAAGTTTGTACATTTTCTCCAGCTGCACTTATCCACATCCTTGTTTCTCAGTCAAGTATCATATTTTAGAGCACATTTCTTGGCAACTAAAATACAACAGTTCAACTTGTAATTTTCCATCACGTACAGGCATCCTGATCAGCATGACAAGGTAACTTTACTGTATACTACACGCATACGTATTATACAGCATCTCACTTCAGATTTTACAAAGTTCCCTACAGGATGTCAATTAATTGCTATTTAGGGCGATCTCTGGTGAGTGCCCCCCCAATATTTCAAACACTGAGCCGTGAAACCATATTATAGAAACCTAGAAATGTATATTTTGACTGCAGATAAGGACTGCTTGGCCCACCTAGTCTGCCCATTTTCCCTTACCTACTGTAGTACTGCAGACCCTACTTGATCTCCAGCTGTACCCTCCCTTTCCTAACCTCTAAGGTTCCCTTATGCCTGTTCCATGCATTCTTGAATTCCATTTCATTCCCCCTACCACCTCTGGGAGGCTGTTCCATGCATCCTCCATCCTTTCTGTGAAAAAGTATTTTCTCACGTTGCCTCTGAGTCTACCCTCCAAAAAAACTTCATAGCATGACCCCTTGTTCTTGAACATCTTTTTTTGTCTGAAAAATGATTCCCTCTTGAACCATATTTCTATCCGTGAGGTATTTAAAAGTCTCTATCATATCTTCCCACCCCCCCTTTCTTCAGGGTGCACATATTGAGGTCCTCTAGTCTCTCCTTATAGGGCTTCTGGTGCAGACCCTGCACCATTGTAGTTGCCCTCTTCTCGACCGTCTGTGCTTTCAGAGATGGATCCTGTTTAATGCATACGTCTCCGACATCAGGGAGGGTATAGGGTGTGAAATGAGTCTCTTTGTGGACGACTCCAAGCTGGGATCAGTGGTTGAGGGGGACGAGGGGAGGTTGGCCCTGCAAGGGGACCTGGGGACCCTGGATAAGTGGGCTCGCACCTGGAAATTAAAGTTTAATTCCTCCAAGTGTAAGGTGTTACATCTTGGGCAGGGAAATCCCAAACGTGAGTACACCCTGGGAGGGGAGGTGTTGGAGGCCATGTAAGGGGACTGTGTGCAGTACTGGAGACTGCACTTGAGGAGGGACATCCAGCTCCTGGAAAGGGTTCAGAGGAGGGCAACTAAAATGATCTGGGGCCTAGGGGATTTGAGGTAGGAGGAGAGGCTAGAGGAGCTCGGCCTGTTCTCATTGGAGGAGAAGAGGGACAGGGGGGACATGATTGAGGTCTTCAGGTACCTCAAGGGAATAAATAGCGTAAACAAGGAGGGGATCTTTAGGCTAAAGGAGGGAGATATCACCAGAGGGCATGATTTGAAGTTAGAAGGTGAAGGGATGAGGGTGGAAAGAAGGAAGAGGTATTTCACTGAGAGGGTGGTGGAACCTTGGAATGTGCTGCTTGGTGAGCTGGTGCTGGCTTCTGCTTTGGAGGGGTTCGAGAGGGTGGAATAGGTACAGAAAGGGGATGAAGCAGAGGTTGGCCTGTCTGGGATGGACAACAGGAGAAATACAATTGGGATGTGGGGGGAAGGCCTTGGTACCCACCTAGGGTTCTGAGGCACGAGCAGACTCAATAGACCGTAAGGCCTAATCTGCTGGTAGATAGTATTAGTATGTTAGATGTGGTTTCCAGAACTGGACATTGTACTCTAGATGAGGTCTCACCAATGATTTGTACAGCGGTGTCACCACCACCTCCTTTCTGCTGGTGATACCCCTCCCTATGCACCCTAGCATTCCACTGGCTCACCGCACTGCCTTGTGATCATCCAGTATTCTTACTCCCAGGTCTCTTTCCTGTTTGATCTTTAGTACCACTCCCTCCATCATGTACTCCGCCCCTGGGTTTCTGAGCCCCAAATGCATGATTTTGCACTTCTGTGCATTGAAACTTAGTTGTCATGCTCTTGACCACTCCTCAAGCTTTCTTAGTTCCGTCTTCATCTTCTCCCCCCACCCCCGGAGTGTCTACCTTGTTGCAGATCTTTGTCATCTGCAAAAAGGCATACCTTCCCTTCTAACATCTGCAATATCGCTTATAAAAACATTAAAGAGGAGTGGTCCCAGTACTGATCTTGTGGCATCCTGGTGGTCACTCTTCCTTACTTGGAATAAACTCTGTTTACCACCATATCGACAGTTCTCTACCTGTATCCACATATCACAGCACCAGGAGTCCTACATGAGGACAGGACGAGGAGTGCAGAGTGTTCCTGTGAGAATTATCTCTGTGAACCCACTAACAGTTTGAATGGAATCCTTACTGAGTACAGTGCAGCACATTATATGTAATCGGTAATCCACTACAGGACATGTAGTCGTGGTCTGATATACGCAAGCCTTGGGTGCGTTGTGAGGCATGAAGCCGCAGGCAGAGTGTGTTCAACCACCCAAGGCATGCGTATATCAGTGCATGACCATACGCCCTGTAGTGGATTATAATGCACAGTGAAATGGTGTGTTTCATCCAATCAGGAGACTGGGTTTTCAGATTTTTCTTATCCACTTTATAAATATTGTTATAATAAATCTATACAGTATAATTTATTTTATTGTAGCCTACCTACCCAGGCACTCGCTGATCAGAGCAGCAGCATACCAAGTCCAACAATAGCATAGCAATGATAGCATAACTCCAAATTTTTTATTTTTTATTTTTTTTTTTTGGCCTTATTTCTTTACCTCTTCCGACGCGCCTGCTGTCGTCCTCTCCTTCGGGTGGCCAAGTCCTGCCATTGCCTCCTCAGCTGATCCACCATTCAGCTGCTGTGATGCCCTCTGTTGTCCCAGACATATCCCTTCGCCGGGGGGGGGTTGGCCCTCTGGAGGAGAGACCGGAGCACACATAGCGCTCCCTTGCATCTTTACCGGGGCCCGGAAATGCAGCCTGGAGGTTTCTCGGGTGGGAGACGCAGGGAGGCGGGCCGCCGTCATCCAGACGGCATGCATGTATTTTTCACGCTTTTCTGGTCCCGCTTGTGCTCCACTACTTGTAGTACCCCCGGTCTCCACTGGAGGTCACTAACAGAGCGGGACTACCCACCCCAGGAGAGGAGATCAGTTCTCTGGATGCTCAATCCTCTCCTCCCCTGCCAGACCTCAGTGTTCTGAGTCCGTTCCCGAACCCAGGTCACTGGCGTGGTTCGAAGTGTGGCGTCCAGCGCCTCAACCCTCTGCGCCACCGGGACGGCTATAACTCCCATTTTGATAAATGCCCAACAAAAAGTTTTAATGCAAACATATGTGCACTACATTCTTATGTCCAAGCTCCACAAAAAAATAAATGCAAGCACCTTTTTGTTAGTGATGTGGCTTAATCAGTCTCTTCTCATTCAGTGCAGTACTTGCAGCACACACATGAGTTGTGCTACTGACATTGCTGTGGCCTTCTACAAGATGAGTGCGCTCTCAACATACTTGTACCAGGCATTGCCATCCTAATCTTCTATACATGTCTACGGCACGAGCTCTAATACTGTACTATGGACTTTCAGAATGCTTTTCACATGTATCATTTGTAAGCTCTGCATTATGAAACTGCAGTGTTTAAACACAAATGGCACTAAAGGTGTGTTTTATACATGCAATAAAAAAACCCTGATTAAGGGTTTTAAGCATAATTGACATTTTTTAATTGCCGAAAAGTAGAAAATTGATTAACGTAGGGCCACTGTAACTTCCTTTAACCAGAGATGGCCATGGCTATGCCGCACACACTAGCCGGCTTCCTGTGCACTCAGTGTGCTGATGCATTCTGCCATCTTGTGCCACTGGTTGGTGCCACTAATCAGCATATCGAGTGCATAGGAATCCGTCTGGTGTGCATGGGATGACCGTCCCTGGCTTTAGGGAGGTATGGTGGGCATATATTATGGAATTTTACTAATGAAAAGGGTTATTAAAAAAAAATGTAAATAATGCTTAAAACCCCAATTCAAATGAATCTTTATTTGTTTAAAAGGCGCCTTTCCGGCCATCAAGGCACCTGTACATAAATTATAATCCATCAACATTTAACGCACTAAAACCATTAAAAAATGTAAAATAGTTTATTCATAAGCAAATGACCTTCCACACTAACATTAAACCTCTTCTGAAAATGCCAGACTGAAAAGGTATCTCTTGAGTTCCATCTTAACACTTTGGATGGTCATGCAGTCCCTTATCCGACAAGGTAGAGAATTCCACAGGGTTGGGGCCATAAATGCAAAAGAACGAGCCCTAGATGTTTGAAGTCGCACCATGGGAATCTCTAGCAATCCTTTGTCGGTGGATCGGAGTGGTCGGGAGGGACAATAGGGAGAAAGGAGATCTTGCAGGTAACGGTGTCCCTGATTGTGTAGGGCTTTGTAGGTCAGCAAACTGACCTTGACGGTGATATGCCATCGCACCGGCAACCATTGCAGTCTACGGAGCACAGGCGTTGTATGACTGGTCCTAGATGTACCAGTCAAAAGCCTGGTAGCTGGGACTTCTGGTGACATCATGAGTGTGAGCAGCTCAGAACGCGAGGCTCCCCGCGGGTTTATTTAAAAAAAAAAAAAAAAACCTCTCAAACTACATCACTCGCAAAAAAAACGTTTCCTGAGTTTGTAAGAGGTGTACAATGCCAAAGAAGAGAGGAACAGATAAAACAAAGTCCCTGAATCGCATGGATTCCAACAGATCGCAGCCTGAAGACTCAGATAGTGGAGACTGCAGGGCCTCATCATCCTCCCGCCACAGTACAATACAGGCCGACCAGGTCCCCCATACAATACTACAAAGGCAAATGACCCAAATGCTCACTGAGATTCGCGACTTCAGGAAAGAAATGAGATCAACAGTAGCGGGGCTGAGAACTGACCTAAGCAAACTGGAGAAACGGCAGGAGGGAGCCGAGGAACAGCTGACGACGACTGACTGGAGGGTTGATTGAAGCCGAGAGGGCCATAACACAGCTACACACACACATCACTGCCTTACAAGAGCGTGCCGAAGATGCGGAGTGTAGAAGCCGCCGAAATAATATTAGTCTGTCGGGGCTTCCGGAGGGTACTGAACCAGCTGAATTTATCTCATGTATGCAGAGTCTATTAAGAGAAACCCTCCCTTTACCTGAAGATATAACCTTAGAGATGGAACGTGTCCATCGCTCGCTTGGTCCAAAGCCACCTGCTGGAGCCCGGCCGCGGACTGTTCTTATTAAGTTTCTCCGACATCAGGAGAAAGAAACTGGTGCTGCATACCGCATGGAAGCAAGGCAAAGTGCTTTTCAGGAATAACAGGCTCTTTTTTGAAAACGATTTCGCGCCAGAGGTCATGTCGCGCCAGAAGATTTTTCCCAGTGATGAAGGCCCTTAAAGGGGCAGGAGTTCGGTTTTGATCCCTATACCCAGCGAGGTTGCTAGTACATTTCAATGAAGGCCCTGTAGTATTTGATTCTGCAGCTGAGGCAACGAAGGAGCTCCAGTCCAGGAAAATAGAAGTCCCAAGGCAGCATGCAAGCGGTAGAGTTCCACTCGCAGTAAAATTGGCCCAAAAAGTCTGGACAGTGGAACAACGACAGGCACGGAGGAAACAGGGGGCCGAAGCTATCCAAACTGTTGTTAATGCATTAAGGGCTAAGTCACAAGAACTTTCAGACTCTGGACTGGGCCCTAGTGGAGCAATGACCTGAAGACCTAATCGCCAGTTTTTTATTTGGAGTGCTTCTCCTGCTGCCAGGACCGGATGGCCCCCTGGACATGATTAACTGCCCAACGATATACTATATCCTTTTTGATTATAAACTGAATCTGTTGTACTGCTGCGGGAAGGTAGGGGACCGCATTGATATGTGCGGAGGGAAATGGGATGACGAAGGTGGGAGGACGGGAGGGTGAAAGGGAGATTATGATGGGCTGTCACTATTTAGCCCCTCCAGCTACTGGCACATATAGGTATTGAACTCCCATGGCTCGATCGGAGAAAGCGGCCTGGTTCTTCTGAGAGGTGGCTGACGCACTCTCACGTGAAGACCGTTAGAGCTGCGATGGGCCGGGGAGACGGTTCAGCTGCCATGAGACTGCACTATAAGCAGAGACTGAGCCCCTTGTATTATTTAGAACCGGGCTTCTCAGTGGTGGAGGTCTAAACCAATTCTGTTGTGCTTAGGGCAGAGATCTCTGTGCCGAGGGAGGGTGGGGAGGGATTGGGGTTCTCTCCCCCTTTTTCTTTTTGTTCTCCTCCCCAGTGGGGAACTGCCTCTCACGGAGCCTTCGGGAAGGTCTAGGTGTATTTCTTAGTTCCGGTCAGTGGCTGGAGATCCCCTGTGGCTAATGGGAGGCAAGGACACAGTAATTGCCATGACCTACTACGTCAAGGAGGTCGGACTTCTCCACTGCCTCTCAGAATTCCGCTTAACGGATCGTGGCCGTGTAACTATGTGGCGGGCGACGATCATGCAGCCAAGTGATGAATTGTGGGCCTGGGGTGGGGAGAGATGGTTCAGCTGCCATTAGACAACTCTGTAAGTAGAGACTGGGCCGCCTGGTATTACTCAGAAGTGGAGAGTTTTTAAGTGTGAAGGCCAGGATTTATTCTGTTGTGCTCAGGATGAAGAACTCTTTGCCTGGGGGAAGTTGGGGAGGGGTTATAGGGTGGGGGGTTTCTTTTTCCTTTTCTTCTCCCTCTTCCTCGGTAGGGAATTGATCCCCACAAAGCTTCCGGAGGGGTCTTAGTGCTTTCTCTTGTTTCTGGTCGGAGGCTGGGGATCACCTATAACTAGCGGGAGGCAAGGCCGCAGGAATGGCCACGATCCACTGTAATAGGGAGGTTGGAGTCCGCCACTGCCTTTTGGAATCCCGCTGAATGGATTGTAGCCATCCCACTAAGCGGAAGACGAAGACGTAGCGACCACTCCCCAGCACTACCACATCGTTTGCTGGCCGACTACCCCATGGCCTGGGGGGGGGTGGAGACGGATTTTGACTACGCCATAAGACGCAGGGGAGCGGGTGGTGGTGGTTTCGGAAGGGGAGGTTAGGGGAAGCGCCTACAGTAGGAAGACAGTTGCTGGATTGCAAAATTCAACAAATCAATTCTGCTATTCCCAAGTGGAGTGTTGGGGCGTGCCGCTGCAGCTGCTGTGTCCACATCTATGGGCCCATCTGGGTAAAACCACTGTGTTGAATATATAAATTGACAGATGGAATGCGGCTGCTGTGGCCCAGACCCCCCTCTGCCATCCCATGAACCTAGATATAAATATCAAATAAAAATAAAAATTAAAAAAAAAAAAATAAGGCAGGCAGTAGATTGATACTCTTATAAATGCTCTGCTAGGAAGGGGAATATGGGCTTCTAAGGGGAAGGAGGCTGTACTACAATAATACAAAGTCATTAGGAGATAGGGGATAGTGTCTTCTAGGAGAATGCAGTTGAAGTGAAGCGGATGTACAGATTCTACTCTAGCCCCCTCCATGCGGAGCTATGACACTTGGGCTGAGATTGCCACCGGAGGCCGGACTAGTTTGTTCCCTGGGGAGCCCAGAGTCCCTCTCTGAAGTGTAGGCCATGGATGCAAACTCTGAAAGCCTCAGCGCCGCCATCTGGACTGAGGAAGGGATACAATACCAGAATGTTTGGGCCTCTCAGTTGGACATCCCGGGCTTTAAGGGATGTGGAGAGGTATCTCGCTAAACATAATGAGTCTATAGGCTTCTCCCTGGCACTGGACCTGAAATAAACATAAGGTTGACTCTAGTTGTAATACACACAAAGATACAAGGGGATTTGAGAGATAAATAAAAGGTACAGCCCACGTATTCTAAACCCCTCCAATACTCTGGCAGGTTACGGCCTAAGTTTTATAACACATGCCAGAAAGGAGGAGGAATTATACAGGAGCGGTAGTAATGGGAGGACTGGACAGCAGGAACTCGGGTGAGGTTTTTTTTTTTTGTTGGGCGGCTACTTAACATAATCGTAATTAAGAAACCGTAGGAAGGACAATTTAAAGGACTGGGGGGGTAAGGTGGGCTAATAACAGAGCACTAATATATGGTCAAAAGGATTCCTTTTACCCAGTGAAGTCCGGGCGGAGCCCCGGGGCTGGTTGAGAGCCTTGCTCCTGCCATCTCCTGTTCTGGCCCGGACTAGGGGGTCGACACCATATGGGACCCATGCTTGATCCTACCTATTTTACATGTGGTCCCTGGAGATTTGATACCTCCATTGGGATGTGAGTGGGCAACCTCGCTGGACATGAATGTAGCTCCCGGGGAAAGTTGAACCCTGGTTTCACTGGGGGACCTTGATCCCGAGACTCTGTGATTATGCGCTGAGATTTGGGGCCTACCGTGATATTAGAGATGGCCCCTCGCGTCCCCGGGGACCCTAGGAGGGAAGGGGAGACCCACTAAAACTCACGTAATGTGCACGGAAGTCGGTATTTCCCTCCACTCACAGCGTGTTTCTCCTACATGTCTAGCCCTAGGGGAGCCCACACCTCGCGGCTCTAGTCACCAAATCCAACTACCCTTTTCCCTTTGGGTACTAGGTACCTAAGGTCCTCAGGTAACAGAGGACCGTGAAGGTAGGACCCTTGGATCCTACCAGTGATCTAGGCATAGCCCGGATCAGTGGAAGTACCAACAGTTCTATATTTGTTTCTATGGCCACGTTGGCTAATAGGTTCTGTCTTTACCTAATGTTGTATGTTTATATAAATGGTTGTATAGTCTTTCTTGTTTGTTTTGTGAACAGGTCATCGAACTTATTCTGGTCATTGGATCTACAAAACACATGGGTTATGAGGGCATCCCGTGGGGGGACGGGGGTGCAAGGGTTCCAGCGTCTCAATGCCCTGACATGATGCATTCATCAAAGTTAAAACTGCTCTCTTTAAATATAAACGGGTTGGCCTCTCCGATTAAAAGATCCAGAACGTTGGCATACCTCCGAAGAACTAAAGCAGACATAGTCTTTCTCCAGGAGACACATATGAATCCGATGGAGCACGCCAAGCTCGCTAAATTAAGTAGGGGACAGGTATTTAGCGCCTCATATAAAGGTGGTAGAAGTAGAGGTGTGGCTATAATAATTCCATCTTGCACCCCACATCAACCTGAACGAACTTGGTCAGACCCTGAAGGCCGCCTGGTTCTTTCCCAAGGGAGACTCAACAACGAGGAAATTACCCTAGCAAATGTATACCTTCCGCCGGGTATCACTGTTACCCAATTGAAACCCTTGTTGGATAAGGTGGTGAATTTCACCAAGGGCACTCTATTGATGTCTGCGGATTTTAACATGTTGGCAGACCCAAGCCTAGATTCCACAAAAGGGAGGCCACAGAAGTTAACTAGGACCCAGAGTTTCTTCAATAAGTTTGTCTCGAGATTGGGTGGTGCGATATGTAGGAAACTACATCCACATACGAGAAACTATCAGACATCTTCGGTACACCGCACATATTCCCGTATAGACTATGCCTTCACCCAAGTGGAAAAGCTGTATGCTGTATGCGATGCGCAGCTAGGAGATATACCTATCTCAGATCATGCACCCATGATTATGCAGTGGGACCTGGGTGTTCAACCTAAAAATACACAATGGAGGCTAAATCCATTCTACTTACGATCCAAAGAATTTAAGGAATTTATCTCTGACAAGATTTCAGAGATCATGGCTGATAACCCTGCCTCAGACACCACCCCCTCGGTTTACTGGGACACAATAAAAGCGGTCCTAAGGGGGCACATAATTAAATGTGCGGCACAGAAGAAAAGACAACGCAGAGAATACAGAGCTAAACTCTAAGAAACACTTCATTTTCTACAACAGGCCCATAAGCAGGGAGATGACTCTCTCCTCCACCAGATACAGCACACCAATCAAGAGTTAGATAAACTTGCACTGCAACAAACCGAAATAGCCCTAGCATTTCTGAAGCAAAGGTATTATGAAGTTGGCCCATGAACCCTGCAAACTTCATATACCAAATCAAAGACAAAGAAAAGCGGCAATGATAGTAACTATTAGGCACCCAGTAGGGGACAGCCCTTTCTAAGACACACGATGTGGTCAAGCCTTTATGGCATACTACAGGAAGCTATATAGCCCAGAGTCCACCCTCTCCAGAGAGCTTGTCATCATACATTGAGACACTCTCTCTGCCCACCCTGGCGGAACAAAATAGAGATGCCGTCATGCAACCTATAACTACTACTGAGATAGCACAAACCATAACCAACTCTAAGTCCTAGAAAGCTCCAGGACCTGATGGATACGGAGCGGAATTCTACAAGACTGCCAGACCATCAATTCTCCCCACGCTCCTGCGGGTCTTTAACTCGATATTGCAGGGCGACCCACCCCCAGAATCCTGGTCCTATGCAACCATATCGGTGATCCCTAAACTGGGGAAGAACCCACAGGAATGTGCATCGTATAGACCAATTTCAGTACTAAATCAGGACTATAAATTATTTATGAGTATATTGGCCCATCGCATGGACCAAGTCCTCCCTGTATTAATCCACAGAGACCAAACGGGTTTTGTGAAGCCCGTACTACCGCTGACAATATCAGATGCTCTCTTTATCTGGTAGATCAAATGTGCGGTACGGATACCCCAGCGGTGCTAATTAGTCTTGATGCAGAGAAGGCCTTTGATAGAGTTGCGTGGCCTTTCCTATACTCTATCTTGCACCAATTTGGTTTTCCCTCTGGCCTCATGCAAGTCCTACAAAACATATATTCTGCACCTCGGGCCTGTGTAGGTAAGCGGACATCCTCGAATACTTTCAACTTAAAAGAGGCACCCGCCAAGGTTGCCCGTTATCCCCGCTATTATTTGCAGCAACTATAGAACCTTTAGCACAGCAAATTCGAGACCTCCCTAACATACGAGGAATCTTGCTCGGGGAGACGGAACACCGAATTGCCTTATGCGCGGATGACATACTTCTATATCTCCAAAACCCAGAGCAGTCCATACCAGCGGTTCGCCAAATCGTAGATGCGTATGGAATGGTGTCAGGCTGTAAACTAAATCTGACTAAAACCGAAATACTCACATTTAATTATACACCTACGCAAAGAATAGTAGACGTCCTACCTGGCAGGTGGAACCTGGCAAAACTAAAATACCTAGGCATATATATTCCCCAAGAAGGAATAAATTACTATAAACATAACTACTCTCCCTTTATGACACAACTGAAGCAGGACTTACAGACCTGGTCTGTGATCCCATTGAGCTTAATGAAACGGGTAGAGCTAATCAGGATGATAATTCTCCCTAGAGCAGTATATTTGTTTCAAAATGTCCCCCTTTTTGTGCCCCAAAAGATCTTTAAAGAACTCAGTCGCTTACTGCGAAATTTTATATGGGCAGGGCGGAAACCTCGGGTGCGCCTTAAAGTATTGTCGCTTCCGCGGGCTGATGGAGGCCTTGCACTTCCAGACCTAAAGCACTACCAACAAACAGTAACTATGGTGCACATAATGGCAAGACAAAACAGAAGTTCTCATCCGCATTGGATGGAAATGGAGAAAATATTGATAAACGACATAACATACTTCCGGGCAATATATCGTCAAGTGGCGGGAGAAATGGCCAGCCCAACTACTAATCCCTGGCTGGCAGTGCAATTTCAAAATTGGAGCGTAATTAAAAAGTCGCACAAACTGTCACCCTACTTGCCACTCCTATGTCCGATTTCAGGCATTGCCAGACTTTCCCCCCAATACACTGGACTCTGGGTTCAACACTTGGGATAACCCTGGACTGCGGTACTTGTCACAGATAATGACACAAGGAATAATTTGGTCATTTGCAGAAATTCAGGAAAAGTTTTGTCTGCCGCGCAGAGATTTTTTTCGATATCTACAACTCCGACACTACATGGACGGCTTGCCCCTATCCCTGCGAAACCCAGAAAACTATATAGCACCAATCCGATGTCAAATTTCACTGAACGGTTCAGGGAAGCAGGACCACTTGATTTCTATATATTATCAATCCTTGAATTCGCAAGGAGAGATGATCACCGAAAACATCCGCACACAATGGCGTGAAGAGTCGGGCTGCCAACTGACTATCTCAGATTGGCGACTGGCATGCAGCTATTCCTCCAAGGTTACAAGTTCATGTCAATGGCGAGAATACGCCTGGAAGGTCTTGATACGATATTTTATGTCATCCAGGGTCACTTAAGCACTACTCATTAAATAAAACTGCAGAATGCTGGAGAAAGTGTGGTGAGCGGGAGGCCAATCTGACTCATATTCTCTGGGCATGCCCGGCGCTCTCCAACTTTTTAAAGCAGCTGGAAGCACAGCTACAGCAGCTTATCGACCCACAGTTTCAGTTGACACCAGAGATATACTTGTTCCTTGTACTACCTAAGCCCTATCAAGGTCCAAACACAAGATACCTGCTTTCACTGTTCCTTACAGCAGCTAAAAAGGTAATAACTAGGCAATGGCTAACAACAAATTCTCCAACCATTCGAGACTGGTGGGAAGTTACCCGGCAAATTTACAACATGGAAAAAAATGACATATAACATAAATGAACGCGGGGAGATTTTCTCTGTGAGATGAGCACGGTGGCAGATATAGTACATGCTAATAGACCCCACTTTTGTGCCCTAGGTTTTATACCTCTGAAGGATCTTGCGAGTCTCAGCTCTGGCTGTTAATCCCCCTCCCTTGAGAGGCCTGGGCCTGGTGCACCCCCACCCCCCTTCCCCCAATACTCCGGTCTGTTCGGAGCCCTAAATACAATGGGAGGGGAAGACCAGACCCGCCTAGATTAACTATGAGGAGAAATCCAAAGGGGGGAAAGTTCGATGATCTGGAGAATGACCAATGCTCGCCTACTTGTTAGTCAATGATGCCTATGGAATTCTGTACTAGAGTATACCGAGATTGTAATACATATGAGAGCAATGAAATGACTGGAAAATATTGGATCTTAGCTTGAGATACTATCTGAACCCTTAGAATTGTCTGTTTTACTGGACCAGTTGTAAATGCATTGTATAAAACCACAACTGTAGACCTATATGTATATAAGTTAAAATATGAACAATAAAAAGAATCATATAAAACAAACAAACAAAAAAAAAAAAGTCTGGCAGCTGCATTCTGCACCAGCTGCAGGTGACTGATATCAGCAGCCGGTAGCCCTATGTACAGGGCGTTGCAGTAGTCAAAGTGAGTGGTCACGAAGATGTGGATCAATGTAGGAAGATCGTCAGAAGGAACCAGGTGTTTCACCCGGGCGATATTTCTCAGATGGTAAAAAGAGGTGTTGACAACGGCTGACACCTGTGACTTGAGGGTCTGACTGTTGTCAAAAATAACACCCAGGTGTCGCACCTGGTTTGAGATGGTAAGCTGGACACCACCGAGCCAAAGACCAGAGGGTTGTCTTGCCAGCACACCCACCTTCCGATGATCAGGGTCTACCACCAACACTTCAGTCTTATCCGGGTTCAACTTCAGCCAACTAGTACTCATCCAGTCTTGGATCTCGAATAGGCAGTTGTTAAACACCGAGAGAACCTCTCCCTGTTTGGGTACAAAGGACATGTACAGCTGAGTATCATCTGCATAGGAGTGAAAACTTGGACCGTACCGCCTAATAATGTCCCCCAATGGCAGCGTATACACAGCGAACAACATGGGGCCAAATGAAGGATGGGGAGAGAGGATCAGAGGAATAAATTCCTCAGACAACTGTCTGTGTCCTTCCCTTGAGGTAAGGTTGAAACCACCTGAGGATGGTACCCGACATTCCACAGATGAACAGCAGGCACTCCATGGTCCACAGTGTCGGATGCTGCCAAGAGATCAAGGAGGACCAAGAAGCAACGAGTCCTCCGATCTCTCACTGTTGGATCATTAAGCACCCGAACAAGGGCCGTCTCGGTGCTATGCCTCTTCCTAAATCTAGACCGGAGAGAATCATAGACATTGTGGATAGACAAATGATCATCCAGCTGCACCGCAACCACCTTCACAATAACCTTACCCACAAAGGGCAGGTTAGAGACCTGTCTGTAGTTAGCGAGATTATCTAGATCAAGGGAGGTTTTTCTCAGGAGCGGTCGTATAATCGCTTTCTTTAGGGGATCTGGAAAGATCCCCCTCTCCAATGATTGCCAGACTATCTCAGCCAGGACTGGGCCAATTTCCTCAGTGCATCCCACAGGGAGATGCGTTGGGCCCAGGTCCAAACTACAGCTGGTTGACCGCAGAGTCTTAATGACAGTTGGGGGGAATCTACAGCAGTAGGCACAGTAACGGCCTTTCTTGAGGTTTTCCTTTATTCAACAGAAAGTTACCAAAAAAAAAAAAAAGCTTGGCACCTTCATAGAAATATAGAATTTGTCGGCAGTTCCTACATCTGCAGTCTACCTGGTCTCCAGTGTCCCTTCCCTGACTCTGTTCTAATATGCCCTAATGTGTATGCCATGCATACTAGAAGCCCCCCATCATTCTAGCTGCCATCACTTCAGCTGGCAATCTGTTCCAGGCATCTACCACCCTTTCAGTGAAGATCTATTTCCTGCTATCTCTCCTGACACCCCGCTTCCTTGCATACCCCCGGTCATGGTACTGGTCATCGTTTGAAAGAGGCTTCCCACCTGCGCCTTGTTCAACCCTGTGAGGTACTTTGTAGGTCTCAATCATGTCACCTCTGTCCTCTCTTCCAGAGCGTACATGTTGCCTCCTGGACCACTCCACAACCCCTGAAACTGCATTCCCCCGATGACGACCCTCCCACAGGACCACCCTTCTCGCCCACATCTGCCAACCACTATCACTACAGTGGAGACATTCTCCCATCCCCCAGCCCCTTAGCTGGCATTCTCCCTACAGCTGGACCACCCTTCCATTACGCTGAACACGCTCCCTGGAGCTGGACACCCAAGCGTGCCCTGAATGGGCCTCCTCCCCCAGACGACCACACTCCATGCAGCTGGATCCCCTTCCCTTTCCTGCCCACGGACCGCTGGCCCAGGAATCCCACACGGACCTGGATGGGGAGTGTAAGATGATCTCAGGAGAATGGCTCTATAAATCTTATTAAAACTGCTGTACACATGCGCGCCCCAAACACACTAGCACACAATGTAGTTAGTGCTCATTACTGTGTAAGTAAGGAAAACTTTATATAGTGCCTTTCCACAACCAAGGCTCTGCACATTTAAAATGCAATACACAAACATTTCAACAAAACAGTAAACATAACTATAAATTAAAATTCATCTGGGAAGGCTAGATTAAAAAGATATGTCTTCAGCTTAGTTTTAAAACTATCGACAGTCAGGCACTCTCTTAACTGATGAGGTAGAGAATTCCACAGGGAGGGTGCTGCAAAAGAAAAAGCATGGGCACCAGAAGATTTTAAATGAACCCTGGAAATCTCTAGCAATCCCTTGTCGGTGGATCGGAGAGGACGAAGGGGGCAGTAGGGAGTCGGGAGATCTTGCAGGTAACTGGATCCCTGTTCGTGTAGGGCTTTAAAGGTTAGCAAGCCAACCTTAAAGGTGATCCACCACTGAACAGGCAGGCAGTGCAGTCCACGCAGCATAGGTATAATATGACTGGCCCTTGATGTACCAGTCAAAAACCTGGCCGCAGCGTTCTGCACTAGCTGAGAGTGGTGGATGTCAACCCCAGGAAGCCCTAGGTAGAGATCATTGTAGTAGTAAAGGCAGGTGGTAATGAAGGCATGGACCAATGTTGAAAGGCCATCCGAAAGAACCAGGTGTTTCACCCGAGCGATATTCCTCAGATGAGAAAATGAGGATTTAACCACGGATGACACCTGAGATTTCAGGGTCGGGCCATCATCAAAAATAATGCCCAGGTTACGCACCCAGTCTGAGATAGTGAGCTGAACACCATCAGGCCATAAGCCCGATGCCTGCCCGGCCCCCAAACAATGTGTACAGTGCACCGAGGGTGTGTAAATAACTCCATAACACATAGTGGCTTATACTTTATTTAAAGGAGGTACAAAATTTCTAGCCATCTCATTGGCTGACGGCCTATTTCTGCTGTGTTCTTGTGTGCCAGTAATTTTGCCAACCGGGACTATATAACACAAGATACACTGTGTGCTTAACATATCCCTTTTCTTGTGCCACCCACCAAAATGTGCAGCAGTGTCAGTGGCTCAGTAGGTAGCACACTCTCCTCTGAGGCCGGGAGATCAGAGGGCTGTGGGTTCAGTTTCCACATCTGGCACTTGGGTTAATATCCCAGTACTGACACTGTAGTGCAGCGTGAGAGGGGTGCTGCACTTCTGAGGTGCCGTCTTTTGGATGAGATGTTAAACCGAGGTCCCATCTGCCTGGATTGGTGGTAGTTCAGGTGGATGTTAAAGATCCCATTGTACTTACCGAAAAGAGTAGGGGAATTTCCCCAGTGTCCTGGCCAAATTTCCCTCATTCACTCAAAATACCACCAACAGCTTAATCTGGTTCAAGGTCAGTTGGCATTCATCTGTATCCCCCTCCCCTGGGTCGTGCCTGAAAATAGGCAGGATTTGTCTAGTGCAATTACCCGGTCAACAAAAACTAAATAAATAAATAAAATAAAAAGTGTGTGTGTGTATATCTATATATGACACTTAGGTTAGTATCCCAGTACTGACACTGTAGTGCAGCATGAGAGGGGTGCTGCACTTCTGAGGTGCCGTCTTTCGGTTGAGATGTTAAACCGAGGTCTCATCTGCCTGGATTGGTGGTAGTTCAGGTGGATGTTAAAGATCCCATGGCACTTCTCGAAAAGAGTAGGGGAATTTCCCCAGTGTCCTGGCCAAATTTCCCTCATTCACTCAAAATACCACCAACAGCTTAATCTGGTTCAAGGTCAGTTGGCATTCATCTGTATCCCCCTCCCCCGTGCCGTGCCTGAAAATAGGCAGGATTTGTCTAGTGCACTTACCCGGTCAACAAAAACTAAATAAATAAAAATATGTATGTGTGTATTCAATTCAAGTTTGTCAGAAAACTCCATTGAGCAAGCTCATTCACAAGGAGATCCTAGTACAAGACAGGTGTACAACAGGTTTACAAAATAAACGGAACATACTTTGAATATGACAGTGGGTTTCACGCATCACAACAAAAACAGGTCCTGGTGATGAGACAGAGCAGCAATAAGACAATTTACATAATACAATAATATAACACGTGTGTGTATAATATACAGCATTTACACACATACATGTATGTGTGTGTGTGTCGATATACATATATACACATACGAGATCCCCCTATGCCCAGTGTCCTCAAAACTATTAAAAAAAAAAAAAAAAAAAATCCATTAGCAGACTTCCACCAGACCCCCCGCTTTATACCTATACCCCTGAAGAGTTTGATATCATTAACCTCCATTCAGTTGCTCTCTGCAGTGGACTTGGCCCAAGAAATCATTATGGTGAACAGCCATCGGTCAGAATCCATTCTCTAGGTGTACTGGGCAGCTTCACTGGAAGACAGGCAATGGTGAAGTAAAATTCTTGCTAGAAAAGAACAAAGCAATAAAAGTACCTGCATAATCCCTCCAGACTCAGAGCATCCATCATGCAGCACAGCCCAACTGCAGCCATTCAAACCCCAGGAATCCCTCACTGTGCTTAACAAATTGTTGGTATCCACTGCCATATGGAACTGGTATCTGTTAGCATCAAGAGCCATTTTGGCAGTGTCTGCCAGAGGCATTTCACTCTAATTTAAGCATGGTGAGGGATCCCTTGGAAGAAACAATATTACTACTACTTTTCCCCACCCAGCCATGATGAAAGCCGCGATACAAGAAGTGAAAGCACGCTAGCAGCACTTCACCAAATTGACTGGCAGCAACCCATTCATTATTACAAACTGCTACTTGGAAAAAGTCGAATTTATTAACTTCACCAGATTCAAAAAAAAAAAAATATTGCTGTATAAAGAAAATGTGTTAACTGAAGTTCAATTTCAAGGACTACTTTTCTTCCAAGTTGTTGAAAACCGTTGAATGGTGTTTTACAGTTTACAAAGAAATGTTTTTTGTTCTGATCTTACTGAAAATGTTGTACCCATTTTATAAGCGTAATAATGCACTCTGAAATGTGGTACTTTTTTCTTGAAGCTCCGGGAATCCTTCATTATGCTTAACTAATGCAGACTACAAAGCAGTACCTTGTCGTGTGTTAGTGCTTATATAATAACTGGTACAAGGACATGAGCACTAATCATGTTTCCTAACAGAAAGTGAAGCACGAGCACTCCAAATGCCACAATAGCTGGGTATGACATCAGACCTAGTTAATATGGTGTTTGATCACATTGATAATCCATGTGATAAAGGGAGTCACCAGTTATTACCTCTTTATAGATCATTGGTGAGGCTGCACGTGGAGTACTGTGCCCAGTTCTGGAGTCCTTAGCCAGGAAAGATAAAGACAGGCTAGAGACGGTGCAATGAAGAGTGACCAGGATGATTCAGGGCCAGCAGGACCGATCTTGCGAGGATCGGCTCAAGATGAACATGTGCTTGCTGGGGACCACACAGAAGAGGGGTGATACGGTAGAGACCTTCAAGTTCCTGAAAGGAATAAACAAGGTGAACTGCGAGGAATTACTTAGTATGATAACAGTTCAAGGACACTGGGACACGAGTGGGAACTGACAAGAGGGAGGTCAGTTTTATTTTACAGAAAGGACGGTGGAACCGTGGAACAGCCTGCCAGCATTGTGGTGAATGCCAAAACCATATATTGTTTCAAGCATGGGACAGAGTGAAGGATATAGTGGTTACCCAGGGCAGTAGTTGTAGGGAGGGGGAATGGGGGTGGATATTGAGGGATAGTATCCGGTATGGACAGTAGATCCCAGGGTTTGATGGGAACTGCAGACCGACTGATTTGACCATTGGTCTTTTCTGCCATTATTGTTTCTGTGTTCCCTTGTCTGCTTTTTCATTTGCATTCATGTGCAGTGTATTACAAAGTATTACGTGGAACTGGACTTCAAACATTTTGGTTGGGAACACTGAAAATCTATAGCATGCAATTGCAGACACAGAGGTCCCAGGTTGTACTTGTTCAAGTTTATTCACAGGAAAGCCCCATTGAGCATGCTCATTTACAAGGAGGTCCTGTCAAGGACGATGTGAAACTGCAGGTACAGTACAATAATACAGAGAGAACACCAGATTAACGCAACGTATGGACATAATAAAAGGGTTACAGATATTCACAGTTGGTTACTGGGTATAATATTTACAGTTGGTTACAGGATGCAACATATACATAGCATTTTAATCAGACAAGTTGCTGTATAACAATTCACGATAAGTAGTCGAGGTAAAATAAATGAGGGCGCATAAGTGAGAGCTGGGTAGTAGACTTGTACCCTGTAGCAGTGTGGCCACCTGCAACATAAAATAAAATAAAACCACTGGGTGCATCTGCTCCATACAGCCTCAAGCTGCAGTGCATGCCCAAATGGAGAAATGACCCACTCACCGGTATTCTTAAGCATTTATTTTTTTCAAAAGTCGGTGTAAGTGCCGACATAACACTATGGACAGCCTGTCCATAATTGGATCCAGGCCCCACCGAAGATGGGAACATGCTGATGAGGAGGCTTTATTAAAAGATTTAAGAAATGCAGGATATTAGAAATTATGAACTGGTGACTGAATGTGGCAACAAGACTACATAGAAACATAGAATTTGACGGCAGATAAGGACCGCTTGGCCCACCCAGTCTGCCCATTTCCCTACCTACTGGATAAGCTGCAGATCCTAGTTAACCAGCAGCCTACTTCTTCCTGCCCCCACCCCCCAGAATTGCCTTATGACTATCCCATGCATGCTTGAATTCCACCACTGATTTTGACTCCACAACCTCCTCCGGAAGGCCATTCCTTGCATCCACAACCCTCTCTGTGAAAAAATACTTCCTTAAATTACCTCTGACGCCCCCTCTATCTTCAAATTGTGCCCTCTTGTTCTTGCACACCTCTTTTTGAAAGATGCTACCCTCTTGGACTTTGTTGATTCCCTTGAGGTACTTGAAAGTTTCTATCATGTCCCCCTCTCCCTCCTTTCCTCGAGGCTATACATATTAAGCTCCTTAAGTCTCTTCATATGTCCTCCGGTGCAGACCCTGCACCATTTTAGTGCCCTCCTCTGGACAGCTTCCATCCTGTCTATGTCTTTGCGGAGATTGGGTCTCCAGAACTGCACACAGTACTCCAGATGGGGTCTCACCAGCTGTCTGTACAGAGGGATAATAACTTCCTGTTTTCTACTGGTGATGCCTCTCCTATGCATCCCAGTATCCCCCAGCCCTCCTTGCTGCCTTCTCACATTGCTTGCCCACCTTTAGGTCATCTGATATGACTACCCCCAGGTCCCTTTCCATTTTTGTTGTTGTTAGTATCTCACCCCCCATTGTGTACTCTTCCCCTGGGTTTTTGTTTCCCAGGTGCATTACCTTGCACTTCTTAGCATTGAATCTAAGCTGCCATACATTTGACCATTCCTCTAACCTTGCCAAGTCCCTTCTCAAGTGCATTCAAGGATTACACCAAGAAATAGTGAGTGAAGTGCTGTTGGACATCTACAGATCCTGAAGAAGTGGTGAGATGACCATAAAACGTAGATCTGGTTGTTGCCAGGCAGTCCAGTTTCAGTTTCAGTTTATATTGTCTTTTGATAAAATAAATGAAAACTGGTGAGTGGGTTGTTTTCTCCATTTGGCATACATTGTAACTTGAGGTGGTATGGAGCAGATCTGTCCCGGTTTTGTTTTACTATGCAGGTACCAAGTTGGGCCACTTTGCTACATTTTAGAATTACAACTCAAGACTAGACAGACAGTGTCTACAATCGCACGCACGTAGTACCAGGTTGTGACAACCTAATATAGCTTTAAGTGTTTAAAGGTTAGAGTACCACCATCCTTACACCCAGCTGAGTTTATTAAAAAAAAAAAAAAAAAAGTCAAGTTCTGAACGTTTGCTTATGTAACTTGATTGCTCACACAAAGTTTAAATCGCTTTCTTTGCCAGATAACTGCCTGCACAGAATTTCATGGGGCATCACTTAAGTTTACAGTAGACATAATTTCTGGTGATTTTCTTAGACATTTTGTGGCCTTGCAGTTTTATTTGTGTGATCTGTCGCATTCTTGGAGCAGGTTGCCACGTCCTGAGGCACTAAAAGGTTACTGTATTGGGCCAACCCAGAGGCGTGGAGGGCTGAGGCGCTGGTTGCCTTACTGCCTGCTGGCATGCCACCAACTTTGTTTTTTTTTATACCTATCCCTTAGCGTTTGGGAACGAGCTCTGGTTGCTTGGGGTCAGCTGTGGTGGGAGGGGCCTGAGTGTCTTGACTGCTGTCCTCTCCCATGGTGGGGGAGGCTTGTTGGCCCAGCCTTAGGTTGGCACCAGTTGGAGCCCTGGTGGCAGTACAGCTTGGGCAGCCTGTAGGGAGGGCCGCAAGTGCATGATGATTGAGTGCCTCCACATGCATGCATACGTGCACTGTGGTAGGGACAAGAAAGGAAAGGGAAAATGATGGCAGGAGCTTAATGAAGCCCTGCCTGCCTGTCCCCAACCCGCACATCTAACTGGGACCCTGGTCCACACTGGAGGTTTTTTGGGGGGGGGGGGCAGGCCTGCTTTCTCTGGCCCACTATTTGGGGGGTGTCAATACCAGGTGAGGTCTCAAGGGAAGCAGTTGCCAGTCTGGGGAGGCAGGGACAAGTGATAACAGCCGCCGTCAGCCATAGCGATATAAACATTGTATGAAAAAAAGAAAAAAAAAGTGATTGTGCCTTTTTCTGTTTTTTATTTATTTTTTTTTTTTCTCTTCCAGATTTTGGAGGGAACATCAATGTTGAGACTATCACTGCCTTTATTGATGGAGGTGGAAATGTCCTTGTTGCAGCCAATCCTGATATTGGTAAGAAATATTGATAATTTCTATTTTAAATAATTGTATTATAACTGTTTGTCTAATATGTTGTAAATTTGTATTTTTGTACTAAGTGAATGTAAAAGCTATCTTTTTGTTTCATATCTTGTGACTGTTTTACAGTCTCGGGTCGCGTATGAAAAAAGGGCCCTGGCTCATATGATTACCTGGTTAACAAAATAAATAAATAAAAATAATAGGGAAGAAGTGCGTTGTGATGACGCTGCTTGAATAAAGTCTAGCAAAGGTAATGGGATCATGTGTAGGGAGGCAGGCCTATGACTGGGATTGACAGCAAGGCTGTTCAATCATAGGCCACAAAATTGTACAGCAGCCAAGCAGGATGTTTTATGTATTGCAGATCAAAATTGGAGTACAGCCGCACCCAGTAAAGGTTTCTGTGTTTTAAAGGATTACATGTCCTGGTATGGCCCGATAGCACAACGGCCTGGGTAGTGGTTTACCATGCCAGTGAATCAGGTTCATGACTTAGACTATGATTGCTGTGTGCCGACAGGGTGTTGGAAGAGCTGTTGTCTGTGGCACCGGCAGCCTTCATGGGAGGGAAGAAGGGTACCCTGCTGCACATTTGTCCCCTTGTGATAAACAGGGCAAACTCACCAGGACACTTTACTGCAGGGTGAGAAAGAACATCAGCTGTTTCCACATTGACACTCCATGCATATGTGCACACTAAGAACTCTTCGGCTGCCATCCTCCCGGGGGGAAGGGGACCAAAACAGTTGGCTCCACAGCATTACAACTGCAGTACTGTCTGGCTCTGTGCTCCCCACCTGGATTTCCTTGCACTAGATTGTACATCTGAGAGGGATGCTTCTGAGGGCTTCACACCATGAGCTATGCTGTGCAATGCAACATTGGACCACATAAGGTGAGGTGGTGGGGCCAGGATGTTTCTAGGTCACATCCAGGGTAGTTCAGCAGTACAGAATGAGCAAAAGACCTTAATTGTTTAACAGAAAATAAAAAATTAAAAGGAATACATGTCTCAGGAGCAACGGGACTGTCTAGTTCTTCCTTTCCCCAATACCGCAGTTACTGTAAACTCTAGTGTTCCCCAGAGATTGAGTCTGTACTAGGAACCCATCCCCAGTGCAGTCAATAACCCCTTCATGACATGCGCGCACACACCCACACCTCTACCTTACTCTTTGGCTAGCCATTGTACATGGTAAGCCTTGTATGATGTCTGTAAACTCTATTCTTAGCTGCTTTGTTGCGATTGTCAGCAGGGTGGAAGCAGGCAATAATTAGCACATGGCTTGTTTTTCATCCCCAGGTGACCCTCTGCGAGAGCTGGGCAGTGAATGTGGTATTGAGTTTGATGAAGAAAAGACAGTGGTGATTGACCATCACAACTTTGATGTTTCCGACCCTGGTCAGGTGATAAAATGTTTTCTCTTTAAGAGGTCTGAAAGAAAGTTTCTAATTGAGTAGATTCCCATTTCTTCTTCGTTTGACAAATTTACAGCAGACATTTTGATTGCCGTATCCAGCACTGAGTAGATAGACAAGGCTGGTACATTTGAAAGTTGTGTTTTTTTTTTTTTTTTTTGCTCCTCTGGTCGTGATGCCATCCCCAGGGCTTCTATTGGAACTCTCTTGTATCCGTGATCCTTGGTTTACAACCTCCTTGAAGTGTCTCATTCCACTGCCTAGCTTGGACAGAGCCAGTGATGCCCATTACCCACCTCTTTGAGGTTGTGCCTTGCCTCGTGCCAGGGACGTCTTTCATTGACTGCTGAAATCTGTACTGCTTCTCTAGAAAGGAAGGGCTGCATGAATTCTGAATGACCATCCTTTTTCTTCTCCTTGTAGCACTCTCTTATCGTTGCTGACCCCCAGTACCTGTTAAAAGCACCCACAATTGTTGGAAAGCCTTCTGGAAACCCCATTCTCTTTAGGGGTGTTGGGTATGTAACCATTTACACTAGAGAACAATTTATAACGGATATAAGGAGTTTAATTCAAAAGACTAGATTACAGGTTAAAATGCAGACTGTGTATTCAGATTGGATTAGGGCATTTCATAAAGTGTGTGTGTGTGGTGTAATCTCATTATATTTGCTTAACTTGTGCTATCGAGTAGTGCCATATGAGAGATTTGAAGAAGCCATCTGATTTATTTACAGTAAGCCAAAGACAATAAATACTGCTCAGCTTAACATTAAGAATATTAGCTGATCTTTCTTTATTTTTATTTTTGTAATTTATTTACAGTAGTAAATGAGTTTGCCATTGGTTGATTTCCTTTTTTTTTTTTTTTTTTTTTTGTTTACAATTGCAGCTGATCATGTCTGCTGTATTCAGTGTTTGTTTACAGTGGTAACTAATCCTAACTGTCCTGTTTTAAAATGGTAAATGATTTGGTTAGTGGTTCTCATTCAGGGGAAGGGAGGATGACCAGTGGGCTACTTCAGTGCTCAGTACTGGGACCAGTCCTCTTTAATGTCTTTGTGACATTGCAGAATGGCTGGAAGGGAAGATATGCCTCTTTGCAGGTGACAGCAAAATCTGCAGTAGGGTGGACACTCCCGAGAGGGTGTAAAGAATGAACAGAGACCTGAGAAAGCTTGAGGAGAGTGGTTTAAGGAATGGCAGCTGGTTTCCAGTGTGAAAAAGTACAAAATCATGTGCATTCTGGAACAGGAACCCAGAGGCAAAGTGTATAAATGGTGGAGAGGATGTACTCATGGTCACACAATGGGAAAAGAACTATGAAGAGGTCATATCGGATGATTTCAAGGCGGCGAGGCAGTGCGACAGGGCAGTAGATGGGTAGAGCCAGCAGGACCCTGGGGTGCATGGGGAAGGGTATCACCAGCACAAAGAGGGAGGTGATGTTACCGCTATAGATTGTTGGTGTGGCCCCACTTGGAGTACTGTGTCCAGTTCTGGAGACTACATCTCAGAAAAGACATAAACAGGGTAAAGGCTGTCCTGAGGAGTACAACTAAAATGGTGCAGGGGCTGCATCATAAGCCGTATGAGGAGAGACTGATCTCTCAGTATGTGCACTCCGGAAGAGAGATGCGGGCCATGATAGAGAGACCTGTAACTACTTCACAGGGCTGAATAAGGCACAAGAGGGACATATTTTCCAGAGAAGAAGGTGCACAATAACAAGGGGGGTATGCAGTGAAACTGAGGGGGGAATTTAGGAGGGATGGGAGAAAGTACTTCTTCACTGAAACAGTGGTGGATGTCTGGAACAGTCTTCCAGTGGAGGTAGTAAGCATAAAAACAGTGGTCTGCTTCAAGCATTCATTTGATGAGCACAGAGGAATCTTGGTAGGGAAGTGGTTGGACGAGGAGATAGCCAGAGATCAGGTAGGGTCTGCATTGTCAGTATAGCCAGGGAAAATTGGGCAGACTTGGCCAAGCCGTGCTTATCTGCCGACAAAGTCTACATTTCTGTGTTGTTGGTTATATATTCCCTGTTTGGTTACAATGGTAAATTTAATCCTGTTTGTTCTACTCCATTTGTTTTACAGTGGTAACCAATCCTGACACTGGTTGTAGTCTCTGTTTATAATGGTAATTGATCTTGTCTTTGGTTATATTCCTGGTTTACAGTGGCAACCGATTCCCATGTGTTGTATTCCCAGTTTATAATCGTAGCTCATCCTATTTGTTGTATTCATGTGTTTGTTTTTTTGTTTGTTTTTTAAGCATGGTAGCTGATCCTGACAATCCTCTTGTCCTGGATATCCTGACGGGCTCCTCAACATCCTACTCTTATTACCCGGATAAGCCCATCACACAGGTAGACCTAGCCATATTCAAAGCCAAGTGGAACTAAATAACTTTCTTGTTGCAGGAGGAGGGTTCACAGGCGCATAAATCTGAATGCTTCATTTTTGTCAGGACTTTCTACAAATGTCTTCTGTAGAACTGGAGGCTGTGTTACCTAGTGGTTACACCTCAAAATCTCCCAGGCTTAAATCCTCCATCATTTACCATGGGACTTCTCCCCTCTGCTTATCCTCCCTTCTCTCTCTGTGCTTGACCTCATTAGCTTTCCTTAATCTCATTTAGCTTTGCTGTGTAGGACTTCTAGCTGCTACTACTGGTCATGGTGTGAAAAACACTTTAGGATACTATGTGCATGACAAGCACAATATAACAGTGAATTTTCTTTTTATCAGTATTGGAATGTTATTCTTTCAAGTAGAATTGGAATAGCTTTGTGCATTGCTGCTTATAGTACACTTAAACATTTCAGCAATTTGTCATTCAGATGAGGTGCTCTGGCTCCTTGGTACGTGTTTACTTTTTGGGATTGGGTGGTTAGTAACAGTCTGTGACATGTCACCTTACAGGGACAGTAATGGATTGTAAAAGTCCTTGATGTGATTAATTTTTCTTTCACAGAGCCATCCTGCTGACACAGCATCAAAACTGACTCTCGCAACGCCGGCAGCCTAGATTTGGAAGCCGAGGAGGAGAGGAGGGAGGCCAGGGCCTTCGGGACCGGGCAGGGAGAAGGAGGGAGCATTCCAAAGGATGCTTTCTGGAAAGGGAGGACTGTAGGCCTCACTGCAGCACTGCCCCCTGGATGGCCCCAGGTGTTGGTGGTACAGTTGGAGCAGTGGATGGACCGGGGTGGGGGGGCTGCGTTGCAGCTGTATCATGATGCAAGCATGCTATGTGTGCCCCTCAATGTCTTGCTCGTTGCAGTCCTTCAGGGAGAAACGGGGAAATCCCTGAAGCACACAGCATCATGCTGACCCTTCCCAGGCCCTGCTGCATCAACTGGGCATTTGGACCCCACACACTAGACAGGCCAGATAGGCGCCACTTTATAAACCCCAGATCGGGCCAATAATGGATTCAGGAACTGCACCATGCCACCCCAAGTTTCCAAGGGTAAGTGCCAGAGAAGGGCAGACCGTGTTTGGGAGGGGGGCTGGAAGAGTAGGGCTGCACCAGTGAACAGGGTATAAAAACAGTGCAAGACAGTGTGTGTCTGTCTGTATAAATTTTGGCTTCACCTAACAGTGTCATGTTTTCCAATTTACAAGTTTGTTAAATTATGTACAACACTATTTCCATATGAGATGGAGAAACCTTTATGTGGCTTAAAGTCTCTCTGAATGAGTGGTTGCACCAGTCTGTGTGCACTGTCATATTTAAACTTGAAGATTGTCTGCATCTGAGTCAGCTTGAGTGGCCGTAATGAGAGGTAAGCATTACTTTGACTGTATAATGCCTGAGGGACTGAGTTAAAGAGCAGATGAAACCAGTTTGGCTAAGGGACAAGGAAGCAAATTTAGAACTCTCAACATTGGGTATTCTACTGAGGAAGATTACCTGGGGAATGTAACTATTTAAAGATCGCACTATGTGAGATGAGTTCATAAAAATGATCCAGTCTGCCAGTGTTGCTCTGAAACTAACTTTAAATGTGATCCGATGGCTGCATGCTGATACTGGCAAAGTGGCAGTTAGCATTCTAAACCTGCTTCCCTGTCACAAACATTTCGGTTGCACATTAGATTCCTCAGAGGTTAGGAATACAGAGATTAACTGCTGATGGGTTCATTTAATCATTGCTTCCATTATTTACTTGTAAGAGTTCCTGGACTCATTAATTTTGCTTAAGATTCCTGATCTGAAAAGCAGAGGGTCTGTTTATGCATCATTGTTTTAGAATTACTGAAAAGCAATTCTTTCCTTAACATTTTTCAGTAGGAAAAAAAAATTATTTTAAGTCTGCGACCCTTATTGTTTTATGTGCAGTCTATGAAAATTTAAAGAGGAGCAGGTCCTGGACTACCTTAAGCTCCTCCTTAATGTAGTGCTTTTCAGTTTCTCTATCTCTTTGTGGGCCCCCTATTTCTTCTTTGCCTGCTGGAGCTGCTCCAAGTCTTCAGATCACTGTCCAGCTACCCCTGTGGTCTCTCCTCACCTGGTGGTGGAGCCTGACCTGTTTAGGTTATGGTCAAGATGCTCAAGTCCATTGCCTGACTGGCAGTGGATCCAAGGCAGAGCTCCTAACAATGTTCTGATGCAGCCTCCTTTTTACTGTTTGCCAAGTCATCGCCCTATAGTAAGGATTCCTGTACTAGAATTGGCATGTATCCACAGGTACCAGGGAACTGTAATCCTTAAGGAGATGCTGGTGCAGTGACACGACTTCCCCCAATTTGAATGCACGCCACTTTAACACTGCATCTGCAGCCCTTGCTAGTCCACACTGCAGTCTCGTGCTTCAACATGAGGCCAGCACAAGGCACTGTTACTTAACCAGCTTGTTTTTGTTGGTGGCCTCCTTATTTGCATAAATGCAAATTTCTTTTTTTTTTTTTTTTTTGCCTTTTCCCATGTTGCAGTATCCACATGCCGTTGGGAAGAACACACTCTTGATTGCCGGCCTTCAGGCGAGAAACAATGCCCGTGTCGTATTCAGTGGATCGCTGGATTTCTTTAGTGATGAATTCTTCAATTCTCCTGTGCAAAAGGCAGGCGGTGACTCACAGAGGTAAGGGTTTTTGAGAGCATCTGTACACTTCTGCATGTACTATCATAACCCTGATGTTTTAGCTCTAGTTGTTTATTACATAATACATTTTTGTTTTAGATTTCCAATTTCCTTTCCAGGGTTTAAAACTTATTTTAGTAGTCTGTCCAGAAAGCCTGTATAAGAAGCATTGGCCTATCCGCTGCTGACCTCATAATGCCTTTGTTTTTGGTTTTTTAAATCTTCTTTTTATTATTCAATTTTTAACTTATATACATATAGATCTTCAATTTTGATTATGCACAGTACATTTACAACTGGTCCATTAATACAGAAAACGTTGGGGTCAGTCTAGTTCATCTACAATAAAATATAATATTTGTTTTAACAGGTTTTCTGCTTCCCTGAAGGGTTACAATCTGATTGTGTCTAATCATGATACTATGCTTACTGTCTAACTTGTATAGATATATATGTACCTGTAGGTCTCCAGAACACCGAACTCATCTCTTTTCATTCTAGTCCAATCCGGCAGGTCCACATTTCTCACTCTGTTGTCATAAGGGCTCCAACCACACCGGGGGAGGGGGTAGGGGAGACCAGGCCCGAGATCCCTTGCTGGTGGGACTTAGCTTCCAGGATCAGAACCTCCGAAATGTTCCCAAGGGTATCAACCCTAAGGCACAAAGGTGGGATCTTTTAGCATGTAGTGTATCTGCCAACGCGTGCCCATCTCACAAGATTGTGTTATTTTTTCCATGTTATAAATTTGCATCGTGATTTCCCACCAATCACGTATTGATGGGACATTTATTGTTAGCCATTGCCTAGTTACTGCCTTTTTAGCCGCCGTAAGGAGCAGCAGAAGCAGGTATCTAGTATTTGGACCTCGGTAAGGCCTAGGCAAGATGAGGAACAAATACATCTCCAAGGTCAGCTGAAACTGTGGGTCGATAAATTCCTGTAGCTGTGCCTCCAACTGGTTTAAGAAGTTGGAGAGAACTGGGCAGGCCCACATAATGTGGGTCAGGTTGGCCTCCAGTTCGCCGCAGTGTCTCCAGCATTCCGCTGTTTTATTTAACGAGTAGTGTCTGGTGACTACTGGGGTTCTAAAGTATCATATTAATACTTTCCAGGCGTATTCTCGCCATTGATATGAACTAGTGACCCTGGATGAGTGGCTGCATGCCAACTTCCAGTCCGATATGGTAAGCTGGTATCCCATCTCCTCACACCATTGTGTGCGGATATTTTCGGTGAGAGCCTCATCTTGTGAGTTTGGGGATTGGTAATATAGGGATATCAAGTGCTTCTGCTTCCCGGAGCTGTTCAGTAAAATTTGGCATTGGACTAGTGCCGGGTAGTTTTCTGGATTCCGCAGGGATAATGGTAAACCTTCTACATAATGTCGAAGTTGTAGGTACCGGTAAAAGTCTCTGTGCGGCAAATGGAATTTTGCCTGAATTTCCGCATATGCCCAGATTCTGGCCTGCAACATTATTTGTGGTAGGTATCTCAACCCAAGTCTATTCCATGTAATAAACCCAGAATCCAGTATGGGGGGTCTGGCACTGCTTGAATTGGGCACAGTAGTGGCAAGTAAGGTGATAGTTTGTGCATCTTTTTCAAGGCATTCCATTTTCGGAATTGGTCTGCTACCCAAGGGTTAATAATTTGGCAAGTTTGTTCTCCCGCTGCCCGTCGATATAATGCCCAAAAGTACATTGTGTTCATCAATGCCCTCTCCATTTCCACCCAGTGTGGATGTGTATTCTTGTTTTGCCTGGCCATCATGTGGACCATGGTTACTGCTTGTTGGTAAAGTTTTAGGTCTGGAAGAGCAAGGTCCCTGTCAGCTCGCGCAAGGGATAGTACCTTTAGGCGGACTCGGGCTCTCCGGCCAGCCCATACAAAGTTCCGTATTAGGCGATTTATTTCTCTGAAAGTCTTTAGAGGTATAGATAAGGGAACATTTTGGAAGAAGTATAATGCTCTAGGTAGAGTTATCATCCTAATTAGTTCTATACGTTTCACTAGGGTCAGTGGTATGAGATACCGGGTTTGTAAGTCCTGCTTTAGTTGTGTAATGAAGGGCGAGTAGTTATATTTATAATAGTTTGACCCATCCTGAGGTGTGTGTGTGTGTGTGTGTGTGTGTGTGTGTGTATAGATATAGATAGATATATATTCCATGGTTTTCTGCGTAGGGGCATAATGAAATGTGAGCATTTCTGTTTTAGTCAGGTTAAGTTTGTAGCCTGATACAGTTCCATAAGCATCTAGGACGTGGCGGATCGCTGGGATAGATTGTTCAGGGTTTTGGAGGTACAGGAGTATGTCATCAGTGTATAAGGCAATCCAGTGTTCTGTGTCCCCAAACCCAACCCCCTGCACCTGAGGGGAATCTCGGATTTGTTGTGCTAGGGGTTTTATAATTGCTGCAAATAACGGGGACAGTGGGCAGCCCTGACGAGTGCCTCTTTCAAGTTGAAAATATTTAGAATGATGCCTGTTCACTCTTACGCACGCCCAAGGGGCGGAATATATATTTTGTAGTGCTTGAATGAGGCCGGGGGACCCGAATTTGTCCAGGACCAAATACAGAAAAGGCCAGGCCACTCTGTCAAAGGCCTTCTCTGCATCCAAACTAATTATTACTGATGGTGTCTCCATACCACACATTCGGTTTACCAGACAGAGAGAGCGCTTAATGTTATCAGTGGTGGTGTGGGCCCTCACAAAACCCGTTTGGTCTTCGTGTATTAGAAGGGGAAGGACTTGGTCCATGTGGTGGGCCAGTATGCTCATGAACAATTTATAGGCTTGATTTAGTACCGAGATTGGTCTGTATGATGCGCACTCTTGGGTTTTTTTCCCGGGTTTAGGGATCACCGAAATGGTTGCAAAAGACCATGACTCGGGGCGGGTTACCCTCCAATATCGAGTTAAAAACACGGAGGAGGGTGGGCGAGATCTGAGTTCTTGCAGATTTGTAGAACTCCGCTCCGTATCCGTCAGGTCCTGGAGCTTTCAGGGATTTGGAGCTGGTTATGACCCGAGCCATCTCGGCCATCACTATAGGTTTCATGAGTGAGTCCCTGTGTTCCTCTGTGAGACTGTGAGAGTCGGCAAGGCGACTGCCTTTATGTATGATGTCAGGTTGTCTAGGGAGGGAGTGGACTCTGGGGTGTACAGGGTTCTGTAATATGCCGTGAAAGCCCTGGCAGTGTCTTGTGTGTTAGAAAGGGATTGACCCCCAACTGGGTGCCTTATAGTAATGATCGTTGCACCCTTCCTCTGTTTGCGGATTTGATATGCAAGCATTTGTGTAGCTCATGGACCGGCCTCATAATATCTCTGCCTCAGAAACACGAGCGCTATTTTGGTTTGTTGTGACGCGACTTTATCTAGTGCTTGTTTGGTTTGTTGTATCTGGGGGAAGAGGGACTCATCACCCTGTTTGTGCGCCTGTTGTAAAAAAATGGAGCGTTTCTTCAAGCTTAGCTCTATACTCCCCTCTCTGTCTCTTCTTCTCCACTGCATATTTAATTATATGTCCCCTCAGGACTGCTTTAATTGTGTCCCAGTGGACCGACGGGGTTGAGTCAGAGGCTGGATTGTCCGCCATGATCTCAGTTAGCTTGTCTGAGACAAACTCTCTGAATTCTGTGGACCGTAGGTAGTATGGATTTAATCTCCATTGAGTGGTTCTAGGTTGGACCCCCAGATCCCACTGCGTAATCAAAGGTGCGTGGTCTGAAATGGAGATGTCACCCAGTTGCACATCATACACAGCACTCAGCTTTTCGACTTGGGTATAGGCATAGTCAAAGCGGGAGTAGGTGCGATGAACTGGAGAGTAATAAGAATAGTTTCTAGACTGCGGGTGTAATTTCCACCTTATATCGCACCATCCCATCGCTGAGACGAATTTATTAAAGAATTTCTGGGTAGTTGTTAGTTTCTGTGGTCTCCCGCTTGAGGAGTCTAGCTTCGGGTCTGCCGTTAGATTAAAGTCCCCAGCCATTAGAAGGGTGCCCCTGGTGAAATGGACAACTTTGTCTAGTAGAGGCCGTAGCTGTGAGACAGTAATGCCCAGTGGGAGGTACACATTGGCAAGGGTAATCTCTTCGTTGTTAAGTTTTCCCTGGGTCAGGACCAGCCGGCCCTCCGGATCTGACTAAGTCAGGTCTGATTTGGTATGGGGTAAATGGGGGAATTATAAAGGCTACTCCTCTACTTCTGCCTCCCTTGTAAGAGGCGTAAAATGCCTGTCCTCTGCTTAATTTAGCAAGTTTGGCATGTTCTACTGACTTCATATGAGTCTCCTGGAGGAAGACTATGTCAGACGTGGTTCGTCGGAGGTATGCCAATGCCTTTGACCTTTTAATGGGAGAGGCCAGGCTGTTTATGTTTAAGGAGAGCAATTTTAACTTTGGCGTATGCATCACTTCCTATAATTGTAACGCTGGTGTACTGGCGCCCCCGCCCCCGGCTGGGTGCCCATGAAACCCCATGTAGTTTGGAGCGACATTGGCCAGGATAAGTTTGATGACCCGTTTACAACACCAACACCACATACTATACAACCATTTATATGAATGTACAACATAGACCTATGACATAACCAAATGACCAACATGGCCATGGGAACAAACACAAAACAGATGGTGCTTCCACTGATCTGGGCGATGCCCTGATCTTTGGCAGGAACCTAAAGTCCTACCAGAACGACCCTTGTTCTATCTTCGGGCCTTAGGTACCAAGGTACCTAAAGAAAAAGGGTAGTTGGGGTTGGTGACTGAGTCCATGAGGCGTTAAACTCCCCGGAGGGCTGTCAAGTACGAGAGGAGCATATACATCGCTATGGGAGACATAGACCTCCGTGTGATGTGCTGGTGTCTATACCGTCCTCTTCCGGCTTCAAATTTTATAGGGGACCCAGTGGGATCATTCAAGGGAACCATCCCATTTCTGGGGTGCCCTCCTTTGTCCCATCTCTTCAATGTAAAACCCAGAGTCATGGGTCTGGTTAGATAATCAGGGGCCAACCCACCTGGCTATTGTGCTCCTGTCATATGCCTTGGCTCTTGCGCTCCCCAAGGGATGCTCTGGATTCACCGGCGTCCAGTTCCCAGAGCTGTAGGCCGACCTAAGCCTCGGTGGGACCGGTAGGTAAAACCGGACACGACCGCCGCCTGCATCAAGTCACCGGTATAGGCCTTGTCGAGAAGTGATGGGAGCAAATGCTCCCAGTCAGCTCTCGATCCCCAAACGGGCTTCGCTGAGTGTAAAGTGTCCTTCCCTTATATATGTTTCACTATCTACCTCCTCCCCTCCCCCGTAGTCTCTCATCCCTTCCTCCCAGGAGTTTCTGGACACGCTTAAACTCAGTTATTTTAAACTAGGACTTTAATTCTCCCCCTTCCAGTTTCAGTTACCCCTCCTCCACTTTCATTTAAACCTTTCCATCATGTAGCTGGTACATAATTCCAGAGGCATCAACCTGCATTGCCTGTCTGTGGGAGTTCACTATGTGTGGACAGTCCCTGGGCTTTCATCCATTCTCCCTCCCTCAGCCGGGGAATTTTGCTGCTTAGGTTTTCTGTTTCTCTGTTCTTATCAGGGCCTCCACGGGGAGGGCCGCCTTAGCTGCCAGGGGACCCCTGGTGCTCACCAAGCAATGTTTTTTTTCCCCATCAACGTAACGAGTCTGCAGGAGTGAATCTGCAGGGCACAGACGGCTCGGCCCACAAAACATAGGGATGCTTCCGACATCAAAGCTCAGGCCTATCTAGCCGCACAGCTTTAACTCGTCAGTGTGGGATGACGCACAGACCCTCCGGAGTCCCCCATGCTGCTGTCAGTTTCTGGGAGGTCCGGGTCGTGTCCAACTCCCCGGCGTGAGCTAACAATCCTGAGGCTCCCTCAACCCAAGGGGCCCATCAGTACTCAACAGGTTTTAGTTAGGCTTGCTGTCTCTCCCCCCCCCCCCCAAAATCCTACTTCCCTGCCTCTCCAACACCACCTATTCCCCCTCCAGTGCCTTGTGTTTGTAGAATGGATGGCTACTACTTTTTCTCCCCACCCCTCCCTTGCCCATCTCCTGCGGTTATCTGGTGCTGCAGAATGCCCTCCCCCCAAACCCAGCCCTCTCCTCCATGACAGGATGCATTCGATGGAGCTGGTTGGGCATCTATATTTAGTTTGATTTAGACCGAAGTTCAGGAGGAGACCAAGCAAACGCAAGCCATCAGGCAGTCAGTGGTACGCCTGCCCGCCCCAGCCAGATCAGCACAGCCTATCTAACGGCCTAGATCAGCGGGGCAACCCGGACAAGATCATACTCCATTCCCCAGTACAGAACATCAGGCCGTCAGTCAGAGGAGAGAGCTGATTCAGCTAATGGAAGCAGGAAGGGCAAACTGCCGAAATGCAGAGTTCACAGGTTCAGGGGAACCAAAATCTGACTCAGCTAGGGTCTAGCTGATCAGTCCTCCCCACTGTGCTGTTTTTTTCAAGCACTAAGGTCATACCTGAGAGCCCTCTCTCGATTCTTACCAGTGCTTCCATCAGCTATTATGTTTAATGGTGGCCTATATAGTGCCTAAGATTGGTCACCTGCCTCCCCGGCAAACAGTTCTGCACTAGGCCAAACAGAGCCACAAGCCGCTGTCAAACAATCAGGTCTGGAGGACAAAGGGCTGGACTCCCCGCGGCAGTCAGTCGCACGTCCATCGAGCCGCCCTATCATTCAGGCCGAGACCTATTTAGCGATCTACTTGGCCGGCTGTAGAAGCCGGGCCCAGCTGCGGTCTCACTGTTGCAGTGGTCATCCCATTACCAGAGTCTGCACATGGCTTCCCATTCAAGGCTGGGGGCATCTGGTTGACAGGCATGTATCCAGGGGTAGGGAATAATTCAAGGCGTTAAGCAGCACGCAGGCCTCCCCCCCACACACATCCCTCCCGCTTCCTCCCAGCCCCTCTCTGATTCCCCATTCTCCCATTTCCCCCTCAGTATCTTTTCCCGCCACAATCGGGCGACACACACTAAGGGTTTGCCACAGTGCAGTGTCCAAACCCCGCCAGCTGCCCTCCCTTATCTCCCTCTCTCCCATTCGAGCAACTCGGCCTTGGGTCAGACAGGCCAGATTATTGGCCTTCAAGCCATCCAGTCTGGAGAAAGCAAGGAGCTGGACCCCCGTGCAGCAATCAGCTGCGTGACTGTCGCGCCGCCCCATCCCCTGGGCCGAGACCTATTTAGCAGTCTACTTGGCCATCCGCAGGAGGCAGGTCCAGCATCAATCTCGGGGGTACAGTGGTCGACCAGTTACCATAATCAGAACCTTGTTTCTCGATCAGTGTTGGGGTAGCTGGCTGACCTGCATGGGCCCGAGGCAGCTAAATGGTTCCAGCATCAACATATCTCAAGTCCCCGCAGATAGACCCTTCCCATTCCCTCCCAGCCTTTCTCTGGCTCCTGCCTCTCATTTCCCAGCAGTAGAATAATTGTAGCAAACTTAACATTTCTAGGGCGGTTATTTTTATGGCATTTTCAAAGTCTCGTGGGGCTTCCTAGACTAATGCAAAAAGCCCTCCACCAGTACTTGCGGTTAGACACTCAGGTAGGTGCTCCCTGGGTACTCAGTTCATGTTCAGGGTGTTCCCGAGAGGTGGTCTTCAAGGCACTAACAATGGTCTGGATGGCCTCAGCACCTTTTCTCTGTGCTTCACGCTGCCCGACAGTCCATACTTTCTGGGCTAATTTTGTTGCAGTTGGGACACCACCAGTCGCGCGTTGCTGTAACACATCTATTTTCCTAGCTCGAAGCTCTGCTGTTGCTGTGGCTGCAGATTCAAACAGGCTCGGACCCTCCTTAAAGTGGACCATCAGTTTCGCTGGGTACAAAGTTCGGAACTGGACTCCTGCCCCTTTAAGTGCCTTCATTACCGGAAAATACGTTTTTCAGTGTGCCATTACTTCAGGAGCAAAATCATTTTCAAAGTAGAGCCTATGATTCCAGTAATGCACCATGCCTTGTTTCCATGTGGTGTGCAGCACAGTCTCTTTCTCCTGATGTCGGAGGAACTTGATAAGGACCGCTCGTGGGCAAACACCTGCAGAGGGTTTGGGTCCCAATGTGCGATGAACGCGTTCCATCTCTAAGGTAATATTTTTAGGCAAGGGGAGGATTTCTCTAAGCATATTCTGCGTGAAGGGAATAAATTCGGCAGTTTCAGTACCCTCCGGCAGCCGCGACAATCGGATGTTGTTTCGGCGGCTTCTGCATTCAGCGTCTTCAGCTCGCTCCTGTAGGGCCTTAACTTGTGTATACAGTTGGGTGATGGCTGTCTCTCTTCACGTCATCTACTCTCGTCGTCGTTAGCTGCTCCTCAGCTCCCTCCTGTCTCTCTTCCAGCTTATTTAGGTCAGTTCGGAGTGCTGCTACCGTCGATCTCATTTCTTTCCTGAAATCACGTATTTCAGTGAGCATTTGTCATTTGCCGCTGCAGAATTGTATGGGGTATTTGTTCGGCCTGAGATGTACTGTGGCGGGAGGCCGATGAGGCCCGTGAGTCTCCGCTTTCAGAATCTTCATCTTGGGATCTCTCTCCATCCGTTTGTCCCGAGCACCCTGTTGTGTCCGCTCCTCGCTTTGTGGGCATTGTGAACCTCTGGAGGAATTCAGCAATGCTATTTTTAAAGTTTTAGCAGTTGTTAATGAGGTTTTTAATAGTACCCGCGGGGGAGCCTCGCGCTCTAAGCTGCTCATCCACTCGTGACGTCACCGTAAGTGAATGCCTTTGTTTTTGACAACAGACTGAGATATTCCAAACAGCAGATGCGAAGGCAGTTGGGGACAGTGCCATGCTTCTTGAAAGACAATGAAATGTGTACAGCATTTTCTGAAATATTCAGTAGACCAAGAACAAATGGAAATTAATGAAAATTAGAAAATTAGCATCATTTTTGGAAATGTAATAGTTTTAAGCATTTTATTTTTGGAGAGCGACTCCTTAAAGAGCCCCTGACACCATTGTGAAAACTTTGAGAAAATGTAATGTTTAGCACAAGTCGGCTTATTTTAATATTATTTCTATATTTTTTATTCTTTATTACTAAGGACATTTGGCTACACTGGCTGTTTGCCTACACATGACATTATAGTTCTGTTTATGACATCACAATCTGTTGCTGTGGAGATGATCACGATGCCATAAATAGGGGGAATTATTTTATTTATTTATATAAAAGTTGGTAACTGGGAAAAGTGCCATGAGCAGAAGCTCATTTCCAGGTGCAACCTGGATTGTGATGTCGTCATATGTAGGATAGCAGAAAGAGCTGATAAAGTCTAAGGGACAGTAAGCCTCTTTCGTACAGCTGTCTTCAGTAATAAAGAAAAAAATTTAATAATTATAGAATATACATGAAATGTACACTGATCTGTGTCTAAATTTCACATGTTTTTCTAATGATGTAAGGGACTCTAAGTGCACTGGACCCTATTTATAAGGCTGCTTGTGGAAGGCACTGGCATTTAGGATGTGATGATCAGTGGTGCTATAATGAGGATGACTGTAATCTGTTTCAGCATACAAGAGGGAGCCAAGATGTAGTAGCCTTCAGTCTGAGGGACAAAATATAACCAGAAAGTATCCCTGGAATGTAAGAATTAGTGCAGGACCTAGAACACATACCAGTACCCATCTGGTTTTAAGTTTTACCTTTGTGACTTCAGTAGTTGCACAGGGCATGAAATTGGCAGCAACAAGAACATTTCCTGCGGCGTTCTGTAATGTTTTGTTTTCCTATTAATAGCAGTGTTTTGTTCTGAAAGCACCGGAATATAAACGCTGAAAAGTGAATAGCATGAACTGAAATTTTTGGTCATTAGAAATGCAGGCTCTTGTGCACTGTACAAGCTTGTAGTAACATGCTAATGTGGTGACCAAAGCAACTTTGGGTCTACCTTGTCCTCCTGTCTTCCTTTATGGCAGCAACTGTCACCAGTTTTGAGTGTGGACACAAATACACATTCATGAGTGGGATGTGTTGAGGTCACAGTTTAGAGGCAACTTCTAGGAGGTCGTAAGTAGAGATCACGTGTGTAAGATGGTGGCCAGGCAGTGGACAGGCTGTCATAGAAACATAGACAGTAACAGCAGAAAAAGACCAGTGATCCATCCAGTATGCCCAAGTTCCCTGTCTGACCCTGGGACCTACTGTCCATCCAGGGTTCCAGCCCTCATTCTCCTTCCTGATTCTGTCTCCCCAAGTGACCACTATACCCTTCACACTGTCCCACCTGTGCCTGAAACCATCAACTGTTTTAGCACCCATCACCTCAACTGACAGACTGTTCCATGGCTCCACCATCCTTTCTGTAAAATAATTCCTAGTGTCCCACCTGTCAGTTACCATGTGTGCCCGCATGACTATGAACTAGCATTCAAGCTAAATTGTTCCTTGCAGTTCACCTTGTTTATTCCTTTTAGGAATTTGAAGGTCTCTATCATATTTCCCCTCTCCCTTCTGGTCCAGCGAGTACATGTTCAGTGCCTTGAGTCGCTCCTTCTAAGAACTGCCTTGCTGGCTGTGAATCCTTTTTGTTACTCTGTGCCGCACTGCTTCCAGTCTGTCCCTATCTTTCCTGAGGTGAGGGCTCCAGAACTGGGCTTAGTACTGAAGGTGTGACCTTACTAAAGATCTGTGAAGGGAAGAATTATCTCCTTCCTTCTGTTCTCAGTACTTCTCCGTATACACCCCAGCATCCTACTTGCCTTACCATAGGTCTTGTTGCACTGGCTCAATTGCTTGAGGGTGTCAGTGATGATAATGAGGTCATATTCCTTGGCTGTAGTGCCAAGTCTCACCCCACCAATCCAATACTGTGCCCTGGGGTTCTTGTTCCCTAGGTGAATTGCTTTGCACTTTTTGGCATTGAATTGAAACTGCCACACCTTAGACCATCCCCTAGCTTTTTTGTAAGTCACTCTACAGTTCCCTGATTCCCTCGTCACTATCCACCCTCCCACAGAGCTTAGTGTTATCTACGTAGACACAACCTGTCCCGGACACCTTCTCTAGTGTTGCTGATGAACATCTTGAAGAGGACCAGTACAGATACCTGTGGTACCCCACTCATGACCTCCTTCTCTTCCAATTTGGAAACGTAGAAATTGATGACAGATAAAAACCACTAGGCCCATCCAGTCTGCCCATTTTCCCTACCTACTGCAGAAGCTGCAGACCCTACTTGATCTCCAGCTTTACCTTCTCGTTCCTATCATTAGGGTTCCCCTATGCCGGTCCCATGCATTTTTGAATTCACCCACTGTGTTTGTCCACACCACTTCAGCTGGGAGTCTATTCCATGCATCCACCACCCTTTCTGTGAAGAAATACTTCCTCACGTTACCCCTTCCAACCTCATGTCATGCCCCCTCGTTCTCAACATCTCCTTTTCTGAAAGATACTACCCTCCGGTACCCTATTTATGCCTTTTAGATATTTGTAGGTTTCTATCACATCTGTCTGTCCTCCAAGGTATACATACTGAGGTCTCCTAGTCTCTCATATGACTTTTGGTGCAGGCCCTACACCAGCTTTGTTGCTCCTCTTTGAACTGTCTCTACCCTGTCTGTCTTTACGGAGATGTGACCTCCAGTACTGGACACAGTACTCCAGATGAGACCTCACCAATGATCTGTACAGTGGCAGCACCACTGCTTTGGTTTTGGAAAAGCACCTTTTATAAATAAAATTTGACTTTTGCTTTTCTTCTGCTGGTGATACCTCTCCCTATGCACCCCAGCATTGCACTGGCTCTCCCCACAGCCTTGGCACATTGTTTGGCCACCTTTAGGTCATCAGATATGATTACCCCAAATCCCTTTCCTGCTCGGTGACAGTCAGTGACTCCCCCGCCAAAATCATGTAATCCTCCCTGGGTACTTGTGCCCTAAATGCATGATTTTGCACTTTTTCGCATTGAATCTCAGCTGCCACACTCTAGACCATTCCTCCAATTTACCTAGGTCCCTCCTCATTTTTTCCACCCCTCCTGGAGAATCCACATTGTTGCAGAACTTAGTGTCATCTGCAGATCTTAATGTCATTTGCAGAGAAACACCTTCCGTTCCAGCCCCTCTGCAGTGTCACTTATGAAGACAAACAGGACTGGCCCCAGAAGTGATTCCTGTGGCACCCCACTGGTCACCCTCCTTTCCTCAGATCGAGCTCCATTCCTCAGATTGAGCTCCATTTACCACCACCCTCTGTCTTGTCACTCGACCAGTTCCTAAACCAATTTACCACCTAAACCAATTTACCACCTCAACCAGTTCCTAACCCAATTTACCGCCTCAACAGTTCCTAACCCAATTTACCACCTTGTGACCCACTTCTAGGCTGCCCAACTTGTTCACATGTCTTCTGAGCGGAATGGTATCAGACCTTACTGAAATCCAGGTAGGCCACATCCACTGCTCCTCCTTGATCCACTTAACCTAGTCAAAGAAATCATCATGGAGACCTGGCTGACTCATGACACTGCTCCAGTCCTGGAAGAAGTGGTCCCTGTTGGATTCACTGTGGTTCATTGCCCACGGGGTGGGGGTGAGTTGCTTGTCTGTTTTAGACCTTAATTAAACTTCACTGTGCACCCAGTGGGGGAAACTTCATCTTTTGAATATGTGGCTGTGCATAGGGGTTCAGGTGCAGGTTGCAATCTTGTGTACCAGTCTTCAGGGCGCAAGAAGGATTTCCTGCAGGAATGCAGACTTCATCACCGAAGGTGCAGTGGAGTCAACCAGATGGTTGGTTCTGAGTAATTTCAGTGCCTGGATTGACAAACCCTCGCAGTTTGGTCAGGATTTCCTCCAGTTGATGGAATCACTAAGCATATCACAAGTAGTTACTTCTGCAATCTATCAACACGGACATGCCTTGGACTTAATCCTCTCACTGGGGCTCGTGATTAACAACCTTAAAAGTGAGCCGGTCATTTGGTCAGATCACTGCACAGTGAAGTTGTCATTTGCAGACCCCCCACCCCGTAGTCTACCTCCTGTGGAGATAGTCCATTACTGCCTTTAACGGGGTTGTCCCCAGAAGGACTCCAGGCAATAATGGATTTCTCCGACTCTTGGGTAGGATGACAGTGTGTGAGATGGGATTGGAGGAGTTGGTGTTGGCCTGTAATAGGACCATTGCGTCAGCCTTCGATTCAGTTGCACTGGTACGTATACGACCCAAGTTTCCCTTCTGAGATCCCCATGGTTTAACTGGGAGTTCAGGGAGTTGAAGTCCAAGATTTGGTGGTTGGAGTGTTGTTGGAGATCCAGGATCAATGAGGACAAAACTGACTTTGAGAACTCGCTGTTATGAGTACTGAAGGGCAGTCTCTCACAACAAGGCAGAATTTTTGTCCAAGGAAATTGCTGCTAGGAGGATCCGACCGGCTCAACCCTTCTAGACTGTAGACAGGCTACTCCATCCTGCCAGTCTGCAAGCAGTGAGAGCTAATTTATCCACAAAGTGCAAAGAGTACTCTGTTCTGCTCTTACAGGGTGTCTTCTGTTCAAGCCGGGATCACCACTACCAGGTTGTTGCGACCTGCCAGAGTCAAGCAGGTTTCAAATGAATGCACTCTTCTGGTCTGGGGAGACTTTAGGATAGTTGGGGTAGAAGAGGTTTGTAGGGTAATCGCAGAGTTGCAGCCCACCTTTTTGATCTGGACCCAGTCCAGCATGCCTTCTAGTAAGCTCTGTGGGATTTCTGGATCTGGTGTTCGCCGAGATTGCCCAGTGCTTCCTTTCAGAGGGGACCTTTCTGAGCTGATTGAAAGATGCACTGGTTAGGCCGCTTCTGAAAAAATCTTCTCTGTACCTGAACTACTTGGCAAATGATGGACTGGTCTCTAACCTCTCATTCCTGGGGAAGGTTATTGAAAAGATGTTGGTGCTGCAGCTTCAGACTCATCTTATGGTCATTTTGACATCTGTGAGCCTCTTCAGTCTGGATTTAGGTCTAGACACAGTACAGAGACTGCATTGGTCAGGGTACATAATGATCTTCTCAGCGTTCAGTTCTCATCCTTCTTAATCACTCATTAGCTTTCAACAGCGTGGACCATGAGCCGTTGCTGGATCGTCTCGGGGAGTACCGTGGACTCACTGGCACTGTCAACTGGTTTAAGTCCTTTCTTAGAGATAAGATGCAGAAGGTGGTGATGAGGAATTTCTTCTCAACCATGAGGCCCCTGCTCTGTGGTATGTGCCACAGGGGTTGGTCCTCTCACCTATTTTGTGTGCAGTGTTTATGCTGCCCCTGAGTGAGGTCATTAGATGTTACAGACTGGGTTTTCTCTGCTGTGTAGATGATACCCAGCAGTATTTGTCGTTTGCACCCAAATTGCCTGAATGCGGTTAAAGCACTTGGATTTGTGCCTTGCCAAGATTCAGGATTGGATATTATTCAGCTGGCTAAGACTCAACCTGGATAAGACATATATACATATACACATACAAGTATCTTACAGGGAGGAACAGGGTGCAGGAATGCACTATTTTTAAGCGAAAAAGATGTTCCAGGACTAGAGGGCATGGGATGAAGTTGGAGGGAGGACGATTCAGAGGAAACGTGAGGAAGAATTTCTTCACAGAACGGGTGGTGGACAAGTGGAACATCCTGCCAGAGGAAGTGGTGGGGGCTGAAACAATCACGGGATTTAAGAATGCATGGGATAGACATAAAGGAATTCTGGAGGTCAGGGGTAAGGGGCAACAGACTTCCTGGAAAACATAAACTGAACTTACAAACTTAAATGGGCAGACTGGGTGGGCCATAGGCCCATATCTGCCGACACTGTCTATGTATCTATGTATGTATATATTTGTGGTTGAGCCTGGTCAGAGTTGGGGTGCGATGGCAACCGAGATAGTGACTGTGCTTGTGCTCAGCCCCTCCAGGGTGGTATCGTCCATTAAAGTGAAGAATCTGCATGTCATTCTGGATGAGAGGCTGACAGTTGAGGCTCAGGTGTCCAGCAGTAGCCCAGCATGGTTTTTATCATCTCGGGAATGCCTGGATTAAAACCCTTGTCCCCCTCCTCAGAAGACCTGCCTTCCCTGGCACATGCACTTGTGACTTCCAGGCTTAACAACTGTAATGCTGTTTACCTCGAGGTTGGTGGAGGTTTCTTGCAATGCCTGCAGCTGGTGCAGAACTCGGCAGCCAGGTTACTGACTGGTCTTCCCAGGTCATGTCATGTAACTGTGCTCCAGTGCGAACTGCACTTGCTCGCTGCCAGTGAAATAGCATATTATCTTCAAGGTTGGTTTGCTGACCTATAAGGCCTTATACAGATTGGGTCCTAGTTACCTTAAAAATTTCCTGACTCCTTACCACCCCAGCTCCTCTGAGGTGGGCCTTCTGGCAGTTCCCAGAGCAAAGCTTAAGTCATCAGGCAGTGGAGCATTTGAGGTAGCCAACCCAGCCCTGTGGAACTTGTTTCCGAGATCTCTGAGGGAGGCCTCCTCGGTGTAAGCTTTTAAGAAGGGCCTGAAGAACTCTTTACGTAATGAGACCTTCGATTCTGTCTTAGTAACCTGTTGTAGCTGTACGGTACCCATTTTGTTAGTATTCAGTATTTATTAATGCGGTTTTATTATTTTCATGTGATTTGTATTTTCTGTAATGCGCTCTGTGCCCCTGGTAGAGAGTGCTGGATAAACTACTACTACTTAAAAAAAAAAAAAAAAAAAAATACACACAATGAGCTTTTGTTGTATACTTATCTTTTTCAGTCATACTTTATTACTTATAAAATGTCATGAAATCGCTAACTCTGTCTCACTCTGGTCTCCACCTGCTCATACTGCTTATTAGCAAGTGACAATCTCTCCTATTATCTGTACTGGTTGCTGCAAAAAAAACAAACAAATGTCACAAAAGAGGAATATGATATAACTTGAAAGCAGGAGCAGATGATCAGATGTCAAGAGAATCCTATTTTCCTGCAAATGTCTTTTTTTTTTTTTTTTTTTAAAACTTTCTTTTTTCCCTCCGGTCGCGGCCTATGGAGCCTTTCTTGGGCATCCTGCCTGGTCCTGCCCTTTCTGAGGTCCTCTCGGCCCTAAGCCTCCTCACTCCCCGCCCCCCCCACAGCCAGTACCCGCAGCTCAACCCCTCAGGGGTGGGGCCGTCCCTCCTCTATGGGTGCTCTTCAAAGTTAGATGCTGGCTGTGGGTGAGGGCCTGGGTGGAGGATATGAGAGGCCGGGCGAGACTGATCCGGCAGTGGGCATGAGGGTCGGGTGCCGTCGCCTACCCTGCAGAGCCGAGTGTTTCCATTTTTTCTGGTCCCCTTTCGTGCTGCCCCCTTGCGTGGGCACCCTGACACCATGTGCATGGCAGCCCTGCCAGCTTTAGCCATGCTACTTGTGCTGTCTGCGTCCTGCAGCACCCCGATCTTCACTGGGAGCCGCTGGTGCGCCAGACAGTCCCCGAGAGAGGGCGCTGTCCGGACGCTCCATCTTCTCCCTCCTGCTGCCCAGTGCCCAGGCTCATTCCGAACCCGGGTTGTCAGCGTGGCGCAAGGTGTGGCATCCAGCACCTCAACCCTCTGTGCCATCGGGCTGGCCACAAATGTTGTTCTTAATAAAGCATAAGGGGAATGTAAATGCGGGCAATATCTTAGAAGTTAGATTCTGTTTCAGTATTCTGTTTTCGTGGTCTTCCCTGTGACATCACAGGCTCTGTTATATTCATATTAAAACTAAAATAACAAATGCGTTGCAGTTTACAGGTCTTAATGTTTTTTGAAAGACTATCATTCTAAAATCTGAATCGCCTGCAACAAAATTGTTTCTTGGTGAGGGTGCATCTAATTTTGTGTTTTATAATATGTACTCTAACAGTATCAGCTGTGTTTTTGAAAGTATTTGTGTTCCATGTTACTGTACTGTCAAATTTTCTCCATGGACACGTGTTTCAACTGCTTTGAGTGTGGAAAGAAATGGCCATGAAAGAACTGTTGCATCTGTTACAGGTATGCTAAGACGGGTAACTATGAGCTAGCTGTGTCTCTTTCCCGCTGGGTATTTAAAGAAGAGGGAGTGCTGCGTGTTGGAAAGGTGTCCCATCACCCCGTGGGTGAGATTGAACCTCCCAGCGCCTACACTGTCACCGATCTTGTGGTGAGTTTTGAACTCTGTGGTTTTTTGTTAAATTAGTAAAGAGACAAGAAGAAGCTGAGATCATTACCGGAATAAAGAACCTGGTGGCAGCAGATTCGTAACCCAAAGAAGGCTGTCCTTCTGACCCTTTGGTTTTAAGATGATTGAGCAGGCCAGTTCTGACTACCCAGTAGCTGGTGGAATATCTGCTTTTTAAAGGGGTAAACCAGTTATTAGCTCTCTGCTGAGAAAGTGCTGCACATCGTACTGTAAAATAAAACGAACTAGAAATGGGTTGGGCTTATAGCCGTCCAGGACTTTGTCCAGCTCTTCACTTGCTACTTATTGTGGTGTCTTGTAGATACCATTTAATTGATACTAAGCTGACTAGCTAGCAGGTGAGATCAGCAAATTATTAAAAGGATAGAAAAATGAATATGTTAACCCTTGAATATTTCTGGGTATTTTATTGGAGCAGCATGCAACAGACTAAACAAATATTAACAAGCTTAAATTTTTTTGTTTAACCAAAACAGCTTATCTTTTGTGCTGGTGAAATATTGGAATCAAAAACTTCACACTGCCCTTCCATGACCTGATATGCTGGTAATATTCCTGTAGACCAAGTTAAAGGAAAATCCTGAGAATTCACCTTTTTTGTTTGGGGGGTGGGTAGGGGAGTTCAATGCCTAACTAAAGTTGTTGTTTTCGGACATCTCTAGACTTCTCTGTTCTGAATACTCTGTAGATTAGAGCAACAGTTCTCAAACTTTGTCATAGTGAGCCTCCCGTAAGCCATGGAAAAGATCTTGAGCCTCCCCCAAAATACTAAAATATTTTTGGGCCTCCCCATAGAAAAATAGCTTACTTTTCACAGGTACATCAGGAATAAATTGAAACCTCTTTGCATAGCTGGCTCTCAGGTTACTAAGCTTATTGTACCCCCAAAAAAAAAAACCAGGACAACCTACTTGCTCCAATATTTTGACTCTTAAACCATTGTTACCCCTTACTGCCATACTTCATGGAGCAGATTGCTTTTTCTGTTTCCCCTCTAACCAGTGATGAAAGTGAACAGGAACGCATAGGAACTCAGTTCCTGTACCTTTTTTTGCAGCAGGAACGGAGTTCCTGTACTTCTTCCTACTGACACTGAAACTGAAATTCTTAAATCAGCAACATAGTGACAGTTTCTGGACCTGTGATCTGCAATCAGGGTTTCCATAACAACATTGACTTGTACAACAATACTATTTTCCTACAAATACCTCAGTATCTCTATCTGAATCTACTAGTGTCAAATTAGATAGTTGTGTCTTGACACCGCTGTCCTTTAGATGGAGGATCTTCATGCTGCATTTCATAATTGCCAGTGTGTGTGTTCCTGTACTTCTTTCTTGTCTGTCACCTGCACCACTGCCTCTAACTGGAATACTTTTCCTGCTGACATTTGCCTCTTCCCCTCTCACCCTGCTCTTAAGCTACTTCTCAGGATCATTTTGCTCCCTCCTGCTATTATTCCTAGCACCTGTATGGTTGACTCTTGTATTTGAACAGTTCTGCTGCCAGTCTAATTGATCAATTGTTCCTTGCATTGTTTATTGTTCTTAATTTGTTTGCACTTTTATTCATTTTGTATTGCTTGAGTGTTTTGCAGTTACATTTTGAATTGTATTCTCTCGCTACCCTTCCCTGGGTACACCTGATATAAGCCATGGCTCAGTACCTTCCCTGGTCAAAGACTTCTTAATAAATACATAAATCCACCTACTATTATCCTCCTTCAGTTTGCCTTATCCCTTCACACAAAATCTATACAGTTCAATAGTGAAATATAATACTTTTTAAGACTTGCTTGAGCCTCCCCTGGCACAGCTTGGGGCCTCCCCAGGGAGGCTGGCCTCACCATTTGAGAACCCCTGGATTAGAGACTAACTGCATAGGCCTAAAGCACAGCTGTGTGAGACCTGGATTTCAGTCTGTTTTGGATTTGGGGTTGGAGAATTAAGGCATGTTGCAGGGGTTAATGTTGGATATATTGGTTTTGTAGGTTGCTGTTGCATACCCTGTGCTCATGGAAAAACCCTGTTTAGTAGCGGATGAATTAAACGGATATTTTGCTGAATAACCCGATGTAGAGCTTATGACGGAAGATACTTTAAATTACCTGATGGCAGGGCCCCCTTGTGTTCTTCAGCACTTTTTCATTTCTGTAGCAGTGCCCCTTGACTTCTGGGGCATGAATTTTTTTTTTTCTTTTCATTTCTGTGGCAGAATGCAGTCCTACCATTGGATAAAATATTATGCGATTCCACTGATGACATCATATGCTGAGCATAGATGAGGGGCTTCAAGATAAACAAGATAGGGAAGGGAGCCAGGAACTATGGAAAAAACGTGTGTTTGAATGAAAATTCACCAAGACAATGAATTCTGCGACACTACGTATATTCTGCAGCATGATGCAGAATCGTAGAATGTAGAATTCCAGGGGCCTTGCCTGGTGGAAACTGCAGGCCTTGTTAAGGGTAAAACAAAGGGAAGAAAAATATGGCATCGGGGGAAGGGGTCAGTATTACAGCTGATTTGGAGAAAGTAAGGAAATCTAGATTTAGAAACGTGTCTGTCAAATAGATATGCAGAGCCATGAAAAAATGAAAATTAAAAGTAGGGAAGGCTTGTGTCCTAGTCAAGTTGGAGTCAGAATTCCTTAAAGAGGAACAGTTGGCACCAAGGGCCTCCACACTCAGGTGTGGGGCCGGTCCAAATGTGCACTTTGTGCAAAAAGATATTGGTTTACTTACAATCTACTATACTACAGTAAACAGTATCAAACTAATTTTGCTTAATTCTGGGCTAATGTCTTCAGTTACTACAAATCCCAGAATCTCTTGCAGCTGACATCAGAGCAGTAGGCACAGGCAGAAGGAGATTCAGTAGCCAACAGTGCATGTTAGAGTTTATGTAAGCTCTGGAGCCAGATATTCAAATGTTTGCACGGGTGCTAATAGGATTTTGCCTGTGCTATCTGGGTTTGTACCCATTTTTGGGATGGGGTCTACATTCAGAGACCCCTGTAGCATTGGGTTAAACCCTTTAGCGCCCAGCCACTAACATGACATTGCGCCCATGCAAATGGTGGGTCCCCTGTTGCATATGGGCTCAGCAGCAGTTTGAGGTTTGCGTTGGTGATAAACTCTACCCAAAGTTTCCCTGTTTACCATCTCTGAAAACCTCAACTTAACTGAGAGCAAAGCCCATGCCCCCACCCCACCAATGGTGGAACACTTGTGCTGCAGCTGCCCGTCCCCAGTCACTCATCCCCTGACAGCCAGCTCCCTGGTGGCTGGTGACACCTCCACCCTTTGATCCCCTGTCCTGGTTAAGTGTCAGGTTGCCCTGGTGTCCATGGGTGCCCCCCACCCACCCTCAGATCACCAGCCCAGTAATACAGTGTATACTGGCACCACACCCTCTGAGCACCTGTCCCGATAATAGATTGTATTCACTGGTGTCTACTGGCACCCCACCCAGTCTTCTGTCCCTTATATGGATTGTTATCGCTGGTGTCCAGTGTGCCCCTCCTTTTCTCTCTTCCCCAAATATGATTTCCTGGCCCATCTGAACCTAGACTATTCCTGCTGTAAAGTGGTAGCCCTGCCCCCCACCACCCGAATGCCAGTCAAGAAATGCATGGGTGAACACTGGGGATCCAGCGGCACCACGCCCTCTCCCAGAACACCACCCAGTCATCCCCCATACCAGTGATGCCAGAGACAAGCGATGAAGCTTGACAGTGCGCCTGGCACAGCCCTCCTCAATCAGTGAGAGGAGAGCTGTGTGGGTCGCATTGTCAATTTTCAGCTCACGTGCTCGGCATTACTGGAATGGGAGGTGGCTGGTTGGATGGTGGTCTGGGTGCGGGGGGGGGCAGGTGGATGGACCGCCAGTGTCAGCTGATCTGTTTCTCAGCCAGCATTTGGGGGTGGGATGGAGGCAGGGGGTACCACTGGATGCCAGGGAATAGTCTAGGTTACATGGGCCGGTAGATTGGGGGGGCCACTGCACATGGGGGATAACTATCCATATATGAGATGGGGTCGGGTGCCACTAGACACCAGGGAAAACATCCCGTCACCGGGACAGGTGCTTGGAGGGCGAGGGGATGCCACTAGACACCAGGGCAGCCTGATACTGAACCGGGACGGGAGATCGGAGGGAGGTTGCTACTGGACACCAGGGAACTCTTAAGAATAACCAGGAGGAGGGTGGTGTCACTCGACACCAGGGTATATTGTGTAGTATCGGGATGGGTGACCAGAGGCAGGGGTGCCACTGGACATCAGGAACAACTGTCAGTGAACTGGGATAGGTGTTCGAAGGTACCACTGGACCACTCCCAGAACATGGCCTAGGGGCTCCCCATACCAGTGATGCCAGGGACATGCGACAAAGCTTGACAGGGCGCCTGGCACATCCCTTCTCAGTCGGTGAGAGGAGGGCTGTGTGGGTAGCAGTGTCAAACTTCACATCACATGCTTGGCATTACTGAAATGGGAGGAGTGGCTGGTTGGGTGGTGGTCTGGGGCAGGAGGGGTGGCCGCAGGACTGCCGGTGTCCACTGATTCATTTCTCAACCAGCATTTGGGGGTGGGATGGGGCAGGGGGTACCACTGGATGCCAGGGATAGTCTAGGTTACATGGGTTGGTAGATTGGGGGGGGTTGCACATTGGGGATAACTATATAGGGGATGGGAGATCGGGGGGGTGCCACTAGACACCAGGGAAAACACTATGTTACGGGGATGGGTGCTTGGAGGGTGAGAGGATGCCACTAGACACCAGGGTAACCTAATACTGAACCAGGATGAGAAATCAGATGGGGGCACCACTGGGCACCAGGGAACTCATCTGAATAACCGGGATGGGTGGGTGATGCAAGTAGACACCAGGGTATGTCGTGTATTACCAGGATGGGTGACTGGAGGGAGGGGTGCCACTGGACAGCAGAACAACTGTCAGTGAACTGGGACAGGTGTTTGCAGGTACCACTGCACCTCAGGACAATGAAAGGCATCTGCAGGATGTGTTTTTTGGAGGTTGGAGGATGCAGCTAGCCACCAGTGATGTCAGGCCAGGCACAGCTGGGCTGCTGTGCTTCCCCCTAGAGCCTTGCATGATCAGTGGGCTCATTTACATTTTGGGGCTGAATATCATGCCATGGCTCTTGGCGCAGTCTGATCCAGGGTTTAGTTCTGTTCAGTCGGGATACAGCTCAGGTCCATGTCAGGGCAGCACAGATTGACAGCGCTTTGCTGACACAGACCAATATTCAGTCTGACAGCACCAGTCCGCTATCCAACTGAATATAGCAGCTTCTCGGTCAGACATAAGCACAGTGCAAACCTTTGTGCCACGTTTTTGCCCATTTTTGAATATCTGTCCCCCTGATCTTTTGTTTGCTGGTCCTGTTGGCCTGCCTTGGCTAAGTACAGTCACAAGAGAACTGTACTTAGCCAGTGGAGAAAAGCAGACCTGGAAAACATCTGACTAAAAATTATAAAAGCTCTAACATGCACCACTGAAAAACCAGTAAAGTTATCTCAATATTTATCCCTCGAGGAAGTGGTAGCTTAATCCCTTCAGATCATCATCGAATTTCACTACTGTCCATTCTTTCGAATGTCCTTGAAACACTGGTACACTGCCAGCTATATGAATTCTTGGAAGCCAACAGGATTACACCTTGCCAACATGGCATGCGTTCCTGCTATGCCACCGACCTTCCCCTATTAGACTATGAGCCTGATAATGGGCTTCCTGTGATGTCACCATCCTGCATGGTGTGAACCCAAAGAGCTCCGTGATCATCATTACCAGAACGTCTCCCTAATTTCAGCAAAAGGCTGCTAATTCACTGGTATGACTGGTGAAGGTGGCAAAAAAAGAAATCGCCCCACCACTCACAGCTGATGATTTTCATGTAACTGATTCTAGTGGTTGTTCTGCTACCAGCATGATGTCATCTCCACAGGGCTCGCCTCAAGGTGAGGAGCAGGGAGTCAAGAATGCCCAAATTATGGAGAAATAGAAATCTTTTCGAGCCGAAATTGCTTCCTCTTTGCAGGCTGTCAATTCCAATGTGGATTTATTACTAAACGAGCAGAAATCCATGCAGGGAGTCCCCACAGACCTCTCTGATTGTGCCTACATAGTCAGCGAGGTGATTCTGAAGGGAACAGAAGGTCAGCATTTTTCAGAGTTTATTGAAAAATTAATGTGTGAGACTTTAGTTTTCCCAGTTGCAGAATCCTGCTGTCTTGAATGTATTCGCACAGCTCTGGGACCAAAACCTGCGTAGGGGGAAAGAACGCAATCTATTATGCGATCCCTGAGTCTTATAAAACTAAAAGAAACAAAGTTTTGTCTGCTGCTTGGAATAAAGAGATGGTTCAAAGGGGTGATCATGGACTCTGTTTGACCAAGATTGTGCTCTCGCAATACAAGCCCAAAGACTGGCATACTCCCCCTGCCTGAAAGCCCTCCTTGGAGTAGGAATCAAATTCGAAAACCTATACCCCGCTAAGCTTAGAGTGCATTACAAGGGGGTTATCTTGTACCACATGGCTCAAGAAGCATTGGCTGATATACCGAGATGGGTTTTGGACTCCCCCAGTTGCCCAGACAACAGACAGTGAGGAGAGGAGTGCAGGCCTCAAGGAACCCGATGATATATCAGCCCATAGACAACAGACCGAGCACCCAGCTTTCCACCATGGTAGCAGCAAAAAGGCAGGCACCAGATACTCTGCAAGCTATCGAGGACAAATTTAACCACTTTGAACATGTCACTAAACATTGAACTGTTGGAATCTGTGCATTCCCCTAAGGATGCGATGATGATTGAACTTTTTCAGTGTTGCTTTTGAACTGTCAGCCCATATTCAGAGTCATGCTGTTCTGGCACAAACATTAGACGTTGGATGTACACTTTCTTGTTAGCAGACTTTCCAGCTGAGAATCCAGTGGACTACGCCCCTGCCTGCATGTCAGTTGTGGCTGCGAATCCAGGTGGATGCTGCCCGGGTTGAGGGGGGGGTCCTGGCCCTCATACCTGCTGTTATGCTGGGGGAGCCCTCAATCTGTGCCCAGTTGCACACCTTCTGTGATGAGGCATTAGCACGAGAGGTCATTTATTGTGGCCTGGTGATTGATACCTCTGATTCCACCTCTGTTAATTGTGCCTGATGTCCACTATCAATTTGATCATAGTGCAAGCTGTTGGGTGGCCTGGGGAAGGAAGAGCTGGTAGGCGGGGTTGGCAGTGCTTGACCCACGTTCTATAAACATATGAACTTTAGCGGGTATTATTGGTTCTGGTGGCATAGCTGGTCCGGTGGGGGGTTGGGGGTCTGGACTGGTACCGGGCAGCCCCATGTCTCGCCTAGTGTGCTACAATCCATGGGTGTTCCAGGTGGGGCACGCAGTGAAGGGAAACATTAAGAAAAAACACTGGTAGAGCATGGTGTCTGTATGGGTGGGCTGTGATGTGGATCCATCTCCTTCTGGAAACCACGTTTGTCTTTTGTGAGGTTCTTCAGACCTTGGTGGAGGGTGGGGGGACTCCTTCCTGCCTTTCTCTTCTGCCCACTCTGAGGCAGCTTGCCTGCTTTAAGGCATGGATTGCCATTCCTATACAGCATGACACACTGATTCTAAATATTGTTTGTCCTGGCTTACTTTTGTAATGCTGTTTTAATAAGAATGCTGATAACTGTTGTATGTCACTGTCCCCCAAAAGCGAGTTTTTCTTTGAGGTGAGACTATCGTGGGCAGAGATTGTTTTCATTCACCCTGTCCTGTCCTTTCAAAAAGCGATTTTTGTATCCATACAACATATAATCACCCTCCCAGGATGGTGATGTTTACTACACAGGACCTGTTTAGGGGGCCATGGATTTCTCTGGACTTCCTCTTCCAATGTCATTTCCATCAGCAACGTTTGTTAGGAGGAGTAAGTATTTCCCACTCTTCCTCCCTTAAAGGTCAGTGTTGTAGTTTTTCCTTTTCTGGTTTCTCTCTCTCTCCTATTGAGGAGTCCTTCTCCCAAACTGTTTATCCCTAATGGTATCAACGGGCTTGCAGGTTACACTTGGCCTGTTCAGTCTGTTTTCGCCATTTGTTTTTGCCAGATTCCTGTTCTGTGTGCTGTTTTCTATAAATCACAAAACCAAATAAAAGCCAGCACCAACAACGGACTAAAACACGATAAGATTTTGTTAAAGTGCTAGTGCAAAAATGTGTGCAAAATAAAATGCAGAAACAATATTGCACTGACAAATAACAGGCAGGGCACCTGGGGAAAAGAACAGAGAGCACCCCCGCTCGACCGGTTTCACTTCTTAGATTCCTCAAGAGTCCCAAACGCACAGTCAGGTACTGCTTTTAAGTGCAATAATTTAAAGAGATAATGCATTGAAAAGTGTTGGAAGTGCAAGATAACAAAGTATCCTTCCAGTCCAACATGGATCAGATACATCCCTTTTGGAGGATAAGGATTTAATACATCTTTACTGAGGTAATTCTGGAACACAAAGACAGCTGAGTGGCTAGCATAAAACCTATCTGGTAGCCAGCATCCAAAGTGGCCAGTCTAGGTAACAGGATCAGTCACTTCCGGCTGCTTCCAGATCACTGTGCTTATGATTCCTGTCATGCTGAAAACAAACAAGAATTAGAACTACATATATACACACAGAGCACATTCTGTGAACAGGATAACAGATAAACATAATTACCCAAAACTGAGATTACTTTACCTTTTTCTTGCTGTACTTTTTGTTGACCAGGTAAATGCACTAATCATACAAATGCCTATTTTCAGGCACAGCCCAGGAGATTGTGTAACCGACCAGTTCCTGGAGTTACTAGAATCCCATCAGTTTTAGATCAGGCAGATAGTCTGGGGAGTCTCAGAGGGTTTAAAAGCTCTCCTGAAAAAACATTACATCAGCATCTGCTCAGACCTGCTGGGCAGGGAATGATGTCATGGAACTTAAAACTCTCGCAGCAGCATCAGCCACTGTATTGTGCTGCCTGCAGGTGTGAGTTGATAGTCAGTTGTTCAGGTGAGAGTTCTGAGGGAAAGAGCTGCCTGCTGGCACTCTTGACAAGAGGAAAGGACCCTCTGTTTTGTTATTTTACGCCCTAGTCAGTAACCAGCAGTTGGTTTCCTGGGAAGTGGTGGCTACCAGATCCTGTGAAGCCCTAAGGGGGTTGAAGATTCTTCACAGAAGGAATGGGACTGAAGGTTCAGTGAGTACTTTGGGGCGACCCCCAAAAGATACTAAGAGCTGTCAGCACTGCCCAAAATGTAGAGACTGTGTGTGTTCAATTTTAAAGATATGGATTTTGTGTGAGATCTGCAAATTTCAAGTGTTCTTTACAAGTGTCCAGAGGGCTACAAGAAGTAGCAAGTACAATGTTCAAATGAGATTGGCTGGTGCCTTATCAGATACAGGTACTTAGGACCCCGGCACATCATTTGTGCAGTAGGAGGTCCCTTGTAGCCCCTGTATGGCTAGGGAATTCTGTTTCCTAAAGTAATGACAGAGAAGAGACTAGCTTGGCCATAGTGAGCTATCCCATCATTCCAAGGTTCAAGTAGCTCTAACTGGTTACAAAGAGGAAAAGTTCTAGGTGTTAACTTCAGTCACCTAGTGGTACTCAAAATAGTCCAGATACCCTGCATAGGGCTGGACGTTTGTGAAAAATGTTCTTTTTGTAAGTCCATATACTCCTTACATAGGGCTGGACATCTGAGGAAAATGTTCGTGAGGAAGTCAGTACTTCTGCAAGAGGTTGGAAATGTTTTTGCCTGCTACCGAAAGTGTCATCTGTCTGTACAGTTACAAGCCTTGGGGGCACCACCTTATTCTTAACACTGTCAGGAATAAAAGCCATACAGTAACATCCCAAATGCCTGGTTGCAGACAATCCATCTTTGAGTGATTTGTGTGACGTTTTGGGCCCCCACAGATAGGAGATAGCACCGTAGCTGTGGCACTTCTCCTGACCTGGGTAAAATTGAAATGTTTTGTAGCTAACTGCACTTCGGGACCTCTTAAGATGCACTAGTCAGGTGATTGTCCTAATGCCTGGGGTGATACCTATTTTGTGCCAACTTGTGGTTTGTTGCTTTGTCTGAGTAACAAGTAGGGGGAGTAGCCTTATAATCACATAAGTAAAATGCAATTACAAAGAATGGTATAGGGCAATAACAATTCAGGCATTGCAAGTCAGTGTACAGTACAGCAGAAGTTCTCATTAAGCCCAGGTTGATAGTGTCTCCCCATGTTAACCGTCCATGTAGCCTCTCTTCTAAGGAGAAGCTCATCAAGATTCCTACCTCTCCTTCCCAGTTTCACCTTCTCAATCCCTCAAAAGTGAGACACATGTTCCTATGGTGTATTTTGAGAGTGTACGTGTTGGGATAATGCAGTGCTACAGGCTTTTCTCTAAATCGCCTGTATGTGCTCTCCTATGCGGACCTTTAAACTGTCCCCGTGAAATGAGCCACATACTCGTGGCCAGGTATACCAGGGCAGTACTGTCACAGTTGATAAAGTACATCATTTAAAATGTTTTCCTAGAATTGACTGAGGTGAAATGTGTGATCTTATCTGTCAATCTTCACCATTCATCACAGATGGGTTATCTGGCGGAGGTCAGGACACCTTGGGAGCTTTTTTTTTTTAAAGGGGTAGGCGGGCCGACACCATCAGCGCCGCCCTCGGGGCCGGCGTACTGCATGGCTGCGGTCGAGGCTGTGCCGACTCCGCCTGCCTACCAGTCTCTTGTCTCCGCCATGGAGGTTGCCTCGTGGGAAGCTTCAGGAAGAATTTAGGCCTGTTTCAGTCCTTCGGTTACCTGCCGGTTCTGTGTTCTGCCTCCACTCGACGTCGCCCGGTAAGATCTTTCCTTTTTATTTGAATTTTGCAACGTCGAGTCTATTTTGGTGTTTTTTTTCCGTAGGTCATGTCTCGGTCTGAGGGCAAGAAGTCTTCGAAGATGGGTCGGCCCCCCCATGCGTCGGTGCCCATGCGGCCAAAAATTCTCCGTCACTGACCAGCATGACCGGTGTCTTGCGTGTCTTGGCCTGCCTCACGACATGGACTCATGCGACACCTGCTTCTCCATGGACCGCCGGATCCTCGAACAGTGCGCGTTGAAAGTGGGGCAAGCTCCGCCGACTTTCGGGGGTAGGGTTCGCACTCGTTGGGCCAAGCCGCGCTCTCTCGGCCCTTCCTCCGGGTCCCCTCCCGGTTCTATACGGACCGAGGAGGAGGGAACCTCGGCTACTTGTAGCCTGGCCATCGCCGAGGCTCCTCCTGCGGTGCAGGAGGCCCGTCCGCTTCCTCCCAGGAGGCGGGCGGGAGGTGCCCGCTCGGCAATCCCCGCGCCGGGAGTGAAGGCTCCCGGTATCGTTCAGCGGCTTGGAAGGCCGGGTCGCGCCGTTCGCAGCGCCGACTCTGCTCGTGGCGCCGTGAGACCAGATCCAGCGTCTTCGCTCGCCATGTCTCGCCTCGGCACGGTGAAACGCAGCGCTCTGTCTTCAGGGCTCGGCGCGTGGGGCCTTCGACTCCGTCTGTCGGTGCCGTCCCACGCTGTTGCTGCCGTTTGCGGACCGAGCGATCGGTCGCCGTGTTACATCCGGGTCCGCCTTTGGGGCGGTCGTCGGTGCTGCTACAGTCCTCGGAGTCGCTCGCCCAGTGCCGTGGGGCGAGTGATGTTGGCGTCGCAAGTGTGCCACGGGGCTGTTGGCGCCCGTCCCTGTCCTGTACCGCTCCGGTGCGGTGGGTTGGATGGTGCTGCGACTGGCCTGGCACTGGACCTCTGCTCGGGCTGGCGCGTGCCTCCTGCAGGTCCCTTCGCGGGTTGCAGAGGCGCGGGCGCCGAATCTGGCACAGCAGTGGCTTCCATGCCCGGTGGCAAGGTTAGTTCTGCCTGCCCTCCTACGGTTTGGCTCAGAGCTTCGGACTCTACCTCTTCGGAGTCGGAGTCGAGCTCCGAGTCAGACAGGCAGTCGCCCCCCCCCCCGAAGGGTTGGCTGCGGACGTGGTCAGCACTGTGGTCTCGTCGACGAGTCGGAGCCAGCCCCCTACTAAGGAGAGGTCGGTGGCCCCTGAGACTAGGGTCAGTGGTGCTGACCAGCAGGCAGTGGTGCGTGCCACCATAGCTCTGCAGCCTGGTCTTGGGGGTTTCACTGACCCCTCGGTGGTGGTACCCCCTCCAGTGGTGTGTCTTGATCACTCGACTTTGGGGCCCATCGAGAAGCCTGCAAGAGGGGAAGGTACTGCTCCCTGGGTCTCCCCTTCAGGGGCTGCCCAGAGATGCCAGCTACCTAGGCTGGCCCTCTCAAGGAGGAGGACTCTTTTGGACTCTGAGGGGTCGAGGGGTGTGGGGTCACCGCGTCGGTCCTTTTCTGGGGTCCACTCGGGCCCTGGACGGAGCCTTAGTGCAGATTTCCACCCTTCCCCCTCGGGTTCCTTGAGGGAGTCCCGTTCTTTTGAGGCAGGGGACCGTCCTTCTGGACCTTTACGGCCCCGGTCGCCTCACTTGGGGGATTCTTCTGGGCGCAGCCAAGGCAGTACCAATGTGGTTGTACAGTTGTCGGCTGTGGGGTCTTCCGGGGCACCCTCCTCGGGTGCTCACGGTCCGCTCCCTAGCCCTGGCGGAGGTCAGCCGACTTCTCTTCTCGGCTCTGCCCATCCCTCTGCTACATTCTCCTGTGCTTCCAGGCATCCTCGGTCCTAGCGGCCCTCTCACCTGGGAGCAGTTCAGAGCGGTGGCTGCCCAGTTCCCTGCTTACGTTAGGGCAATGGACAGCCAGGTTTTTCAACCTACCCCCGTGCAGCCACCCTCTGAACACATGGTGACCTCCAGCTCCTCATCCCCCTCTTCAGGGGGAGAGGAACCTTCTGTCCACATCCTCTCCAGCTGCTGATCTCTCGGAGTATCAGCGTTTCCTCGTGAGGATGTTGGAGGACTGCACTTTCACCCTCCTCTATCAGCAATCCTGACGCACTAGCACGCCTTTCTAGGCGATTTTGGCGAGGCCATCCTTGTGGTGCCGCCCTGGACAGCTCCTTCCGGGAGGCGTTGTTGCGTTCTGGCAGAGGCCCTTCTCCGGAGTTCCTCCCAGGGACCTCAGCCAGAGGTATGCGCTCCCCGAGTCTCAGGTTCCATTCCTCATCCACAGTCTGGTTTGCGCACTTGGATACTCCTGATGGGCTTCGCCTTCACGTGACCGGCCCCAGATCAAGACTCCTCGGTTTTGATTTTGGGGAGGAGGACCTTCTACTCGGCACGGTTACTCCTCTCTATTTCTGCTCATCAGGTCCACTGTGCAGCCTACAACAGGTTCTTGTGGTCCAGGCTAGGTCAGCTCCTAGCCTCGTTGCCTGACTCGGAGCAAACCAGACAAGCCATCGCGCGCTTTGCACGTGGCCTGGAGCTAGCAAGGCACCAAGCGAGGGCATCTTATGACACCAACGAGGTAGCTACCAGGGTCGTAGGGACAGCGATCTGCACTAGGAGATCGGCATGGCTACGTCTTTCCCGGTTGTCACCCTTGACCCGGCGTAGGGTGATTAGCTCCACCCACCAGGAACCTACCTTTTCTCCCGTAGAGTGAGATGGTGTTTGTCGGGGCAACTTCCTTCCCCCTCTGGGGGAACCTCTCTCCCCCCACTCTCGGGCCTCTCCAGGCCCAGCAGGTTCCTCCCCTTAGTGTGTCACCCACTGAGGGCTAAGGGACTTTGTCCCTTAGGGTGTAAACGAAACAACGCCCTTTGGGGGGTTTGGTACTCACCCATCTGTGATGAATGGTGAAGATTGACACAAATAATATATGAAAATTACATACCTACCGTAATTCTGATCTTTCTGTGTATCTTCACCATTCATCCCAACCCCAACCACCATCCCCCTGGGGCCTCAGTCTCTGGGTCCCCCTTCCTCTCTCCTCCTTAGGAGCGGGGTAAAGTAAGGGACACGCAGGGTATTTTTCCTATGAAGTAGACAGCTCGGCGGCACTCCTTCTCTACTACTTTGTCTCCACCCGATGGGGTGGGGTTGTGGTTGCCCTCCTTCTGTTCTCCTTCTGATTTCCATCCAACTATTTCTCAAAACAAAAAAAAAAAACCTTTTTTTTTCACCAAACATCTTTTCCTGAGAGAGTACTAAATCCCTGTACCCTGTCCTTCCTCCAGAATAGCCGACTCTGCTTCTGGGGTATTTGCCAGTTATTCTGTGCCTTGAATTCTGGCATAGAGCTTTGCTGCTCCTTGCAGTTCCTATACAATGTGGTGACTGACAAGGGTCTCTGATACCTTAATACCTCTCTCTCCCCCCTCCCTACCCTCCCTTCTTCCGCTTCCAGAGATTGGGGCCCCTACCCAATCCCCTTAGTCTAACCTTTTCTTTGCTGTCCTCTTGTCGTTATGTCTCCTTTTAGTTCAGTCATCCTTTCCTTTTTCTGTCCCTTGGACTCTCTTGTCCCACCCTCCATCCCTTCCTCTTACCTCTCCGGCGACTCAGGACAGTAGGCAGGTGAGTCGGCGCAACCTAACGGCCAACCCTCGAGCTCCACACAGTACATCAGCCTCGAGGGCGGCGCTAATGTGGTCCGCCTACACCCCTTTATAAAAAAAAAAAAAGCTCCGCGGGGTCCTGACCTCCGGCCAGATAACCCATCTGTGATGAATGGTGAAGATACACAGAAAGATCAGAATTACGGTAGGTACGTAATTTTCATTTTTCTCCGCACCACATTTGGTGGACAAGAGGGCACCAGGCCTAGGGGATCATCTAATGCACAGTTTCCAGTTACCTGCTACCCAAACCTCTCCTGCTTGGTTACCCCCACTACACCTTGGCACCTTTTGGTGTGGGCAGTGTAAGTAAGTACTATGAGAATGTGGAGAAAAACTCACATTTCACTTTGGTCAATTCGAGGAAAACATTTGCAATTAGATAATTTATCAACTGTGACAGTACTGCGCTGGTATACCTGGCCACACGTATATGTGGCTTATTTTACATAGAGAAAACACTGCAACAGTTTAAGGTCTGTATAGGGGAGCACATGTAGGCGATTCAGAGAAGACTATAGCAGTGCATTATCCCAACATTTATACTTTCAAAACACACCACAGGAACATGTTTTATTTCTGTGGGATTGAGAATGTGAAACTAGGGAAGAGAGGTGGGGATCTTGATGAGCTTCTCCTTAGAAGAGACACTTTGTGGATGATTAATTTGGAGACACTATCAACCTTGCCTTAAAGGAAAACTGCACCCTCATATCTTCTAAATGTTATTTGTTTCCATGTCAACAGACAACTCTTCATGTAGCTGTTAAAGATGTATGCAACTGCTTCTGTTAGTTTTCACACGTCATACTAGGTCCTGTCACTCTCCTGGGAGTGTCCATTTCATGGTTGTTGAAATCTCATTTTCCCTGAGAGCTGCATTAGCATATAAGAACATGATGGCAGATCAACCATTTATATCATGTATCTCTGTGCTAAAATAACAAATACCCTGCAAAAACTCTCTGGAAACTTATAAACCGAATGGAGTTTAAAGGGGAAAAAAACTGCATTACAACTCAGATAACTTGTAAAACACACTGAAGGTAAATGTGGTATTTCACACCTTCTGGCAGCTTGGTTCTTTTAAAACTACTTAAGCAGACAGGTATACCGGGGAGTTTAAAGGTTAATTACGCGTCACATTCTCATATGCTAATGCAGCTCTCTGGGACAATGAGATTTCAACAACCATGAAATGGACCCTCCCAGGAGAGTGACAGTGCAAACTGTGTGAGAGGCCTTTTGGCACCATGCATTTCTGCTTAAAGTTGAACCAGCATAATATTCTGTGGTGATCTGCATATGCAGCCCATGATGCTTTGCATTGTGGGGGCATGTGCCTAGTATGATGTGTGAAAACTAACAGAAGCAGTTGCATACATCTTTAACAGCTACATGAAGAGTTGTCTGACATGGAAGCAAATGACATTTAGAAGATATGAGGATGCAGTTTTCCTTTAATGAGAGGTTTGACTGAAGTGAAAGTAATCTCAGTTTTGGTTAGATACTGTATGTTCCTCTGTTAACCTGTTGCTAGAATGTATTCCTTATGTATATATGTAGGTTTACTAACTCCCCCAGCATGACAGGAATTGTTAGCACAGTGATCTGGAAGCAGGCAGAAGTAACTGAGCCTGGGCCACTTTGAATGCTGGCTACCAGATACTTTTCATGCTAGCCACTCAGCTGTCTTATGTTCCAGAATTAACTCAGTAAAGATGTAATATATCCTTAGCCTCCAAAAGGGAGGTACCTTGTCCATGCTGGACTGTAAGGGTACGTTTTTAAGTTGTCTTGCACTTTAATCACTTTTCATTGCACTTTGCATTGCACTATCTCTTTAAAATATTGCACTTAAAGGCAGTACCTGACTGTGCGCTCGAGACTCTCGAGGAAGATAAGCAGCAAAATCGGTCAGGTTGGTGTGCTCTCCGTTCGTTTTGTACAGGTGTTGTGCCTCTTATTCATCAGTGCAGTACTGTTTCTGCACTTTATTTTGAATATGGCACACTTTTTTGCACTAGCACTTAAATAAAATCTTAACATGCTTCACTCTGTTGTTGGTGCCAGCTTTTGTTTGGCATTGTGGTTCCTTGCTGCTGAACTTGGCACATCTGTGGAGTGGAGTTGCTGCTTTGTTTTCTGTAAATCCCCAGTTATCATTCATGTACTTGGTTATTACAGCTGGAATTTATTTGGCAGTGTAAGGGATTTTAATGGTGATAGAGATACATAGATACATAGACACTGTCGACAGATAAGGGCCTATGGCCCACCCAGTCTGCCCATTTGAGCTTGTAAGTTCACTATATGTTTTCCTGGAAGTCTGTTGGCCCTTATCCCTGACCTCCAGAATTCCCTTTGTGTCTATCCCATGCATTTTTAAATCCTGAGATTGTTTCAGCCCCCACCACTTTCTCTGGCAGGGTGTTCTACTTGTCCACTACCCGTTCTGTGAAGAAATTCTACCTCACATTTCCTCTGAATCACCCTCCCTACATAGAAACATAGAAGTTGATGGCAGAAAAGGACCGCAAGGCCCATCCAGTCTGCCCATTTTGCTCTACCGTATGAATGTGCCATAGGCTTTTACACTGTCAATGGCCCATCTATTCATACTTAACTGTATTGCTCCCTTATGCCTATCCCGTGCCTGTTTGAAGCCCTGCACTGTATTCATATCCACCACTTCCTGAGATAGGCCATTCCATGCATCCACCACCCTTTCTGTGAAAAAGAACTTCCTCACATTACCCTTTAATCGACCTCCCTCTAATCTCATGCTGTGTCCTCTTGTCCTGCTATTTTTCTTATATTGAAACATGTTAGGCTCTTTCACCTTGTTAATGCCCTTAAGGTGTTTGAATGTTTTGATCACATCACCTCTCTCCCTCCTTTGCTCTATGTATACATATTGAGCTCCGTTAATCTGTCCTCATATGTTTTCTGATGTAGTCCCGGCACCATTTTGGTTGCCCTTCTCTGGACTACCTCCATTTTGTTAATGTCCTTGTGCCGGTGCGGCCTCTAGTACTGCACGCAGTACTCCCAGTGGGGCCTAACCAGTGTCTTGTAAAGAGGGATTATTACCTCCCTCTAACGACTTATGATACCCCTACTAATAAACCCCAACATCCCTCTAGCCTTACCTACTGCTTTAGTGGTCTGCTTGGATGATTTCAGGTCATCTGTGATGATGATGCCCAAGTCTCCTTCTTCCCTTGTGATTGCCAGCAACTCCCCTCCCAACCTATAAGTAGCTTCAGGGTTTCTCTTCCCTATGTGCATGATCTTGCATTTCTTTGCATTAAACCCCAGTTGCCACTCTTCTGACCATTTTGCCAGTTTATCCAGATCTCTTCTCATTCTGCCCACCCCATCTGGGTCATCTACTCTGTTGCAGATCTTGGTGTCATCTGCAAACAGACAAGCCTTGCCTTCAAATAACATGAAGTCTTGCTGTATTCTGACTGTTGCAGTTAGCCCCAGCACTTGAACTGCCCCGGAGAGTAGAGGGTTAAATTCTATGCAGAGCACAGAACGTTGAGCTTGAGCTCGGTTCAGACCTCTGTCTGCTGCACTTTGAAGCGTAACTGTCAGATTCTTTACTCCGCCTAACTGAACAGTCGCTCCAGAGATTTCTCCTCAGCTCGCGGTTCAACAGTCAGTTAAAGTCGTCTGTTTTACCAATTATTTTCATCTGATTTCGGTTCAGATCTCTGTCTGTGGTACAGTAAGTACTAGGTAGTGAACTAGCCGTAGTAAAAACTTGTGGAAATTGTAGTGTGTAATTTTGACCGGTTCGGCTGAACCGGTCGTCTAGTGAGTTTTGTTTCCTTTACTTTAGTGTGTGGTTACTGGTCCTCATCAGTTTAAAAAAAAAAACAAACATTTCTTGCGTTTTTTTTCCAACACCCGTGACATGGTTAGAAACCGATAAGGGAGTCTTGCCTGGTTGTTTGCCGTAAAAAGGGTACATTTGTTGGTTAGGATGGCTGCGTCTGAGAAACCCAAAAGAAAAAACAGGCCCACTGGGTTTCAACACTGCAGTGTGTGTGGGGAAGTCTTTGCTAAGGCTGATCCCCACACCACCTGTGTTTATTGTTTGGGGTTTGACCACCTCGATTCAGACTGCCAAATTTGTAAGAACTTCCCTAAGTCTACCCTGGAAAAAAGGTTGGGCAGGCTTAGGAATAAGGAGGCCAAGAAGTCCGCTGACACGGATGGCCAGCCCAGTTCGGTTCCGACTGAACCAGAAGGAGTGCCCTCTGACCAGGGTGATACTACTCCGGGCAGGGAGAGCCTATTCCGAGGATCGGTTCGGGAAAGAAAGCGAAAGAGAAGTGGCCAGCTTGGATCCAGAGACTCATGTTCCAACTGCACGAGGAGATTGCCCGAGCAATGAGGATTGTGGAATTGCTCGTCCGGTTCCGTCTGATCCGGCGACTTCTGGCAGGCGTTCAGATCGGTCGGTTCCTCCGGTTCAGGATAATGCCCCTGAAGATTTTTATGAACTGGATTTGGAGGGGGACGAGGATTTCAAAGGTGGTGGTGGTGGTGGTGGTGGTGGTGGTGGTGGTGGTGGTGAGGAGGAGTCTGGATGAGCCCATTGAACCGGACATCTCACCAGACAGGCCTTCTAGTGTTTCCCTGCCTAGGCTTTCTGAGTCCTCTTCCTACTACATGTTTTACAGAAAAGTAGCAGAAACCCTCCAGCTCCCTGTGGGAGAAGCTGTGGAGGAACAAGAGGAGCCTGATTATGTGGAGATGATGAACATCCCAGAGTCCGAGGCTGTCTGTTCTCCTTCACAAGTCCTTTGGAAAACAGACACAAAAACTGTTAAAGACTCTAAATTCTGTACCTCCTGTTGACAGAAGGATGGACAAGAGGTACACTTTATCAGGCTCGGGTACAGAGTATTTGTGCCAGCAATGCAGCCATGTTGGGGTCGTGCAGGCTGCAGCCTGTGATAAGGCTAACATACCCTTGGCTTCACACACCCCAGATAAAGACTCTTAAGAAGCTGGATGCCATGGCAAAGAAACAGTACATGGCATCCTCCTTGGTACTCAGGCAGGCTAATTACATGGCCTATGCAGCCAGGTACCAGAAGTCCAGGTGGGACACTGTACTGGCACTGGCTAAGCAGGCTTACCCCCCAGCTTGCCAGGAAGCTGGAGGAGGTGGCTGCTGATGGGATTGAGGCATCAAAGCTACAATTTCATGCTGCTGTGGACTCCAGTGATGTATCATCACGAGTCATGGCTACATCTGTGACTCTTCGAAGAATGGCTTGGCTCAGATGTACTAGCCTCTCACAGGCCACCCAGACTAAGGCCATGGATTTCCCTGTGGTGGGTAATTCTCTGTTTGGGGAGCAGACAGAGAATTACATGAAAAAGATGGACGAATGTAGGACCCCCTACCGGAGTGCACAGGCCAAGGAAAGGCAGGAAACTCCTCAAAGGCAGCAAGCTAGGGGCAGGCCTTTTCATAGGCCTTTCTACCAAGCACAGGCCTCTTCTCCGTTTTCTCAGAGGGGGTTCTTCAGAGGGAGAGGCAGAAGGGGGATGAGCAGGACTGCATCCACCCCTCGGCCTAAGGCTCCTCCAAGCAGACGCCCTGATGTGTCAGTCCGGGTTGACTCCCCCATTCCTGTAGGAGGCAGGATGGCTTACTTCATCCAGGACTGGATGTCTGTTACCTCAAACAAGTGGGTCCTGGAGGTGGTAAGCCAGGGGCTGGTTCTTGGCTTCAAAAAATTTCCAAAGCTGAGAGCCAGAGCCTTTCCACCTGCAAGCATCTCCGAAACCATTGCCCTGGAGGCAGAGGTTTCATCTCTGCTGACCTTAAGGGCCATAGAGAGAGTTCCTACATTACACAGGGGAAAAGGTCTGTACTCCAGGTACTTCCTTACCCCAAAAAAGACAGGGGAGTAGTGACCCATCCTAGACTTAAGATACCTGAACAAACCTCTTTTAAAACCAAAATTCAAAATGGTGACTCTGGGAATAATCCTTCCCTCTCTAAGGCCAGGGGACTGTCTCGCCTCCCTGGACTTAAAAGATGCCTACTTTCACATTCCCATCAGGTGCTCCCACAGAAAGTACCTCAGGTTTGAATTGCCTTCAGGCCATTATCAGTTCAAAGCAAAGCCCTTCGGTCTAACATCAGCTCCAAGGGTATTCACAAAATGCCTAGCAGTAGTAGTGGCCTTTTTAAGAAGGAAGAATATTTCCATATTCCCATATTTGGACGACTGGCTCATTGTGGGTCAGTCTTCAGACCTGCAAGTGCTCACTTCCCTAGGATTTCTTCTCAGTCTCCCCAAGTCCATTCTAGAACCTGTACAGCTTCTCACCTTCATGGGGCAGACCTGGATACCGTCAAAAGCAAGAGCTTTTCTTCCCCTTGAAAGGGCATGGGCTATTATAGAGCTGGCTTCTTCCTTCTTTCCACCTTCTGTTTTCTCGGCCAGCAAGACACTTCCTTCAGCTTCTGGGCCACATGGCAGCTTCTACAGCAGTGGTCCAAGGGGCCAGATTTCAGATGAGGGACATTCAGTTTCATCTGAGGGCGTTTTGGTCTCAGAAGAAAGATCCTCTTACCAAACTAATTCCAGTGACTCAGACCCTGATCCAGGCTCTCCAGTGGTGGCAGGATCAGGACAACCTCAGGCAAGGAGTCCCATTCATCACTCAAGTCTCATTCTGTGGTTCTTACCACAGATGCTTCTCTCACAGCCATACCTCTCAACCTCTTGCCTCATGAATCAGGGACAAGGCTTAAAAAGATCAGGGACAAAGACCTCAAATCAGGGACACATCTTAAAAACTGGTACTATTCACTTAGAAAGCTGATAGAATAAAGGGATTTGTGATAAGATGCATTTTCTGAAGAAGAACAAGTCTGCAACTTTAATGTTTGACATTATTTTGTGCTTTTAATCCCCCTGTTCTGTCACAAAAACACAAATTTTACGAGGGACAGAGGAAAATGTGTAGGCCAAATCAGGGACATCCCTGAAAATCAGGGACAGTTGAGAGGTATGCTCACAGCCCAGGGAGTGTGGTCCTCTCAGGAGTCTCTTCTCTACATCAACCTCCTGGAGCTCAGGGCGGTTTATCTGGCCCGCAAGCCTTCTCTCAGTCAGTACAGAACAAGGTGGTTCAGGTCAGGACAGACAACACCACCACCATGTGGTATATCAACAAGCAGGGGAGGCACTCTATCTACAGCCTTGTGCACGGAAGCCGTGAGATTATGGTCCCTGGCTTATTCTCTACAGACCTCTCTGGTAGCAGTCCACCTTCCAGGGAAAGACAGTGTGCTAGCAGATGCATTGAGCATGATTTCCCAGGGCCATCACAAATGGTCCCTGAATCCCCTAATGTTAAAAGTGATTTTTTTCAAGGTGGGGCACTCCAGAGATCTCTTTGCAGCCCCAGACAATCACCAACTTCCTCTGTTTTGTTGCAGACCCCCAGTCTTGGGCTCAGTCCCTCTGGGTGCTCTGATTCTGAATTGGGCAGGGAAATTTCTATATGCCTTCCCTCCTTTTTCTCTACTGTTCAAGGTCCTGGTCAAGATAAGGTCACAATCCTGCAAAGTGATCCTGATTGCTCCAGACTGGGCCAGGCAGCCTTGGTATGCTCTGTTGCTGTCCCTAGCAGTCCATCTTCCCCTGTCTCTTCCCAGGAATTACAACCTGTTAACCTCCTCTCGGGAGGATTTGGTATCCCAACCTTCGGTCTCTCAATCTCAAGGCATGGCTCTTGAAGAGTTAAGTATACAAATTTGCATCTGTCTCAAGGGGTTCTGGATATTCTCAAAGCCTCTGGAAAACCTGCCACCAGAAAAATTTATAACTCCAAATGGAAAAGATTTAGTATTTGGTCTTCCAAGAAGCATATATCCCCAGACACTGCTGATTTGTCTACAGTTCTGGATTACATGGTTCATCTCAATGGCATAGGCCTCAGACCAGCTACTCTCAAGGTGCACTTGTCAGCTGTTTCTGCTTTTTTTTGTGGGAAAGCTATCCTCACTGGCATCTCATCCTGTTTTCTGTAAATTTTTCAAGGGATTGCTTCATACCAATCCCTCCTTTAGGGATCCTACTCCTGTTTGGGACCTTAATGTCTGCATTGCTCAGCTTATGCAACCACCCTTTGAGCCTCTGTCTTCAGCAGAGCTTAAGTACTGACTTGGAAAACTGTGTTCCTGGTAGCTATTACCTCTGCCAGACATATCAGTGATTTACAGGCTCTGTCAGTGGAGTCTGATTTTATCTCTTTCCATAGAGATAAGGTGGTCCTTAGAACCAATAGGAGGTTCTTACCTAAAGTGGTTTCAGACTTTCATTTGAACCAATCCATGTCTCTCCCTGTGTTCTTCACTGATCATTCTTCTTCAGGAGAGAGATGATTTACACAGTTTGGATGTTAAAAGAGCCCTTAGCTACGACATTGAGTGTACTAAGGCACACAGTTTTGACTCTCTCCAGTTGTTCCTCACTTATGGAGAGGTGGGAAAGGGCAAACCTGCCACTAAGAGAACTATTGCCAGGTGGATTGTCTCTTGTATACAACTGTGCTATGAGAAGCTAGGCAAAATACCACCCTCAGGCCTGAGGGCTCATTCAACTAGAGGTACAGCTGCTTCCCTGGCTGCTGCCAGGGATATTCCTTTCCTAGAGATATGCAAAGCAGCCACCTGGAAAACAGTCCATACCTTCACCAAGCATTACTCCCTGGATATGCAGGCTAGGAGTGATGCTCGGTTTGGTACAGCAGTACTACAGAGCCTATTCCCAAAATAGGTTCGAATCCCTCCTCCATGGAGGTACTGCTTGGTAGTCAGCAATAGTCAGAATACAGCAAGACTTCATGTTGTTTGAAGAAAAAATTACTCACTTTAGTAATTGTTTCTTCTAATGGAGTCTTGCTGTAGTCTGACCTGCACTCCCCTCTCAGAACCTGTTTTTGGGAAGTGGGCTGGCAGGTGCAGTGTTGCACCCCAGGGGTGCTTTTGGGCACTCCCTCTTTTTAGAGAGGGGGAGTGGGTGATTTTTATTAATTTAATAATCTTAAGTTGTTCACTACCTGGTTTTGGAGTTTGGATTTCTTGACTTGAGTCCTTTGGAGATCCAAAATATTTGGTTGCTATTTGGCTAGTAAAAATTTTACAATTTCCACATAGTAGTTAGTTAGTATTGGCTCGTAAGAATCTGACTGTTACGCTTCAGAGTGCAGCAGACAGAGGTTTGAACCGAGTTCGAGCTCAACGTTCTATGCTCGGCATAGAATTTAACCCTCTACTCTCTGGGGCAGTTAAAGTGCTGGGGCTAACTGCAATAGTCAGAATACAGCAAGACTCCATTAGAAGAAACATAATTACTAAGGTGAGTAATTTTTTTCTTCAAACAACATGAAGTCTTGCTATATTATAGACATTAGCAGTTTGATCCAGCTCTAGAACTGCCCCGGAGTGAAATGGTTAAAACCATTCCAAAATAGAATTTTGGCACGAGAACAGCTCTATCTGTGTCATTTCAAACTTGAACTGTCAGATTCTTTACTCTGCCTCAGTGAACAGTCGCTCCGAGATTTCTCCTTCTGCTCTGTTCATTTCTCAGTTTAAAAAGTGTTTTCTTGGTTGGATTTAACCGAGAATAGTTTTATTTAACACTAAAACCGTTGGTTCAAGCTCTATCTGTGGTAACCGTAAGTAAATGAAGGTTTTGTCTGTATGGAACTTGTAAGTTATCGGTTCGGTTTGAACCAATCAGTGGGTTTAAAACTCATTTAAAACTAAAGTTACTATTTTAGAGTGCGGTTCCGGTTCTTATCGGTTCTAAAAAAGCGGATTTATTCGTTTTTTCCAATACTAACACGGTTAGGAACCGATAAAGGTGTGTCTTGCCTGGCACTGCCGTTAAAGGCAAGTTTTGGTTAGGCTGGCATTATGTCTGAGAAACCCAAAAGAAAAACCAGGCCCACTGGGTTTCAACACTGTGATGTTTGTGGGAAGTCTTTGCCAAGGCTGACCCACACACCATGTGTTTATTGTCTGGGGTTTGACCACCTCCAGTCAGACTGCCAGGTATGTAAGAATTTCCCTGCAGCCACCCTGGAAAAAGATTGGGCAGGCTCAGGAGCGAGAGGCCCAAAGTCCGCTGACCCGGATGGCCAGCCTGGTTGGGGTGCCAACCGAACCAGAGGAGGCCCTCTGACCAGAATGGAGACTTCCTTAGGCAAAAGAAAAGCTGGTTCTGAGGAACCAATTCCAGTAAAGAAAACAAGAAAATCAGCAGGTCTGAGTCCAAAATTCCTTCTCCAACTGCTGCAGAGATAATAAAAGCGATACAAATTGTCCAGTCACTGTCTCAGGGTCCGTCCGAACCACCACTATCTGGTAAAAGGTCGGTTCGTCCAGTCCCAGTGGTTCAGGATTATGATATTGAGGAATTTTATGAACCAGAGGAGGGGGAGGAGGATTATGAACAGTATGAATGTGGCTGGGAAGGTCTGGGTGTGCCCATTGAACCGGACATCTCCCCAGACAGACCTTTAGAATCTCCCCCTATGCTGTCTGAGTCCCCATCTCATTTATGTTTTATAAAAAAGTTGCTGAAACCCTCCAGCTTCCTTTAGAAGAGGCTGTGGATGAGCAAGAGGAGCCTGATTTTGTAGAAATGATGGATATTCCAGAGTCTAGGAGATTGTCTATTCCTTTACATAAGTCTTTTAGAAACAAACAATTAAAATTTTAAAAGCTCTAATTCTGTGCCTCCTGTAGATAAAAAGATGGACAGAAGGTATACATTGTCAGGCCCTGATACAGAATTCCTTTCTCAGCAATGCAGTCATGTTGGGGTAGTTCATGCTGCTGCCTGTGATAAAGCTAATATTCCTTGGCCACATCCTCTGACAAGGATTCCAGGAAGATTGATGCCATGGCAAAAAACAGTATATGGCAGCCTCTCTGGGACTCAGGCAAGCAAATTATATGGCTTATGTAGCTAGGTATCAGAAATCTAGATGGGATACTGTTATGCAATTGGCCAAAGCAAGGCCACTTGGCCAGCTGGCTAGTGAACTAGAACAGGTGGCTGCTGATGGCATTGAAGCCTCCAAGGTTCAGTTTCATGCTGCTGTGGATGTTAATGATGTTTCCTCTAGGGTCATAGCCACATCTGTAGCTTTTTGTAGGTTGGCCTGGCTCAGGTGTACTAGTTTGTCACAGGATACCCAGCCTAAGGCTATGGATTTTCCTGTGGTGGGAAATTCTCTGTTTGGAGAGCAGACAGAGAATTACAATGAAGAAAGATGGATGAATATAGGACTACTTACAAGGTGCCCAGGCTAAGGGCGGCAAGCCACTCCTCAAAGGCATGCCCCAGGGTAGGGGTAGGCCTTTTCACAGGCCTTTCTACCAGACTCAGGCCTCCTCTGCCTATGCTCAGAGGGGCTTCTTCAGAGGCAGAGGAGCAGAGGGGGTGGGCAGACCTGCTCCCACCCCCAGCCTAAAGCTCCTGCGAAACAGGCACCCTGATGGGGTGCCCAGAGCCCATTCTCCTGTGACCAGTGGGGGCAGGCTGGCTTACTTCAGTCAGAATGGGCTTCTTAACCTCAGACAAGTGGGTTCTGGAAGTAGTAAGCCAGGGTCTGGTTCTCAGCTTCAAAAGTTTCCCAAGTTGAAAGCAGACTTTTCTACCTGCAAGTGCTTCGAGACCCTCGCTCTGAAACAGAGGTCTCATCCTGTTAGCTCTCAGAGCAGTAGAAAGGGTCCCTCCCCTGCATCAGGGCAGGGGTCTGTATTCCAGATACTTCCTTACCCCAAAAAAGACAGGAGAATGGCGGCCCATTTTAGATCTCAGATATCTGAACAAGCATCTTTTGAAACCAAAGTTCAAAATGGTAACTCTGGCAATGATTTTACCTTCCCTAAGGCCAGGGGACTGGCTAGCCTCCCTGGACCTCAAGGATCCCTATTTCCATGTCCTAATCAGAAGATCCCATAAGTACCTCAGATTCGAACTGCCCTCAGGTCATTACCAGTTCAGAGCAATGCACTTGGCCTTACCCTGCTCCAAGGGTATTCACAAAGTGTCTAGCAGTGGCAGTGGCCCACTTAAGGAGGCAGAGGATTGCTGTTTTCCCTATCTAGACGACTGGCTCATTGTAGGCCAGTCCCCAGAACAGGTAAAATCTCACCTGCAGGTCACCCAGCAGCTTCTCACCTCCCTGGGTTTTCTGCTAAACCTACCAAAGTCAGTTCTGGAACCAGTCCAGGTACTCACCTTTATAGGGGCAGAATTGGACACAAAGCTAGCCAGAGCCTTTCTTCCCCAGAAAGGTAAAGAATTTTAGTGGCTCTGGCCTCTTCCTTCACTCTGCAGGTCTCTCGACCAGCAAGACACCTGCAGCTCCTGGGGCACATGGCTGCATCCACAGCTGTTGTGCAGGGAGCCAGATTTCAGATGAGACATTCAGTTTCACTTGAGAACCTTTTGGTCTCAGAGAAGAGACCCCTTTCAAGTTGGTCGTGACTCGAACCTTGATCCTAGCTCTCCAGTGGTGGCAGGATCAGAGCAATTTAAGCGGGGGTCCCCTTCATTTCCCCTTCTCACGACTTGACTCTCACTACAGATGCTTCCCTTCTGGGTTGGGGAGCCACATGGGCGACCTTTCCACTCGAGTTTGGTCCCCAGGAATCTGTGCTCCACATCAATTTGCTGGAACTCAGAGCTGTCTTTTAGCTCTTCAAGCTTTTCTGCATCTGTCCACGACAAGGTGATACAAGTCAGAACAGACAACACCACAACAATGTGGTACATCAACAAACAGGGGCACTCGGTCTTGCCTTGTGCACGAGGCAATGAAGTTGTGGTCTCTGGCCTATTCCTGAACACTTCCCTCATAGCAGTTCATCTTCCAGGGAAGGACAATGTCTAGCAGATGCCCTCAGCAGGATTTCCCAGGGCCATCCGAATGGTCCTGGATCCTCAAGTGCTGGGGATAGTTTTTGCCAGGTGGGGCATCCCTCTGATAGATCTTTTGCAGCCCCAGACAATCACAAACTTCCTCTGTTCTGTTGCAGGCCTCCAGTGCTGGGCTCAGTTCCTCTGGATGCCCTTCTTCTGGATTGGAGGGAAGTTCCTCTATGCTTTCCCCTTTCCTCTCCTATTCAAAGTACTAGTCAAAATCAGATCTCAGCCTTGCAGGGTGATTCTGATTGCCCCGATTGGGCCAGGCAGCCCTGGTACCCACTCCTTCTGTCTCTGACAGTCCATCTTCCCTTGCCTCCCCAGGAATCACAATCTGTTGACTTGTGCCCAGGAAGGGTTTGGTATCCAGACCTCAATCCCTCAACCTCAAGGCCTGGCTCTTGAGGAGTTAGAGTTGCTGATTTACACCTCTCTCAGGGTGTTCTTGAGATCCTAAAGGCTTCCTGAAAGCCTTCCACTAACTACTTATAGTTCTAAATGGAAAAGGTTTTCCATTTGATGTGCTGGGAAAAATATTTCCCCAGAATCTGCTGAATTGCCCATTTTGTTAGATTACATGGTACATCTTAATTCTTTGGGTCTCAGACCAGCTACCCTGAGAGTTCATTTGGCAGCTGTGTCTGCTTTTGTGTCAGCAGGAGTCATCCCCTCTTTCCTCTCATCCTGTGTTTTCCAAGTTTTTTAAGGGATTACTCCATACTAATCCTCCCTTTCGGGAACCGGCCCCTGCTTGGGACCTTAATGTTTGCATTGCCCAGTTAATGCAACCCCCTTTTGAACTCTGTCTTCTGCAGAGCTTAAGTACCTAACTTGGAAAACTGTTTTCTAGTGGCTATCACTTCTGCCAGATGCATAAGTGAATTGCAAGCCTTGTCAGTGGAGACTGACTTTATTTCTTTCCACAGGGATAAGGTAGTCCTTAGGACTAATAGGAAGTTTTGCCTAAGGTGGTTTCAGATTTCCATCTTAATCAATCTATCTCCCTTCCAGTATTTTCACTGATCACTCCTCTTGGTGAGAGGAGGTTGCACAGCCTGGATGTTAAGAGAGCTCTTGGTTATTATATAGAGCGTGCAAAGGTCTAGGTTGAATCCTCCAACTTTTCCTTACCTATGGTGAAGTTGGGAAAGGCAAACCTGCCACTAAGAGATCAATAGCCAGGTGGATTGTCTCTTGTATCCAATTTTATCAGAAAGTGGGCAGAGCCCCCAGTTTTGAGGCTCATTCTACCAGGGTACAGCTGCGTCTCTAGCTGCTGCCAGAGACATCCTTTATTAGAGATTTGCCAGGCTGCTATTTGGAAAGCGGTACACTTTTACCAAGCATTACTCCCTGGATGTCCAGGCCAGGAGATGCTCGGTTTGGCACAGCCTTCTTCAGAGCCTATTCCCTAAGTAGGTTCTGCCTCCTCCATGGAGGTACTGCTGTGGATTTTGTTAATGTTCATAATATAGCAAGACTTCATGTTGTTTGAAGAAAAATTACTCACCTTAGTAATGTTGTTTCTTCTAATGGAGTCTTCTATATTATAGACCTCCCAACCTGCCCTCAGAACCTCTACTTGGTGGGCTGCGGGCAACTTAGTGTGGGCACTACTTATGTCCTGTTAGCATTTTGTCCCCTTTGGGACTTTGGGGGTGTGTATGTGTCCGCGTGTGTGTGTGTGTTTTATTATACTTATGTTCCATTTTCATATTATTAGAATGGTGTTAGTATTTCTGGTCCCCTGACTTGAGTCTTGGGTGTTGGGACCATCAATGGTTATTATTTAGGTAGCCATTTGGCTAGTGTAGGTTACAGCTTCCACACAGACCTTAGTGAGTTTGGCTCGTAAAGATCTGACAGTTCAAGTTTGAAATGACACAGATAGAGCTGCTCTCGTGCCAAAATTCTATTTTGGAATGGTTTTAACCATTTCACTCCGAGGCAGTTCTAGAGCTGGATCAAACTGCTAATGTCTATAATATAGCAAGACTCCATTAGAAGAAACAACATTACTAAGGTGAGTAACTTTTTCTTCCAGTCCATCTGCAGTTTGTCTGATGAAGATATTGAAGAGGACTGGCCCCAGGACTGATCCCTGAGGTACCCCACTTATGACTTGCATCTCTTCTGACTGTATACTGTTTACCACCACTCTGTTTTCTGCCCGCCAACCAGTTTTTGTCACCCAGTTGACCAACCGCTAACCCACCCCGAGCCTACCCAGCTTATTAATCAATCTTCTATGTGGAACAGTATCAAAAGCTTTGCTGAAGTCAAGGTAGGCGACATCAACTTCACCCCCTTGGTCCACCACTCTGGTTACCCAGTCAAAGAAATCTATGAGATTAGTTAGACAGGACCTTCCTGTTGTAAATCCATGCTGTCTTAGACCTCGTGCTGCTATGGATTCCAGGTGTTGCATTATACTTTTCCTTAAGGTGTGCCTCCGTAATCTTGCCCACTAGTGCAGTTAGACTGACCGGTCTGTAGTTCCCTGCCTCCTCCCTCCTGTCCCTCTTGTGGAACGGGATCACATGAGCCCTTCTCCAGTCTTCTGGGATCTCTCCTGTGCTCAGAGACTCACTAAACAGTTCTGTTAATGGCTTTGCTAGTTCCACCCTTAGCTCCTTTAGTACCCTGGGATGTATGCCATCAGGTCCTATTGCCTTGTCCACCCTGAGCTTAGCAAACTCTCTTGTAGGACCCTTTCTTTTGTGAAGGGACTTGTATACACCTCCCTCCCCCCTGTGCCTATGGTGCTGAGCTGTGGGCCCTGCCCTACCTTCTCCTCAGTAAATACTGAGCAGAAGTATCTATTTAGGATAGATGCTGTTCCTTGGTCCTGCTCTACACACTCCCCCTTATCCCCTTTGATCTTAGCAATACCCCCTCTGGACTTTCTCCTTTCACTAATGTATTTATAGAAAGTCTTGTCCCCTTCTTTTACTGTTTGTGCTAGTGTTTCCTCAGTTTGGGCCTTTGCCTGCCTTACTGCCTTCCCTGCTTTCTTTAGGGAAGTTTGGTATGCCTCCCTGTCCTCGTCCCGCTGCGTTCCCTTATTTCCTGAAGGCCAACCTTCTAACTCTGATCTTTTCTGCTACTGTTTTTGTAAACCAAAGATGTTTCCTCCTTGTTTTGCTCTTCTCCCTAACACAATGGGACGTTGCTTCAAGTATTGCATCCTTAATGCTTGCACACTTGGCCTGTACCCCCTCACCTGTATTTCTTGATCTTATCTGTGTCAATCTTCACCATTCATCACAGATGGATACTGGCCGGAGATCAGGACCCCGCGAGAGCCTTTTTTTTTTTTTTTTTTTTTAAAGGATAGGCGGAGTCGATGCAGCATCAGCGCCGCCCTCGAGGGCGGCATTACGTGGGCGCTCGAGGATTAGCCGTAGGCTATGTCGACTCCGCCCGCCTACCAGTTCTTTGTCTCCCACCGCCGGTCGCCTCGTTGGAAGCCGTGAAGAAATTTGAAGAAGTTTGAAAACTTTAGGCCTTAGACTTTCGTGTTGTTCGTTGATAGTCCGTCGGTCATCCTGCTAGTTCTGGGTTCTGCCTCCACTCGACGTCACCGGTAAGATCTTTCCATTTATTTTAAAGTTTAAGCGACGTCGAGTCTGTTTTTGGTATTTTTTTTCCCGTAGGTCATGTCGCGGTCGGAGGACAAGAAATTTTCTAAGGCGGGGCGGCCCCCTATGCGTCGGTGCCCGTGCGGCCGCAAGTACTCCGTTACCGACCAGCATGACCGGTGTCTCGGCCCGCTTCATGACATGGATTCGTCCGACGCCTGCTTCTCCATGGACCGCAGTGTCCTAGAACAGCAGCGTTCAAAGTAAGGCGAAGCTCCGCCGACTTTCGGGGTAGGGTTCGTTTCGTCTGGCAAAGCGCTCTCGCCCTTCCTCCGGGTCCCTCCGGTTCTATATGGACGAGGAGGAGGGCCTCAGCTTTTGCAGCCTAGTCTTGGCGAGGCTCCTCCCGTGGTGCAGGAGGCCAGTCCTTCCTCCCAGGAGCGGGCGGGAGGCGCCGTTAGTGTCGCCGCCTTGAGAGTGAAGGCTCCCGGTGTCGCTCAGCGGTCCGGAAGGCCGGTCGACGCCGCCTGGCGCGTCGGTCGGCGCCATTCGCGGTGCCATGGCGCCGACTGCCTCTTTGCGCCATTCGCTGCACTGACGCTGCTCACGGCACCGTGATCTCTGGATTCGGCGTTGCCTTTCGCTATGTCTCGGTGCCGAGGTTGAGCATGGCGCGTGGGGCCGAAGCCATCTGTCGTCGCTCTCCGGTGCCGTTCGCGGCACCGAGGGCTAGCGGCGCCGACGTTCCGCCGGAGCCGCTGTGCCGCTTCAGTCCTCGGTGCCGCTCGCGGCGCCGAGGGGCCTGGCGGTGTCGTCGGCGCCGAGGCTGTTGCTGGGGCTGCTGTCAGCGCCGTCTCTGTTCCTGGTACCGCCCCCGGTGCCGGTGGACTTGACGGTGCCTCAGTTGGCCCTAGCTCTGGACCTTTGGTCTGAGCTGCCCTGCCGCCTTCTGCCAGCCCCGCCTGCGGGGCTGTGGAGGGCACGGGTGCGACTTCTGGGCCCTCCACGTAAAGGTCGCCTTCCCCCGCCTCCTACTGCTTGGCTTAGGGCCTCCAGACTCTACCTCTTGGAGTCAGGCTCGAATCAGGCGAGCAGTCACACCCTCGCGGGGTTGCCTGCAGAGGAGGCGAACCGTGGTCTCCACGACGAGTCAGTCAGCCCCCTTCTGAGGGCCGTCGGGTTCCCCCCCGAGGTCGGGGTCAGTGGTACTGACCAGCAGGCTATGGTGCGTGCCACCATAGCCATGCAACCTGGCCTGGGGGGGTTCCTTGACCCCTCGGCGATGGTACCCCCTTCCGTAGTGTGTCTCAATCGCCCAACTTTGGGGCCCATCGGGAAGTCTACAGGGGAGAGGTGCTGCTCCCTGGGTCTCCCCTTCGGGGGCAACCCAGAGCTGCCAGCTACCTAGGCTGGCCCTCACGAGGACCAGGACCCTCTCGGACTCTGAGGGGTCGAGGGGTGTGGGGTCAGTGCGTCGGCCTTTCTCTGGGGTCCACCCGGGCCCTGGACGAAGCCAAAGTGCGGACTTCCGCCCTTCCCCTTCCGGTTCCTTGAGGGGGTCCCATTCTTTGGAGGCAGGGGACCGTCCTTCTGGACCTATATGGCCCCGGTCACCTCACTGGGGGGATTCTTCTGGGCGCAGCCTAGGCAGTACCAACGTAGTTGTACAGCTGTCGGCTGTGGAGTCTTCCAGGACACCCTCCTCGGGTCCGCTCCCTAGCCCTGGCAGAGGTCAGCCGATTCCTTCTCTCGGCTCTGCCCCTATCCCTCTGCCGCATTCTCCAGCGCTCCCAGGCATTTTTGGTCCTACCGGCCCTCTCACCTGGGAGCAGTTCAGAGCGGTGGCTGCTCTGTTCCCTGCCTACGTTAGGGCCATGGACAGCCAGGTTTTTCAACCTCCCCCCAAGCAGCCACCCTCGGAACACATGGTGACCTCCAGCTCCTCATCCCCCTCTTCTGGGGGAGAGGAACCATCTGTCCACATCTCTCCTGCCGCTGATCTCTCCGATTATCAGCGTTTCCTCGTGAGGACCTTCACCTTTCTCCCCTGTCCGTGAGCAATCCAGAGCATGCGGCCCACGCCTTTGTAGGTGATTTCAGTGCGGCCACCCTTGTGGTGCCCCCCTGGCCTGCTCCCTTTCGGGAGGCGTCCATGCGTTTCTGGCAGAGGCCCTTCTCCGGAGTTCCTGCCCCTAGGGACCTCAGCCAGAGGTATTGCGTTCCCCCGGAGTCTCCAGGTTCTATGTCTCATCCGCAGTCCGGATTGATGCACCTAGACACTCCTGACGGGCTTCGCGCCCTCCACCGTGACCGGCCCCCAGATCAAGACTCCTTGGATTTTGACTTCTGGGGGAGGAGGACTTTCTACTCGGCACAGGTGCTTCTCTCCATCTCAGCTCATCAGGCCCACTATGCAGCCTACAACAGGTTCTTGTGGTCAGCGCTAGGTCAGATCCTAGCTGCTTTGCCTGACTCGGAGCAAACCAGGCAAGCCATCGCACACTCTGCACGTGGCCTGGAGCTAGCAAGGCACCAAGCAAGGGCATCTTACGACGCCAGTGAGGTAGCTACCAGGGTCGTAGGGACAGCGATCTGCACCAGGAGATCGGCATGGCTTCGCCTTTCCCGGTTGTCACCCTTGGTCCGGTGTAGGGTGATTTGCTCCGCTCACCAGGGAACCTGTCTCTTTTCCCGTAGGGCAAGATGACGTCTGTCGGGGCAACTTCCTTCCCCCTCCGTGGGGACCCCGTCTCGCTCTCCCCACTCTGGGGCCTCTCCAGGCCCAGAAGGTTCCCCTTAGTGTGTCACCCACTGAGGGCTAGGGACTCTGTCCCTTAGGGTGCAATGAATCACCCCTTCGGGGCTTGCATTCACTCTATATAGATGAATGGTGAAGATTGACACAGATAAGATATAAAAATTACGTACTCTACTGTAATTATGATTTTTCTGTGTATCTTCACCATTCATCACAATCCCTCCCGCATCCCCCTTGGGGCTCCAGTCTCTGGATCCTCCTCCTCTGTGCCTACCCTCTTCAGCGGGGTAAAGTTGGGACACAGGGGGGTAGTTTCTTTCCTAAGGGGTACAGTCGAGTGGCACTCTCTTCTTTTCTACATCTTCACCCCTACGGGTGGGAGCTGGTGTGCCTCCTTCTGTTATCCATCTAACTGTTTAAAAAAAAAAAAAAGTTCCCTTTTTTTCACCAAATATCTTTACAGAGAGAGTATTGAGTCCCTGTACCCTGTCCTTCTCCAGAATAGCCGACTCTGCTTTTGGAGTATTGCCAGTTATTCTGTGCCTTGAATTCTGGCAAGAGAGCTTTGCTACTCCTTGCAGTTCCTATACAGTCTGGTGACGGACAAGGGTCCTGGATCCTTGTTACCTCTCACTCTCCTAAATTTTCTCTCCCCCCTTCCCTCCCTTCTTCCGTTTCCAGAGATTGGGGCCCCTACCCAATCCCCTTAGTCTTATTTCTTCTATGCTGTTCTCTGTCGTTATTTCTCCTTTTAGTTCAGTTTCTCTTCCTTTTCTGTCCTTTGGACTCTCTTGTCCACCCTCCATCCCTTCCTCTTACCTCTCCTCGACTCAGAACTGGTAGTAGTGGTCAGCCACAGCCTAACAGCTAATCCTCGGCGCCTAATGTAATGCCGGCCTCGAGGGCGGCGCGAAGCCGCGTCACCCTACCATCCTTTTTAAAAAAAAAAGGCTCCCGCGGGGTCCTGATCTCCGGCCAGTACCCATTGTGATGAATGGTCATAATTACGGTAGGTACGTAATTTTTATTTGCCAGGGGTAGCTTAACTCTGTTGGCCATCTTATCAAAGTCTGCTCCTCTGAAGTCCCATATTTTTGCCTTGGAATGGGATTATTTAGTTCTAGTGGCCAAATTGAACCACACCATGCCATGGTCACTGGCTCCCAGGTGACCACCTACCTGGGGATCTGTGATCATTTCCTCATTAGTCAGTACTTCATCCCATGCCCTCTAGTCCTGTAACATCTTTTTTGCTGGAAAATAGTGTATTCCTGCACCCTGTTCCTCCCTGTAGGGTACTTGTATGTGTCCATCATATCCCCTGTCTCCCCCTCCTCTCCTCTAGGGAGTACATATTCAGGTCCTTCAACCTGTTCTCATAGGACTTGTGATGCGATCCCTGTACCATCTTTGTTGCTGTCCTCTGAACCTTCTCTAACCTGTCTATGTCCTTATGTAGGTAAGGTCTCCAGAACTGTATACTGTACTCCAAGTGGGGCCTCACTAGTGTCTTGTATAGTGGAATTATGACCTCCCTTTTCCTGCTGGTAATGCCCCGCCTATGCATCCCAGCATTCTATTTGCTTTACCTGCTGCCTTGTTGCACTGTTTCCCTACCGTGAGGTCATCAGAGATGATAACCCCAAGGTCCTTTTCCTGCTTGATGCATGCTATGTCCTCACCACCCAACTGATATGTTCCAGGGTTTGGTGCCCCATATGCAATATATTGCACTGAATTTCAGCTGCCAAACCCTTGACCATTCTTCAAGCTTCTGTAGGTCCCTCCTCATTCTGTCTACACCCTCTGGCGTGTCCACTCTGTTACAGAGCTTCGTGTCATCAGCGAACAGGGAAATTCTGCCTTCTAGGTCCTGCGCAATGTCACTGATGAAGACGTTGAATAGGACCAGTCCCAGCACTGATCCCTGTGGTACCCCATTGGTTACTCTTCCCTCTATGGAGTGGCAGCCATTTACCACCACCCTCTGTGTCCTGCCGCCCAGCAAATTACCTACCCACCGCACTACTGTTCTGCTCGCTCCCATATTCCCCAGTTTGTTTAATAGCCTTTTATGTGGCACAGTGTCAAAGGCCTTGCTGAAGTCCAGATAGGCCACGTCCACTGCCCTCCCCTGATCCACCTCCCTCGTCACCCAGTCAAAAAATTCAATGAGGTTGGTCTGGCATGACCTCCCTCTGGAGAAACCATGCTGCCTTGGGTCCTGTGGTCCGCTGGCAACCAAGTGTTTCACTAATCTCTCCTTCAGTAGTACTTCCATGATCTTCCCCCACTACTAAGGTCAGGCTGACTGGTCTGTAGTTCCCCGCTTCCTCTTTGTTCCTGCTTTTGTAGAAGGGGACTACATCTGCTGTCCTCCAGTCTTTGGGTACCTACCGTGTTTCCAGTGATCGCCTAAACAGGATTGCAGAGTTTCGGACACCACCTCTCTTAGTTCCTTTAGGACCCTGGGATGCACCCCATCTGGTCCCATTGCTTTATCAACTCTTGTTCCTTCCAGTTCCTTTAGGACCCTTTCCCATGTAAAGGGACTTGTGTCCATTTCTGTGCCGTCCCCGGTACTCCCTTTAGGCCCATCACCCTCCTCTTCCTCAGTAAAGACTGAGCAGAAATACCTGTTCAGTATGTCAGCTTTACTGTTGTCATCCTCCACGCGGCCCCTATCCTGCCCCTTCAGTCTCACTATCCCTCCCTTTGCCTTTCTTTTTTCACTTGTGTACCTGTGAAAGGTTTTGTCCCCTTTATCCACTGATTTTGCGATGCACTTTTCTATCTGAGTTTTGGCTTCCCTTACTGACCTCCCTTTGCTTCTCCTGGTACTTCTCCCTATCCCATTCTGCCAGAGTCATTTTGTATTGACCGAATGCATTCTTTTTGGCTTTCACTTTCTCCGCTACCTCCTTGGAAAACCATAATGGCCTCTTCTTCCTTTTTTCCTTGCTAACCTGCGTAATGCATAATTCTGTTGCTCTTGTAATCCCCATTTTAAATATTGCCCACTGTTCCTCAACCCCTGGTTCCCGCCCCATTCCCATTAATGCCTCTTTCAGGCATCTCCCCATTTTCCCAAAGTCTGCCCCCTAAAATCCAGGATACATGTTTTTGTGCAGTTTGGTTCTGCTCCTTCTGTGATTTCAAACCACAGTGACCGGTGGTCACTGTTTCCCAGGTGCTCCCCCACTGTTACCCCCATCACACTGTCCCCGTTTGTGAGCCTAAGGTCCAGTATTGGCTTCTGCCGAGTTGGTTCCATGACCAGTTGCTTGAGGAAGGCACCCTGAAGGGAGTCTAGGATAAATCTGCTCCTGGTTGATGCTGCTACGGGGAGGCTCCAGTCCATGTCTGGAATATTGAAGTCTCCAACCAGCACCACCTCACCCTTGTCTGCCATCCTTTGGATGGCTAGCGTCGGCTCCTTATCTGTTTCTTCCTCCTGGGCTCGTGGTTTGTAGACCTTTGAGTCCTTTTTTTAACAAGGGAGCATTCTAGCACCTTGGGGAGTATTGGAGTGGCTCTTACCTTTTTATATCCCAGGGCTGGCTTTACCTACTAAAGTACTCTCTTGTAGCATCAGTAGGATTCATGATCCCATTAAGCATTATAGCTGCAAATGTTCCACAGAGAGAGAGAGAGAGAGGCCGGATGTGCTGTTTTTACCAGAGACTCCTCTGTCTCAATCACAAAATCAAAAATGTTTGAAGTTAGAATTTGATTTGGTACAATAAATGTGGCTGAGGCGGGGTTGTGGGATAACAGATGGACCAGACGCTGAACTTTAAGTTCAACACACAATCCCTGTGTGATGTTTATTCAAAATGCAGAAGATAACTTTTAGCAATGGCATATCCCTTCTTCAGAACATCAGCTTGTAGCAACAGACTTTGCAAGTCTTTACACTTCGCCAGCACCTACTGACTCACTGATCTACTTAACAATTGAGATTCAGCCTCCACCCCTATGCGGGCACTGTTTGCTTGGGTTGTGGGGGCTCAATAAAAAAACAAACAAAAAAAACAAGCTAAAAACAAAGAACCTCCGTGCAGAAGCACTGAAACAAGGGTTACCCCCAAAGGACATTGACAGTAAGTCAAGTTTCAAAGAAACTCATCATCACACATACTTCCCCAGTGCAAAGCATCATTGGATATATGCAGATCAATATGACATTTCAGATGGTCTCAGTTTACAGCAATTTACATGCATTTTAAATAGCACAACCAACTTAATTTTTATAATAAACTAGTACTTTTCCCTTTATCAAAAACACCTAGTGCCATGGTATTTTCAACATTTACAGTGTTCATAAACAGAAGGTATATACATCAAGATATTTTATGACATAGTAGTGTTTATTACATACTAAATCCAACAGCAGTAAACACAGCCTGTTGTTTTACATACGCTCGGAGGTCGCCACAATAACCTCCCTGCATGAGGACCTGAGAGGGGAAAAAGAAAATTAGAGGACACTACCATAGTCAAGAAAGGGAAGGGGGTGTAGGTGGCCAACCTTATGGACTAGAAATTGTAAAGGATGTATTAGGCTAAGAAATCAATCTAAATCTTTATTTAACCAGGTGAGCACCATTGAGCAAAGCTCATTTTCGAGATGGACGTGGACAGATACTTAACAGTACATAAGAAGGGGTTACATACATAAGCAGTACATACAAAGGGATTACTTACACAAGGCATTACAGCAGAACCATGATACAGATGTAAAATGAACAAATAGCAATGTACAATATATGGAATAAATGAGAATGTCAATCTAGAGAGCAAACCTATGCAAAATATACATAGAGCTTGCCAGTAGGCATAAGTGAGAGGGTCTTAGATAAGGTATAAAAGTAGAAGGTTGATTCCAGTAAAAAAAAAAAGGGGGTAGAAGAGTGGAAGCATATGAAGGCAGGGGTGTCTAAGAGAGAAGGTCATTGTTTGCTGGGGACTGGTGACAGCAGCCGAAGAAGGAAAATAAGGGGCTCCAAAGTTGCAGATGGTGGGGTAGGGTTCTTCAGTGTGGTCATTAAAGGAAAGTCTGTGTTCTGTCCAGACCCCCAGGTATTTGAACTTGGTGACATAATCCAGTGGTTCGCCTAGAAGTGTGGTAATCTGAGGTAAGGTACCTTGGGAGGCAAGGTTAGTTGCATTTTACAGAAAAGAACATTGCTTTTTTTTTTTTTTTTGCATTTAAAAGAAGTTTCTGAATCAATAGCTGTAGTTGCAGCTAATTAAATTCCTGTTGTAGAGCTCTGTATGGTGCCTCAGGAGTAGATCTGCTAATGTATAATACCGTATCATCTGTGAAAAGATGTATGTTGGCGGATTTAATACTAACATCGATTCCATTATTATATATCGCAAAGGGCAATGGACCCAATGTGGAGCCCTGCGGTACGCCCCTCAAAAGTGGTTTTAGTGGTGAGAATTCCCCTTCCGCTTTTACCTGCTGCTGACTGCCTGTAAGGTAATTCGAGAACCAGAGATAGGGGCTCTAGGCCAATGTTATGGAGGGATACAAGAAGCAGGTCATGGTCGACAGTGTTGAATGCCTTGCTTAGGTCCAGAAATGCTGCACAAACGAAGTTCGTGGTATCCAGTTCACACTGCTAGTCATTAGTCACCTTTGCAAGTGCCAAAATGGTGCTACGACGAGGTCTAAAGCCCGACTGTAATGGGTTAAGCAAATGTGCGGATTCTAGGTAGTTCCTGAGCTGTGCACTCACTATTTTCTCCAGCAAGTTAGATAGTATTCGGAGTAGGGAGATTGGCCTGTAGTTATTGAGGTCCCTAGGGTCACTGAATTTGAAAAGGGGAATCACGTGGGCAGTTTTCCATAAGGAAGGAAGATCACCCTTCAAAAGGGATAGGTTAAATAGATGCGTAATTGGCACAGCCAGAATACGATGACTGAGTTTCAGGACAAAGGGGTCTGCACCAGCACTCTTCCTGATATCTAGATGTAACAGTAGGTCCTCAACTTCTTTCAAGGATGTAGGCTGAAGGGAGAATGCATTACTGGTGACAGGAGCGTCTGGGTCCTGTATGCCAAGTTGAGAGTGGCGGTTACTGGCAGGGGAGGTATCAAAGGCTAACCCTGCAGTAGCGAAGTGGTTGTTGAGAGAGTCTAGGATTGTCGACTTATCTGAAACTGTGGTAGCACCAATAGTAATTTTTGTGGGTAGGGAGGTTGGGGATGTATGACCTTCATTATCCTTAAGGTTTTTCCAGAATTTAGAAGAGCACTTAGAGGAAGAATCAAGTTCAGTACGGAAATAGTTTGCCTTCGCCTCTCTAGCCATCTTGGTACATAGATTCCTAGCCCTCCTAAGCACAATCCAGTCAGCTGGGAGCTTTGTGTTCCGAGCTGTTTTCCAAAGCGAATCTCTTGAGCAGGGAGGCCTTCAGGTCTGTTGTAAACCACCGGCATGATTTTTTTCTTGGAGCGGACTTTAACCAAGGGTGCATGCTTATCCAGTGCCCCTAGCACGATTTCCTGGAAGATGTCATATGCAGCGTTTTACTGAATTTGCTAGGTAGAAGTCCTGCCAACTCCAAAAATCCCACAGGTCAGAAATGAAAGCGTGGGGGTCAAAATTACGATGACTACTCCTTGTTGATAAATTTGGATGTGGATGGTGATTTCGAGGTGGATCTTACACAGGCAATGAAACAGTGGTCACTGATATCGGAGAAAAACACACTAGCGTGAGAAAACAGATGAGGTTTGTTTACTAAAATAAGATCCAACAGTGTGCTATTATTTGGGTTCTTCTTATTAGGGCTCATTGCTTTGGTACTAAGTTGTAATAATCCAAAGGAGTCACAATTATATTTAAGGGGTGTGGAGACATTGGAAAACCAGTCCAGATTTAGGTTTTCTAGTATGATAATCTCCGAGGATAGGGATCATAGTGTGTTGCTAAGGTGGTCTAAGAACTGTAGTCCCACTGACGGAGGCCTATAGCATCCTATGACACAGAATGAGACTGAAGAGGAGAGCTCAATTTTGAGAGTCCGGTTTTCAAATTATTTGGGAATCTAGGTCGAGTCGATGACTGAGGCAGAAAATGTATCTTTAACCTGGTTGGCAATTCCTCCTCCTCTTGCCTGTCTATCAGTTCTGAACAAGTTATACAATGGGATATTTACCTCGCAGTCTGCGGTACCTGGTCTGAGCCAAGAGTCCGTTACCACCAGGACATCAGGCATAGTATGGCATATCCAGGCCTGAATAGAGGCAAGCTTCTTTGAGAGGCTACTCACATTGATATGCATAAAGCTCACACCTTTAATACTGAGTAGGTCTGCAGGAAATGAGATTGCAGCCGGGGGACCAGGGTTAAGTTCGACATTGCCTGAGCACAACAATGGAAGCGGCAAAGGTTTCTTACTGACTCCTATGAGTAGCCTCTGTGCTCCAATCCATTCTCGTTTGCAGGGATTATTCGAACCACCAGGGTGGTTCGAATCAGTGGAGGAGATACCGGTGATGCGGCTTGTGAGGCCAAAAGCAGCAGGCTGCATGGTGTGGGACCGCAGCTTCACTCCGTGGAGGTCGGGTGAGATTTCAGCCCTAAAAAGGCGATCTTTTCTTAAGCGTTAAATCTGCAGTAACTGCTTCCCTCTTAAGGTGGGGGATAATCCCACTGCTAACACCAAGAAAGAGAAGAACTGTTGCAACATATTTAAGAAAAGGTTGGTCCTCAAGAGAGGCAGGAGCTCCCTGTCACATATGCAATACATGGGACAGGAAGGTGGTAAGCAGTCTGCAATTACTGCTTCCCTCTTAAGTTGGGGGATAATCCCTCTGACACCAAGTCTGTGGAGGGGTTGTGGGATGACAGATGGACCAGACACCGAACTTCAAGTTCAACACACAGTCTCTGTGTGATGTTTATTCAAAATGCGGGCAATAACCTTTAGCAATGGCGCATCCCTTTTTTAGTACATCGGTTTGTAGCAACAGACTATACAAGTCTTTACACTTAGCCAGCACTGACTGACTCACTGATCTCTAGTCTACTTAGCAGTTGATTCAGTCTCCAAACCATGAGAGCCCTGTTTGCTTGGGTAGTAGGGGCTCAAATTAAATGTAACACAAAAAAAAGCTAAAAACAAACAACCTCCGTGCAGAAGCACTGAAACAAGGGCTACCCCAAAGGGCATTGACAATAAGCCAAGTTTCAAAGAAACACAACATCACAGATACTTCTCCAATGCAAAGCATCATGGGATATATGCAAATTAACATGAAATTTCAGATTCTCAGTTTACAGCAATTTACATGTATTTTAAATAGCACAACCAACTTCATTTTTTATAATAGTCAACTAGTAGTTTTTACCTTTATCAAAAACACCTGGTGCCATGGTATTTTCAACATTTACAGTGTTCATAAACATAAGGTATATACATCAAGGTATTTTATGACATAGTATGTAATAAGCACTACTAAATCCAACAACGATAAACACAACCTATTTTACATACGCTTGGAGGTCACCACAGTAACCTCCCTGTACGAGGACCTGAGAGGGAAAAGGAAAAATCAGAGGACACTATAGCATAGTCAAGAAAGGGGGGGGGGGTGCCCATAGGTGACCAGCCGTATGGACAAGAAATGGTAAAGGACAGATTAAGCTAAGAAATAGAAGAACTGTTGCAACAGATTTAAAAAAAGGTCAGCCCTCAAGAGTGGCAGGAGCTCCCTGTCACAGTGGCATGAGGCAAGGCACAGCGATTTCTTCTTCCCAAGGGAACACTGTTTTTATTACCAAACAAAGTTGTTGAGAAGGAGGGTAGGCTTATAATTTTGATCAGGCATCTCTATGATTTATTGGTTACTTTGGCAAGTGTTCTCCCCCTCTCTCTTGGAAATATGCTTCTGTTTCCGCACTTTTAAAACTTGTCAGATACCCTGTTAATCTAGCCTCCTATTATCTTATAGCAATAATAAATGATTATAAAATTATTCAGAGTATGAGCCAGAAGGTTAGACGATATTCTTCCACGGCTGTTATATGGGGATCAGGCAGTGTTTGTAAAAGACAGACCCATGATAGCGTGCTCTGCACATTGCAATTAATGGATTATGCTGTGCAGGGCTCTCTCTTCCTCTGGTGGTTGTAAGTTTAGATGCCGAAAAGGCATTCAGCAAGGTATCATGGCCCTTTTTGTGGGACACCCCACCCTGTTCCTCATGGCATTTCCAGCTGAGGTGATTAAACTATTTCAAGCCTTGTATGCCTTCCCCCCCCCCCCACACTTTTTATTTTAGGGTGAAAAAGATTCACCTCTGATTCCATGATGTAGGACTACCCTCTATCCCCTCTACAATTTGCAAATTATATTGAACCTTTAGCTGCAGCTATTGATAAGGTGGAGGGCATCCCACTAGGGGACCTCTCCTATAAATTAGCCTTATTTGCAGATTGTTATTCTTGCGTTGACTTCCCCGGAAACTTCTCTCTTGGGGGTATGGATTCACGGACGAGTTTAAAACCTTGTGTGGTTTCAAATTGAATGTCTTAAAAACAGAGCTGTTAGCATTTCATTTTGTCTCAGAGCTGTTAGCATTTCATTTTGTCCCTTCTCCTGCACTGAGAACTCCATCTTTTGGATGAGACTTTAAACGGAGGTCCCATCTGCCTGGATTGATGGTAGTTCAGGAGGATGTTAAAGATCCCATGGCACTTATCGAAAAGAGTAGGGGATTTTCCCCGGTGTCCTGGCCAAATTTCCCTCATTCACTAAAATTACCACCAACAGCTTAATCTGGTTCAAGGTCAGTTGACATTCATCTGTATCCCCCTCCCCCCGCGTCATGCCTGAAAATAGGCAGGATTTGTCTAGTGCACTTACCCGGTCAATAAAAACTAAATAAAATAAAAATATTAGATGGAGTAGGAGGGCATTAAAGTATCTAGGAATCGCCTTCACTAATAAAATCTTTCCCATCTGCAGTTAATAAATTGAGTCCATCACTCAGCAGATAGCTGAAGATCTTCTCTTCTGGGCCCAGCTTCCCTCCCTTTATTTTTATTTTTTTATCCAGAATTGAAACAATTCGCTAACACATCTTGCCTAGACTCCTATATTTCTTACAGACTCTACAATTGACGCATACCAAATTCTTTTCAATACTGGGATAAAAGAAAAATTGATAAAAAATAAATAAATAAATAAAATTGATTAAACAAAAGAGCCTGATAACCGTGGGGCTGGATGACAGGATAGTCAGTGGGACAGTGTATATGGCTCTGACGAAGGCTTTCAACCGGGTAAACCACTCCATTCTGCCCTATAGGCTATCTGGGATCAGCTTACATTCTGATGCTGTCTAGTGGTTCAGGACTTTTTTGTAGGGAGGAAATGGAAGGTACAAAGGGTTTGGAATTGGTACCCAACTGCCAAATTTAGGTAGATTTTTTCCGTTGGACAGGTAAAGTCAGCAGTTTAAAGCACCCACCCGGTGCCTTGTGTTCAGCTCACTCCCCTCATTGCCGGCTCTGGCAGGGCATGAAATATGTGCTGTTTCCATCTGGAAATGTCTTTTCCGAGTTGGATGGAGGCAGTGTAAGGGGCAGCACCATGTTAAGCACAGGACCAGTGTGAATGAGAGAGGAGATGGGTTAAAGTATGAGGGCAGGTGCTGTTTCAAACATGAATCACAGCACTCACCTTAAGAAGGAGGACGAGTTGCCAGGGCATAACAGGAGGGCCTTAATGGAGATATTATATAGTGGAAATAAGCAGCATTTTTTCATGTGTCAATCTTTTTGGATGAAGGATCCTTATGACATCACAGAGGACACTGATTAGGTAAGCATGGTAAGCAGGGAGTGGAGAGTTTTCCAGAATGTAGCCAGCATGAGGTGACAGGCCTCAAGTTGAGTCTTGAAGAAGCCAGCTTTAGCAGAATGCACGGCCTTGGTTCATGAATTTCTCCAGTGTTCCGCATGGCTGATGATCGGTGACTTTGGAAGAGGCTTTACATTTTTTTCCAAGCTTTGTCTCTAGCTTTGAAAAGTTTCACTAGCTGAGGGGAGATCCAGGGGAGGTGCCTGCGCCGTAGGTACAGCTTTTTTATTGGGGCGTGGGAGTTCCAGATACTGAAGAAGGTGGTGTTGACGTCCACCAATGCAGAGTCTATATCCAGGACTGTGAAGACTCCGGACCAGTCGGCTAGGTAGAGATCAGCAAGAAGTGCCTGCTGATTGAGGGATCTTAGGGGCTTGAACCACATATATTTAGGTGGGGCGGGGGGGATGCTTTCTGCGCAGAAGGTAATATGATGGTCGCTGAAGGCATCGGAGGTGCCAGATGAGGAAAATTTGAGGGTGGGAGGTTAGAATCCAGTCCAACAGCGAGTAGTTGGAGGAGTGGGAGTTTAGTCTAGTAGGGTCGGAGACTAGCTGTGTGAGGTTGAGGGCCTCCATTTCTTGGGTGATGGCTTTGAAACGCTGATCGAGCCAGTTAATGTTGAAGTCACCCAGGATTAGGAGCGCGCCCAAGACAGCAGATGAGGTAAGGATGGTGAGTTTGGAGACCACGGAGGGGGGAGGTGCTGGGGGAGAAATAGCAGTCTGCGACAAAGAAGGGCGAAGAGGAAGGGAAGGTCAGTTTGACGTGTATGATCTCATGCAATTTTGGGGCAGCCTCCTGGGAGACAATGGAAACCTGTAGGGACTTGTGGAAGTAGATAGCGACATCACTTCCGCGCTTACCCCTGTCTTGACGGAGGATGGAGTACCCTGGAATGGAGACTATAGTGTCTGGGACTTTGGCGGATAGCCAGATCTCAGAGATGCAGAGGATGTCGGGGGAACAGTGCGATGTCCAGGCCTTGATGTGATCAAGTTTGGGCAGAAGGCTCCTCGTGTTTAGGTGAAAGATGCCCAGCCCGTTTGCATGCGGAAGGTTGGAGACCAATGAGACAGGTCCAGGGTTAGGTTCAATATTTCATTTTATTTACTAATATTTCAGAGATGCACCTTTGAGCCAGGGCTCATTTACAAAGGTTCCACGTCATACATTTACAGAGCAGTATTTGGATGAAACACAAGCAGTACAAAGATCAGGACAAGCATTTCAGTAATATGACCTTCACTCGACCTGGAAACAAATAGGTAGCTGCTACGAGGTAGCATTGTCAGGGTAGGCAAGAACATAGGTGAGAATGGGAAGGGGAGAAAGGGCAGGTGAGGAGGGAGGGTGGGTTCGATGATGTCCCATAGGGGTTTAAGTTAGGTATATAAGTGCATTCACTGTCAGATTACTGACCTATAAAGCCCTTCACGGCCAGGGACCAGACTACCTGCAAGATTTCCTGGTTCCTCATTGCCTGGCTCACACTCTCCATTCCACCGAGGGATGCTTCCTGGTGGTCCCCAGGGCTGGGTTGCAGCAGCTGGGAGATTTGGCTTTCTCCATTGCTGCACCAGCCCTGTGGAATTGGTTATTTGAGGGAGACACCCTTGGTGGAAACCTTTAAGAAAGGGCTAAACAACTGGCAGTGTTCATTTCAGGCTGCAGGATCGCGCCACTGGCACGCCTGACATGTGGCCTGACCCATCTTCATATTGCGGCTTGGGTCTTTTGCCGCACCTGCAGCTTTAAGAATCCTGGGCGCACGTACAGGGCGCGCGTGCACTTTAAGTCGTCCACAGATACAGCGCACTGAAACTGTCTTGGGGAGGGCGTGTCATGCTGGAAAAGAGGAGGGACAGCTTGTCTGCTCGGGATTGCCGTCCACAGACACAGCACACTGAAATTGTCTTGGGGAGGGTGTGTCATGCTGGAAAAGAGGAGGGACAGCTTGCCGGCTCAGGAATGCCCCCGGCCCCAGGGGGCATGTCGGGTTTACAGACCGACTCGGATCATGCCGAAGGAAAATTTCTTAACCCCTTGGGGGCATATCGGGTATGGAGGAGGAGTTGAGAACAATGCACTGGACAGGATGCCAACCGTAGGAATGCCGTGGCACAATGCTGAATAGATGGATTTGTTAAATCTTTGCTATAAATCGGGAATCAAATTATATGTGCACCAACCTGGCGCAGCTCTGAGTGCAGACACAGTAAATTATCTCTCGACTGGCACACGCACACACACACACACACACACACACACACACACACACACTAAAGGGGTAAAGGTAGAGGTGTATTTTCTAAGTACTGTTATGTTGGTGGGCTATGTTGAACCTTTTATCTACTAGCTTTGTATGTCAGGTAACACTCCGAAGTGGCAACCACACAATTTTCCTGTTTTAGCAAATAATTGCCTTTGCGTGACCTGAGCTCTAAGGGATCTGCTAAGGAGAATGATAGATTTGTGTGGTTGCCAGTTTGGAGTGCTGCCAACATGTAGTTAGTAGATAAAAGGTTACACATAGCCCAGGAGCATATGAGCACTTAGAAATACATCTCTGCCTTTAGTGTGTGTTCCGATCGAGAGATAACAATTTGTTTCTTCACTCGGAGCTGCGCCAGGCTGGTGATCATGCAGTTTTCACCCATTGCAGCAAACCGAGATCAGCATGTGGTTTTTTTTTTTTTTTTTTGGGGGTAAACAAGAAGTTTGCAGATCTGAGTGAGCATTCAATTTGAGTGGCAGCTTTAGCTACGAACTGCAGCAACACAGTCATTGGGGGATGGTGTTTCTGACAGTATTCAGCCACAGAATGGCTGATTTGGATGCAAGGGGCTGGCGCTTCTGTTGTGGACCATGTGATGTGCATGATCACATCAAGGCCTGGACATCGCACTGTTCCCCTGACATCCTCTGTATCTCTGAGATCTGCACATGGTACAGAACAGAGCTATCAAAACCGTGCCGTTTCCCTTGTTGCGCACTTTGGTGTCACCTTCGTGGAGTGAGCTGCTTCAGCTTGTACTTCTTTAAAGACTGAGCTGTATTTGCGTTGGCACTATAATCGCTGATTCTGATAGTGTATACTATCAGGCATATTTAGCTGTGAGAGTCAGAGAGTAGACTTTGGATTATTTTGTGAAATCTATATTATAGACAAATGGACTGATACTAAAACGATTGTGATAGGGGAGGGTAGTTGAGACTACAGCAAGGCAGAGCTGTGGGGCCCCCTGCCCTCTGAACCATCTACCTACTAAGAAAAGGCAAAGAAAATAAATTGCTTTTCCAGAACTACTTAAAGTGAAGAAATATAAAGCCAGAGTTGACATTTTATAGAACAGTCAGATCTCTGTGTGGGGGAGGGTTGCTTTATCTCACCTAATAGCAGAATTCAATTGCAGCACAGAAAAGGTAGAAATTGATGCAAAGGGTGTGAGGGGGCTGTCTAGTTAAGTTAAAAAGTCACAGTAGACTTAAAAGAATTGAAAAAATAAATGGATAAGAATACAGGAGAGGGGTTGGGTGTGTGTAAAGGGGGGGCTGTCTTTTTCACCTTTTTTGTCTCCATCTGATTACACTGCTTGAGCAGTCAATATCTGAAACTGTGAAGGAAAGCGGATTAATAAATATCTGTCTGAATTCCACCTCCTCCCACAAAAATTTCAAACTGTGTGTGAGGCAAGCTGCAGATTTCATAATCATTATTAAAAATAAATAGCAGCCACACTGACTGTGAATTAAGCCAGAGTGTGGGGGACATATTGACGGCATCCACTGGCAGGAACCTCAGAAGATTAAAACAAAATCAAATATTTTATCACAGCAAGGAAGTGAGGGGGCTGAATCTTGAACTTCTGATCTCATGTAGTTTACTGCAGGTAGAGAAATAAATTTATTAAGAGAGTCTAAGAAGTGAACTTGAAGTAAAGAAGCAAGGGGCAGGGCTCTGTCTTTGCTTTTACACATTGGAGTCAGATAGGAAAAGCCAGAGAGCTGCATTATTAAAAGGAACAGTCAAAAAAAAAAAAAAGAAAGATATCTGCAATTAGAAAAGGAAATAAGACACAGCAGAAACTTCAATTTTAGAAAGAAGCAGGGTGGGTGGGACAGAAAAAAATAAAGGAGCAAACAGACAGTGACTGACTGCTAGTGTGTGTGTTCTGAATTCCCTCTGACTGTACTCTCTACCTTGTTTGCATAAGGTGTATTAATGTAAAAATACAATAAGACTCAGACACAGGACATTTGTCAGAAATTGTTTTTTATTAAAACTTTTTGTCAGTGACACACCGACCCCATTATTCGGCATTCTTACTTCCTTCCTCAGTCGCCCTTCTCGTAAGAACTAGAATATACAAAAAACAAGGCCTGCTGCAGCTTTTATAAAATAAAGCAATCATGGCAAAAAAACAAGTGAACATTAAAAAAATTTTCAGGTCTTCTGCACCTAAGAGACTATGTACTGCTGCATCAGGGTCTTCTAAAAATTAAAATGGGAGCAATGTTGTGCCAATTCTGTCCTCCGAGAAGCAGACTGTGTTGTCCGTCACTCTGGCGGACACACAGTTGGGACCTGGTGACAGTGCTAGCCAGTCACAACTTGATTTAGAGTCTGCTGCTTGTGAACCACTTAGTGGCCAGTATTAAACGTAATTTTCAGGGCCGCTGGCTCACAATGTACAGGTGGTTGAGATATAATTCAGAAAAAAATGTGGTGACTTGTGCTGTGTGCATCAGTAGAAAGAAACAAAATACTCTGACTTCTGGCACTGACAATTTCAGGACAAGCACCCTGACTAGGCATGCTGACTCGGCAGATCAGAGATGCTATGGCAGCTGAAAATATGCAGGGGGATTTGCAGCATGCATTCAGAAAAGCTATATCTGAAAAGAACAAGCTATTCTAGTTGCCATGAAGTGTGTTTATTGGATGGCCAAAGAAAACTTGCCAGTTCATAAATATACAAGTTTAATGGAATTTTTGTCTAGTTTAGATTGTCCTTTTGTTGACAGACTGTCTGTGGCCAAGAATGCCTCGTATTCATCAGAAACTACAGCCAATGACATCCTCGAATGCATAGCCTTGGTAATTAGGCAGGAGACAAGTGAAAAATTAGAAAATAGCCCATACATCACAATAATTTGTGATGAGAGCACAGACATCACTGTCGCCAAAAAACTAGTATGCAAGAGTGCTTGATCCTGAAAGTTTTGTTCCATATACTCATTTTCTATAGAACTTACAGATCTCTGATGCCACTGGAGCAGGGATAACTAAAGAATTAAAGCAATTCCTAGCCAGGAAAAAAACTAGCATGAAAAAAGTAATGGGATTGGGACGTGACGGAGCAAAAGTCATGACAGGGACTGATGAGGGAGTCACTGGGCACATGCTGCGTGAAAACCCAATGCTAGTAAATATATATTGTGTTGCTCATAGGGTTGCACTATGTCATTCACAAGCAGCAGACTCTGTCCCCAACTTAAAAGAATACCAAGTGGTTCTAACTGGTATTTTCTACCATTTTAAAAGATCAGCCAAAAGAGTTGACAAACTAAAACAAATACAAGAAATGCTGGAGGGACCAACTCTAAAAGTGAAGGAGGTCCATGATGTGAGGTGGATAGCAGTTTACAAAGCGGTTGAGACTGTTCATGACACCCTAGACTCCCTTTTCACTTTTTTCTGCAATGAGACGGATGCTAGAGCAAAAGGTTATGCCTTAAAAATGTCCAAATATGACTTTATAATGACAACCTATATGCTAATGGATGTAATTACCCAGCTTAGTGTAGTGTTTCAGAAAAGAGATCTGGACATCTCGATGGTCCATGTCAGTCTAGAGAAGTGCTTCTCTGATTTAGAAAAAATAAAATCTGGAACAAAGGAAAAAATGTATCTACTTTACATGAAGTGGAGAAGGATATCCAGGAAGATGAGGAGGGAAGGCTGGTGTTCAAGGGGCATCACATACTAAGGGAAGGCAAAAACCTTTCAATCAAGGACCATTTCATTGACGAGTTGGTTGCAAATTTGAAAGACAGATTCCCTGGGTATGACAGAAACAAGTTGGCTGCTTTTGGAGTACTGGGTCTTAGGCCTGTCAGCAGCGTTTCTGAAGACTATCTTGAAACCTGGGGAATGAACAAATTCACGTGCTGCTTGATCATTACAGTCAAGAGCAGAGACACAAACAGTTTGAGACAGTGGCACCACCACTTGTGGATGTAGACTGCACCAAAGCAGAATGGGAACTGCTGAAGCCACTTGTTGTGAGATAGGGATACCCGAGGGACAACATGCAAACTCTTTGGGGTTTCATAAACAAATATCATAAGTCAGACTTCCCAAATCTTTTGACACTGGCTGCATTGGCATTAACTGCCCAAGTCCATACAGCAGACTGTGAGAGGGGCTTCAGTGCCTAGAACATTGTAAAAACTAGCATGAGAAATAGACTGTCTGCTACTTGAGTCAATGATCTGCTGACTGTTGCGGTTGAGGGACCTTGCCAGGCTGAATTTGATTTTCTTTCTGCAGTCAATATTTGGAGGGGGGAAAAAAAACAAAGGAGGTTATTCTAGCATGGGGACTGCACTGACTGACTTATAGTCCAGCACATAACCGAACTGTGATTGATATTTTAATGTATCCCTCTTGATATCATGCCTCATATTAAAGTAATAATAGGTAATAAAGATCTCAATATAGTTAGCCTGATAACCTTAGATCTGTAACTGCTATCAGGACTCTAACTAGGGCTGTTTATTAATGCCTCTGTGTATTCTTCCAAAATGATTAATATCTCTCTCTCTCTCTCATAAGAGTGCAAGGGTGGTGCTTTTTTTTCTTTCTTTTTTTTTTGCTAGCAGAAATTCACAGTTTACCACTTTGAGAACAGACACTACTACTGGATGGACACAAGACCTCTGGCTGTTGCCTCAGGCCTATGATCTTGATTGATGCTCGGCAGTGACAGAGATGACAGTGCCTTCTTGTAAACTGCTATCCACCTCTGACATGTAAATGCCATTTATTTTCTGAGTCACAATTCACACCTCCCCTGTTCTGCACTTGCTATAATAGTTCATCAACTTATGATACTGATGCCGCGTTAGTTAAAATTCTGTATACAATTTTTTAAAGAAATGTCCTGTGTGACCCACATTTTTCCTGAAATGACCCACCTTTTCAGTGGCCAGTGGGTCATTTGACCCACCAAATTTGGTTCTTAGAATGAACGCTGAGCTGGCCCAGTGGCACTGAAGGCTGAGGCACTGGGCGCCTTACCTCATGTTGCACCGTGCAACCTAAGTTCAGGAATGACCTCGGGTTGACTGGGAGCCGGCTGGGGGCGGATTGAGTGTCTGTCCCTCCCGGGAGGTTATGCCCCGTAGTTCCGTTCCCATAGAGTGGAGTTCTGATGGGAAGCGTAGGTGGGAGGGGGCAGTGGCGATTGCCTGGGGTGGAGTGGAAAAGGCCAAGCCGGTACCTGGTGTGTGTATGTGTGCACCTCCGCATGCACGTGTGCATCTGCCGGAGTCCTGGACTCCGGGGAGCACAAAGGGGGAAAAACTGCAAAAAACTAATGAAAAAAAGGGCTAAAGACATTTTTATTTAACCAAGCATATGATCTGTATAATTATTGAAAACCTTATGTTCTGCTGACTGTCTTCTTTATGGTAGATGTGTTTAATCTGATTTACTTGGGGCTAAAGAAATTTTTATTTAGCTAAGCATCAAATATATATAGTTATTGAAAACCTTATATTTTGCTGACTGACTTGTTGATGGTAGATGTGTCTAATCTGTTTTACTTACTCTGCAATGTAATTGTTGGAAGTTCTTTTGATAATGTTTTTAAGAAATTGTACAGGGCTCTGAGCCTCCGGGAAGGGGCACTTTTATAATTGCGCCATGCGCAACCCACTGATGCGCCCCAGCACGATATTCAAACTGGGATTGAGCCTGGCACAAATCCCGATGCACTGGAGCGCATCAGTAATGTATGTGGCGCAGGTGGGGGGCGGGGGCGTGCCCATGCATACTCCGCACATCCCGATATTCAGCCTGGGATGTGCAGAGCCCATGCATGTGCAACCCCTACCTGCGCTGCACACAGGTGAGCCAAAAAAAAAGAGCAACAGCTGGCCACCGGTGAGCTGCTGTATTGCAGGGCACAACACGGCAGCTGCCACCTGTGGCCCGAGCTCCGGCCTCACCTTCATGGCGGCGCCCCCCCCATGTCTGATCACGGTGGTCCAGTGGACCGCTCGCAGCCTAATCGTGGGCATATGTAGTAACAGAAATGTCCAATATCCCTGGTGGTCCAGTGGACTGCTGTCACCGATCGCAGGTGTCAGTAAAATAAATGCCAAACCAGTCAACCCTGGTGGTCTGCGGTACCCGCCCCGGTCAGTGGTGAGGCTGCTCGCGATGCCTGCCAACTGACACTGTGCGGTGAGGGCTGTCACCCATTGGTCCACAGTGTGAGCCAGTGGGTGTGCAGCCATAGCCATACTACATATCCAGATATGTGAATGGATCCATTCACATATCCGGATTGTGTAGGTGGTATGGGCTGCACACCCATTGGCTCACGCCAGGACCAGTGGGCGACAGCCCTACACGATGGTGTGGGGCGGCAAGCGGGTGGAGAGTTGCCGCCCGCCGCTGACCGGGGGAGCGGGTGGTGGGGCTCAGTGGGCGGGTGGGAGGGGGGTACCGCTAGACCACCAGGGTTGGATTGGTGTGGCATTATTTTGTACTGACGCCCGCGATCGGGCTGCAAGTGATCCACTGGACCACCAGGGATAGTGGACATTTCTATTACTACATATGCCTGCGATCGGGCTACGAGCAGTCCACTGGACCACCAGGGATATTGGACGTGTTCATACATGTACACATGCCCGCGATCGGGCATTGAGGCACTTTGCCGCGATATGCAGAGGACGTCGGTCCCCGACGGCTGCAGCCTGGCAGGGCACCAGGCGCAAGTCGCTGGGGATTGGTGCACCTGCATGTAAATGGGGCCATAATGTCATGCAGATGGCCCCATTTGCGCCTTGCATGCATTATGGCCCCATTTGCTTGTGCACTTTTGAATATCACGGTTGTTGTGCCTAGCGCAATGGAACTTGCGCTAGCGCATCCCACTGCTCCATTCTGGCCACTTGCGCTGGCGCAGTGCTACTGCACGTGACCAAGGTGCGATATTCAACGATGCTGTAGCTCCGTTGAATATCACCCTGTCAACGCCCTGTGCAGCCAAGTTGCGCTGCACCCAGGCCTGCGCCACAGCCTGGCGCAGTCTGGATATCCCGCCCAAAGTATCTGTCTATCTTGCAGGTTATTTTCAACGTAAAGTATTTTCTCAAAGCAGATTTAAAATGTCATGGGGTGGACAAGCATAGCAGTTGGGAGCTCATTTAGCCAAGTTGGTGATCTAACAGGGAAGGTGTACTTGGCCAAGTTGGTCCTAAAAAGTTACTTGTAGGGATTTCCTGAGGACACTTCGGATGGGTTGTTTGTGATGGGCTGGGCAGATAAGCGAGTTAAGATAGGAAGAGGAGAGACCAAGGAGGATCTTTTGGTACTTGTTACCTAGGTCATGAGGTAGCCATCCTGTATTGATGTAGTGGTCACAGGTGTGCGTCAATCTGTCAGCACCTAGAACTAGATGACATGCTTTGAGTGCGACCTGTACTCTCTGTGGAATCGAGTTTGTGGCTGCACCGTAGACCACTAGCCTATAGTCTTTCACAGGGAGGACTGAGGAGGTGACTGCTAGTTGTCTAGCCTCCTTGGTCATGTACAGTTTGTCTGTAAAGGGCACCCAGTTTTTGATTTTACCATTTTTACAGCTTGGTCGACATGGTGTGCAAAAGAGAGATTGTCATCTAGCTAGATACCTAGATATTTGAAGATGTTGACCTGCTCCAGGGCTTTGCCTTCCCGGTTAATGATGGCAAAGGGTTGGAGCTGCTTGGTTTTTTTTTGGTGACGTTGTCAGCATGGTTGTAGTTTCCTTCTAATTTAGGAGTAACATAATATGGGAAAACCATTGCTCCAGGGCCGAGAAGCTGCTCTGAAGGTTGTGCATTATTTCTTGTTGGCTGCTGCTTCAGGTGAAGATCACCACGTCATCCACATAGAGGAGGACCCGAGTCTGGATATGCCAGGGGAAGGTCATTGATGAACATACTGAAAAGTAGGGGGCCAAGGCTTGAGCCGTAAGGTAACCCCCACAGTGACGGGGCATGAGCTGGACACGGCCCCGTTTATTTTTACCCTCTAGGAGCGTCTGGTCAGGTAGTCTTTAAATCAGATAACGGTGTCAATGGACAGTCCTAACCTGGAGAGTTTAATGAGGAGGGAATGGTTAACAAGGTCAAAGGCCTTCATTAAGTCTATAATGATGGAGACCACCAGTTGGCTCTTATCACTGGCCTGATGTGCGAAGTTGGGTATACTCTAATAAAGTGGAGATAGTACTATGTTTCCTGAAGTCGTGCTGTTGCTGGCACTCTATGGTCTGCAGGCTAAGGTAGGTTACCAGCTGCTCAGCAACTGTCTTCTCAAGGGCTTTGGATAGTGGGATAAAATTGAAATGAGTTTGTAGTTTGAGATGACCGTTTTAGTTCCCCCTTTAAGCACAGGGGTTACAAGTGCTGTTTTCCAAATGCTTGGCAGCTGTCCAAACCGAAGTGAGTGGTTAAAGATCTTGGCTATTGGAAGGGCTAATACTTCAGTCGAAGAAGCTAGTAGCTTCATGTCAATTGAGTCGTTACCCATGCTTGTTTGCCTAGGATTTAGTTAATGTAAAAGAGGGTAGCAGATACTGAGACCGTTTTAAAATAGAAGTTTGGGCAGGATAGAGTGGTAGGAGCTTGCCTGGGTTCATTCATGGGGGGTCAGGCTGTGGGGTCCAGGTCTGCCAGGATGTGGCTCAGGTCAGTGAATGTTTAGTTGAAAAGATGTGCTATTTCAAATGGGATCTGTTGCATTGATATTATTTTGTGTGGTTACTGTAGGAGAGGATTTTTCTTCCTTCCTTATGACTTCCTTTAGGGAGTTCCAGAATTTTCTGCAATCCCCCAGCTTTGCGTCTGTTGTGTTTTATAATAGATGGCCTTGGCTAGCCTTATCTTCCTGGACTAAGTCTCCATCACTTATTCACACTAGTGGGATAGCACCAGAGGCGCTAGGACCAAGCGGGAGCCTAAAGTTTTCTGAAGGGTTGGCGCCGAGAGAGGACCACACATGCGGGGGCACCGCGAGACTAGCTGCGCCTCTGTAGGCCATCTCGCGCCGACCCTTCGACCACCTCAGTTCCTTTTCTCCCGCCCGTCGAAAGCGCTTTTGGATGTCGATGTCGCTGTCTGCCGGAGTCAAAGTTCTCCTCATAACGACAGCAGCTTTTAATATTTTAAGTAGTAATTTCTTATTTTACGAACAAGAAGATTATGAAGAAGGAGGAGGAGAAATTCTTTCCTGCCATCAACGGAGTCGTCCTTGGACGGTAGCAGTGACAGTAGGAGGATTTCATTTGAAAGTTTTTATGGCAGAGGGGCTGTGTCCGGTCCGCCGGCCTTAATTAACAAGGGGGGAGGTCTGACTACGGACAGTCCTGTGCTCCGGGGGGAACAGTCCTCCGAAGCACAAATCTAAGCGGTTCTGGCTCCGCTTAACCTGACTCCTCTTCCACGTTGGGGAAGAAGAATCAGTGCTGCTCGAGGTTGCCCATTGGTATGTCTGCACAAGGAGTGTTTTTTTTTTTTTTTTTTTTTTTTTTTTTTAAATACTTTCTCTTTATGCCCCCTTCTCGCTGTACTGGATTCCTTTCTTTGGGGATCCTTAGGCTGTAATCCCGTAGTCCCACCCCAGGTACCTCCCTCCGGGTGCTGGTTAGCCTTTCCCCATCCTGCCTCGGTTTACCCCGCTGGGCGGGGAGGAGAGGGACCCCCCCCCTTTAGTCCCCCTCTCACACCTCAAGTATGCGTCGGAAGGCGTCTCCAGCCCCATCTGTGGAGCCTGGCTAAGGGTTATCTCGAGACAGCCGGGTCCCGTCTACAGGAGCCCAGCACAGGTTTTGTTTTTTTTCTGTTTTCCTGGTCCCAGCCCACAGGACGTCTGCACGCAAGAGGGGTCATGGAGCGATGCACGTCGCGACGTGCTAATGTTCCTGCTCCCAGCATATGTCCTCCCTCCCCTTGTATGCTGTCTTGCTGCACCTCCACCCGTGGTCACCCAGGTGGCGGTATCGCAGCGTGCCCCGCATCCACCCACCCGGAGGAGAGCAGCCCTGGGTGCTCAGTCCTCCTCCCCAGCTGACCCTCCAGCTGCCCAAGTCCCGTTCGAACCGGGTCGCTGGCGCGCTGGCGGTAGCCCTACCGCTCGCCAGCGGGCCTGCACGCAGTGTTTGTTGGGAGGCGTGGGCCTGAACCGACTTTTGTGGGTTCCTCTTGGCCCCACTTCTAACAGCTGCAGTCTCGACTCCGAGCTCCATCTCTGTCGTCGTTGGAGCTCCGGTGGGCAGTTTCACCTCTGGGCCGCTCCTATGGAGCAGGGGGTTTGACTTTCCAGTTTTTCCTGGCTCTGTTCCTGATTTCGGGACCTCGAGGCCTCAGAGCCGTTGGGCCAGAGCCGGGTTGATTGAATCATGAATGGCGAGGTGCCCTCTTTGTGCCTTTGCCATCGTGTCGACCCCTCATGCCTACTCCCCTTTTCCATGCAGGGGCCGGCACGGGCACCACCTTTTTCCTTCTCCCCTTCTCAGGATTTCCATTGGCATTTTCCTTCGGGGCTGTCGTTCGGCACCGTGGCTCGGTGCCTTGGTTGACACCGTACCTTGGTCGGGGCCATGGCTTGGATGCCTTGGTCGGGGCCGTGGCTTGGCTGCCTTGGTCGGCGCCAAGCCTCAGAGCTGTGGCTCGGTGCCTTTGGTCGGCGCCGTGCCTTACTCTGCGCCATCGCTCTGTGTGGTGCCGTGGGTGCTCTTGTTGCTGCCGCTGGTTCTCGGCACCATCAGTGGTGCTGCAGGTGTCTGGGTGGTGCCGTGCACCCGCAGGTGCCATAGGTGCCATGGGTGCCAGGGATGCTGTGGGTGGTGCTGGGAGCACCTGTGGGTGCCGTGGGTGGCGCCGTGAGCGCCCATGTGTTCCATGGGTGCCACTGGTGCCATTGATACCAGGGGTGGCACTGCAGGTGCCACTGGTGCCCTCGGGTGCCATACTTACCATGGTGCCATGGGTGTCCGGGGTGCCCTCGGGTGCCATTGTCACATGGGTGCCGGGGTGCCTGCGGATACTGCTGCAGCTCCCCTCGGGTATCGCCCAGGTTGGCATAGGCACTGCCTGGTGCCCTCTTCTGCCACGAGTGGTGCTGGTGCCACACGGGTGCTGGTGGATGCTGTATGGCAGAATTAGTGACACATTTTTCCTTTCGGACTTCTTTTCCACAGAACTTGTGGTGGGATGTTTATCGCAGAATGAACGCCTGTTCTGTGGATTATTTTTTCCACACATTTTAGTAAGTGGTGGTCTGTGTGGGCTCTTGTCATCCAGCAGTTTTCTGCTGATGGTACTCTGCTATACTGCTCTGCCAGCGGAATTTCATTCTGCTCAGCACTTTCTCTGCTCCCTACGTGGTACCAAGCTCCTCGACATCCTTCCTGATGGCGAAGTCTCTAGTGGCTCTGACCTAGACCTCTCTTGGAGGTCCTCCTGGGGTAGAAGTGCATCTAGATGGGTCTTTCCCTGTCCTTCTGGTCAGTAATACAGCAGACTACTCATTTTATATACCGAAGGGCACGTCCTCTCTATCATCAGAGTCCGTGATGGAAAATCTTTTCAGTAGTTCCTCAGTAATGGGGTCCACTATAGTATTTCACACTGCGTCCGTGAACCATACACTTCTGCGTATTGACTGTTTCAATTGTCAAGACAGTTACACTCTGTGGAACATTCTAATTTAATGGTCGGGAGCCGCTCTGACTCTTCCGCTCCTTTGATAGAGGTATATAGCCCTCTTGTGATATTGCCTCTTTGGTGGCTTCTTCGGCACAGGTGGTTAACATCTCTCCAGCTGTGATTGTTAGTCCGGTCATGATTTCAGTATGGACGCTCAGGCTCCTTCTGCACTCAGATGGAGAACATCTTCGTCTTTTTGTATCAAGACAATCCTTGCAAATAGCAGCCTGAAAGCCTTGTTCAGCTCGGACTAAAAGTAAAAAAATTAAAAAATATATATATATAATTTTTATCGCAGCACAGGGCCTAGCCGAAATTACCAGATACCCCCCTTTTTGGATCTGGTCAGGTTCCGCCTCAGCCCCTGAGGCGCTCGTCTCCAGAGTACGGTAAAGAGTACCCAATTTCTTCTTCCCCTATGGGCAGTCTGATCCGGCGGCAGTATGGGTCCTCTCTTTTTCTGAGAGACTTCTCTCATTCAGAGACATTTCCTAGACCTAGGCGACTGCCCAGTCTGTTAATTCCCCTTTCTTTTTTTAATCAGGCTTTCTTCTCTTGAGCAGAGCCTTGCAGCAGCAGAAGCGACTCTCCACCAAGTCGAAATTCTGGTTCCTACTTCCTTGCTTGATTAATTTAACAGGCGATTTTCTACCTCTTGACGGAAGGTCAAGTAGGTCCTTTTTCTGAGGTAGCTTCTCAAATATTCACACCTTCGGTTCCTGCGCACTGGTCCATGCCAGTCGCTCATGAAGCTATCCAATTCAAGTGCAGGATGGAGTTGTGATGTTTGTTTTTCAGCAAACAAATTAGAATCCTTTCCTGCTCCCTTCAGCAAAGCCAGAGTGGGTAGTGTCTCACCGCGTTGTCAATGCCTTTTTCGGTCACTTCAACAAATGGGTTAGCCCTAACTTGATCCTGCTGTGTCCCTCCTCGATGCACATCTGCCTCTATTCGCCTTAGAAATCCAGCCCCTGCTTTTTCCAGTCGGAATGTTTTTTTTCACAGTGGACACGTCCTCCTGTACATTTTTTCCTTTCTTCCCTGAGTTCAGAGACTGCTGCTACAGTTGTACACTCAGGGGGCAGGATGATTCCTTCTGGAATATGCAGTGGGTAGGATCTGGTTCTGCTAGACCACCACGAGAGGCTTCTAAGTCATACTTGGCCTTCCATCAGGAAGATTCCTGTGAGTACGTGGAGACCATTCTCCTTGATGGGCTAACCCAAACTGGACCCCCTTGCTCACAAAGTACGGGGTTCAAGTGCTCTTGGACCTGTTGTTTACAGGTTAGCCATGCTTGATAGTGGGGGGTTTCCATCTGCACTTTCCGATCTACCCTGAACCAGTAGACTTTACTTCCGACTCTTTCAGTTCCTGAGGTCCCTTTACGTTACATTAGTACATGTCTTTGACACTATTAATTTTGGTCCTAGGCCAAACTATGAGGCCAGGTTCTTGCCGCTCTCCTAGAGTGGTTGCGGCTTCCTGGCAGACTTTAATTTTGTGCCCATTGCAGTCGTCTGCAAAGTGGCGAGTTACAACTCTAGCGCTTATCTTGTAGGCACAGTGTTCTAGATGCTCTTACAAGACAGCTCTTTTTATTAGCAGGAAAGTCCTTGGCTGTCCTTTCTGAGTGAACCCTATCTCCTACCACACTACTCAGGGTTGTTGGTTTTAGCTCTGTACTCTCCCACTAGTGTGAATGAGTGATGGAGACTTAGTCCAGGAAGATATGGAAATTACGTACTTACCGTAATTATTGATCTTCTTGGACAGTCTCCATCACTCATTCACACGCCCACCCACCATCCCCTGGGTTCACTCGTTTTCTTTCCTGGTCTTCACAGTCATATGGTTCAGACTGTGAGAACATTTTTCTTTGACCTGTCTTGTAAAGGCCATCTGGGCCCTCTCAGGCCCAGAATCTCAGGATGAGTTATTCTCATTAATTACGCTGCACCTCCTCGATCAAAAAGGTACTGAGGCGGTTGGAGGGTTGACGCCGAGATAGCCTACACAGGCGCGAGCTAGTCTCGCGGTGCCATGCATGCGTGGTCCTCTCTCAGCGCTGACCCTTCAGAAAACTTTAGGCTCCCGCTTGGTCCTAGCGCCTCTGGCGATATCCCACTAGTGTGAATGAGTGATGGAGACTGTCCAAGAAGATCAATAATTACGGTAAGTACGTAATTTCCATATTTCTTTTGTGCACTTGTTCCTGGCAGCTCTGTAGTTCTGATAAGCCTGTGGGGTCCCTGTGGCTCTGGCCTGCTCCAAAGGTGGTCCCTTTGTCTCATTATATCCCGCACCTGGGATGTAAGCCATTCCATTGTGTTTTCTTGAATCACTCGCTTTTTAAACGGCTTATACTTGTATGCAGCTGCATTGAATTCTTTTATGAAGAAGTTGAGGGCAAGGTCTATGTCGGGAATTGAGTCCAGGAAGCTCCAGTCAACAAAGGCTAGGTGATATCTGAAGGCTTCTAGCCCTTTGTTACGGAGAATCCTGCTGTTTATAAGCTTGGGAGGGGGGTTGGCATACATTGCTGACTGTTTGCAGAGGACCAGGGAGTGGTCACTCAAGGCATCTGGGGAAAACTTTTAAGATTGTTGACTCTCTCTGGGTGTGTGGAGAGGACCGAGTCTGTTAAAGTACTAGTACCAGATTGGTAGTCTGACCTGGTGCATTCATTTACAACCTGGGTCAGGTATAGGTTTCCGATTTTGGTTCCTTTGTGCTAGGTTGGAGTTCCAGTCAGTGTTGAAGTCTCCTGTGACCAGGGTCCCAAGGGAGGGACTTATCTCCTGGAAGTAACAGCAGAAGGACTCAAGACCTTTTTTGTGCAGTGGAGGGGACTGTATACTGTCATAAGCTGCAGACTCTTGAGCCCTTTGCCCGGCGGTAGTTTTGTTGCTAGACATTTGCATTCCCTCGTTTTGGTACTGTTCAGGGAGGTTACTTGGGCCTAGAGGTAGGTCCTTGTGTATTGCAGACATCCCCCACCCCATTTCCCTTGTCTGTCCTGCCTGTGAATTGCATATCCTTTCAGAGCAATTGAGTCTGGGACCTTGGCAGCAAGGCAGGATTCTGTAATGGATATTATGTCGGGTTCAATGTGCGCAACCCATGCTTCAAATTGTGAGAATTTAGGGAGTAGGCTACCAATGTTGATGGATACTATTCACAAGGGTTTTAACTTACTAACATACTAGATGCCAGCAGAGTAGGCCTATTAGTCTATCAAGTCTGCTCGTGTTTCATCACCCTGATTGGGTACCGTAGCCCTCTGTCTCCTTCCACTGTTACTCCATCCCCCAGTCCTGCCCCCAGGCAAACCAGCCTCTGCTTCACCCCTTGCCTATACCTGTCCCACCCTCTCTTGAATCTCTCCACCGTAGCTGCCTGTACCAGCTCCCCAGGCAGCGCATTCCACGGTTCTACCACTCTCTCCGTGAAGTACCTCCTCCTCCTTTCCCCCTAATCCTACTACCCTCAGTCTTCCAACTGTGTCCTCTGATGATTCCACCGTCCTTCAGTCGGAGGATCCCATCTCTGCTTACCTTATTTACTCCCCTGAGGTACTTGAAGACCTCAGTCATGTCCCCCGGTCCCTCCTCTCCTCCAGCGAGAACAGGTTGAGCTTGCTTAGTTGTTCCTCATATGTCATATCCCCCAGGCCCCAGATCATTCTGCTTGCTCTCCTCTGAACCCTCTCCAGGAGTTGGATGTCCCTCCTTAGGTGCGGCCTCCAGAACTGCACACAGTACTCAAGATGTGGTCTAACCAGGCTGTTGTACAGTAGCAAAATCGCCTCCCTGTTCCTTGAGGTAATCCCCCTAGCGATGCATCCCAGCATCCTATTTGCCCTGACTGCAGCCCTCCTGCACTGCACTGAATTATTCATGTTAACATCCACCAAGACTCCTAGGTCTCTCTCCTCTGCTGTGGCCTGCAACTCATCTTCTCTCCCCCCCCCCCCAAGGTGTACACATAGGTGGGGTTTTCCCTCCCTAGGTGTAGCACTTTGCACTTGGAGGAGTTAAATTTCAATTTCCAGGTGAAGGACCACCTATCCAGAGTATCCAGGCCCTCTTGCAGGGCCGATCTCCCCTCCTCCCCCTCCACCACCGCCCCCAGCTTAGTCATCCGCAAAGAGACTCATTTCACACCCGATACCTTCCTTGATATCGGAGATGTAGGTGTTAAACAGGAGTGGCCCCAGGACTGATCCCTGTGGGGCCCCACTTATGACTACCTTAAGAGACAAGACCTCCCCGCTGAGTGCGACCTGGAAGCCAAATTCCAATCCACCTAACCGTCAGTGGGCCAACCCCCATCCCCCCAGCTTCTCCCTTAGGCCAATGTGAGGTGGTTGTGTAGGGTATCTTGCTGACAGGAAGGCACCCATCGCAGCGGTGGGTGAGAGCTTTTAGTCGATTGTTTTGTGAGGACACAGTTTAGCTCCAACCCATTCCCACCCCTCACCCCACCCACCCCTGGAAATAGTTCCTTTATACCTGAGGTTCTGACATCATTTCTCGAGTGCAAGGTGCATTTCTCTGTCATATCTCTCTAGCACACTGCACGATAATATAAGCATACCGTTGTATAATATATATATATTCTATATAACAAATCACACACGCACGCGCGCGCACACACACACACAAATACAATAAAAAAAAAAAAACTAGATAAACATGTGGGGAGTAGTGCAATGTAATGGCTGTGGGGCAGCAGTCTTCCAGGAGTCTTTCTGGAGGCTGAGATGCTGCCCTATTTGCAGACAGCTGTCTGCCCTGAGGGAGGAAGTTGCCCGTCTTCAGGCCACACTGGACAGTAGTAAGGAAACCTTCCCCCAGGCCGCACTGGACAGTAGTAAGGAAACCTTCCCCCAGGCCACACTGGACAGTAGAAAGGGAACCTCCCCCATCCAGGGTGCACTAGCGCCACCACCACTACCTCAGAGGTTGTGAAGAAAGCACAGCAGTTGGACCACAGTGGGCTCAGGGAGGGTGAGGAGGGTGGAACAGAGGCACACCCAGTCAATTGTTCCACTCCACAATCCATACACCATTCTGGGGGAGCATAGCTCCCCTATGGATGCACCCACAGAGAAGACAGATGATATCTGTCACAAGGGAGGCCCACAGAAAGGAGGCAGAGGGCACCAAAGGGAAAGGAAGCAGCTCCTGGTGGGGGACTCAATTATTAGGGGTATAGAACTGGGGAGCTGGGAAAAATGAAGTAAGATGCCTGCCTGGTGCCATGGCTTGAGGGACAGGCGCATCCTCAGGATCACGAGAACAGCTGCAAGGGATTCCGAGCTGGACGTAATTGTCCACCTAGGGACAAATGACTTGGTTCATCATGAGATTAGAGCAGTGCAGGAGGACATTGCAGAGTTGGGAGGGACCTAAGGCAGGTAGCACACACAGTATCCTTCTCAGAGGTGCCGGCTCTGTCAAAAGCATGGGCGGGCGTAGGCAATTGGCACCATGCAGTTTAATGAATGGTTGAAAAAATGATGGAGCACAGGGTTTGGCTTCATTGGGGACTGGGGTTCCACCTGGAGGACACCACCTATACTGGCAGGATGGTCTGCATCTGTCCAGGAAGGAACAAGTCTTTTGAGCAATCGGTTTAAATGCTTCATTGGCAAGCTTTTAAACTAGTCAAAGAGGGAAGCACTGACAAGCAGCAGGAAAATCCCAGCCTCTCCCTACAAAACAGGGTACTAAATGAGAAAAAGACTGAGGTACAACGGTCAGTGGGGGATGCTGCAACAGAAGGTAAAGCCATCAAAAAATGGAGAGCAATGAGTACTAATGCCCGTAGTCTGGGTAACAAGCTTCCTGAATTAGTGGCCTTGATGGAGGAGGAACATCTGGATATCGTGGCAGTCACAGAAACATGGTACACACAAAACCATGACTGGGACATAAACATACCAGGATACACTGTCTACAGGAGGGACAGGGAGGGTAAAAGAGGAGGAGGAGTAGTTCTTTACATAAGGGAAGGAATAAAAGCAACAGAACAAAAGGGTAAACAGGGAGGAGAAGAAGCACTGTGGGTAAATTTGGAGACAGGCAATGGCACCACAATACGCACAGGGGTTGTATACAGACCCCCTTCTCAGGGGGAGGAAATGGACAGGGAAATGATAGAAAGTATACTTAGAATGGCAGAAAAGGGAGATACTGCTGATGGGTGATCTGAATGTGCCGGATGTTAACTGAGTGCAGTTGCAGCTGCCACTTCAAGAGTGCAGTCATTCTAGATGCCCTACAGGGGCATGCCTTAGACAACTAGTACTGGAGCCCACTCGAGAGGAGCAATATTAGACTTGATTCTCTCAAATGGAGATGGAGAGAGGATTACAGATGTAGAAGTGGGAGCCATCTGGGAACTAGCGACCATCGAACAGTATGGTTCACAATAAACACAGCAATAGAGTCAAGACATACAAAGACAAAAGTACTGGACTTTAGGAGGGCTGACTTTGCCAAAATGGGTGAGTGCCTAAGGAATGCACTAGCAAATGGGCAGGAAGGAGGGGTGGAAGAACAATGGGGAATAATAAAAACTGCCATCACAGAGGTAACGAGCCTTTGTGTGAAGCAAATAAACAAAACAAGACGATGTAAGAAACCACTATGGTTCTCAAAGGAAGTGGCAGTGAAGGTTCAAGAGAAAAGAAAGCATTCAGGAAGTACAAGGAATGCAGAAGGAGCAGGACAGAGAACTGTATCAGTTAAAGCAAAAGGAAGCTGGAAGGCAGTCAGAACAGCAAAGGCCCAAACCGAGGAAAAGATGGCCAACTCAGTTAAGAAGGGGATAAAACCTTTTATAGGTACATCAGGGAGCGAAGGAAGACCAAGGAGGGATAGAGAGGCTTAATAAAGGGGTGGAGGGTGGGCAGAGGGAGACTGTGAAAAGGCAGAGATACTAAACAAATATTTTTGCTCAGTATTTACAAAGGAAGAGGGAGGTACATAAAACAAACAGTAGTATCACGCTGGATACAGAAGTTGATACCGGCCCATTTACAGAAGAAAGGGTTCTGAAAGAACTCTTAAAACTGAAGGTGGACAAAGCAATGGGGCCTGATGGGATTCATCCCAGAATTCTAAAAGAACTAAGGGTAGAACTAGTGACACCACTGACTACCCTTTTTAACAAATCATGGGAGGATGGGGTGGTGCCCGAGGACTGGAGGAGGGCAGATGTGATTCCCCTTCACAAAAGTGGGAGCAAGGCAGAAGCAGGAAACTATAGACCTGTTAGTTTAACCTCAGTGATAGGGAAAATGATGGAATCACTTCTAAAGGAAAGAATTGTCGAGTATCTAGAGGCCAGAGGGCACAGGACCCTAGGCATGGATTCATTACAGCGGAAGGTCATGCCGGACGAATCTGATAGATTTCTTTGACTGGGTGACCAAAGTAGTAGATCAGGGAGGGGCTGTGGACATGGCCTACCTAGACTTTAGCAAGGCATTTGACACAGTCCCACACAAAAGATTAATATACAAGTTAGCCAGCCTGGGTGTGGGTCCCAAGATGACAGCCTGGGTAAAGAATTGGCTGGAGAATAGGACACAGAGAGTAATAGTAAATGGAGTCCACTCAGAAGAAAGGGGGGTTACTAGTGGGGTACCGCAGGGTTCAGTATTAGGACCAGTCCTCTTCAATGTCTTTATAAGTGACATTGCAGAAGGACTGGAAGGAAAAGTATGTCTCTTTGCAGATGACACTAAGATCTGCAACAGAGTTGATGCACAGGGTGGGGTGGAAAGGATGAGAAGGGACTTGGCAAGGTTAGAGGAATGGTCAAATGTATGGCAGCTTAGATTCAATGCTATGAAGTGCAAGGTAATGCACTTGGGAAACAAAAACCCAGGGGAAGAGTACACAATGGGGGGTGAGATACTAACAACAACAAAAATGGAGAGGGACCTGGGGGTAGTCATATCAGATGACCTAAAGATGGGCAAGCAATGTGAGAGGGCAGCAAGGAGGGCTTGGGGGATACTGGGATGCATAGGGAGAGGCATCACCAGTAGAAAACAGGAAGTTATTATCCTCTGTACAGACAGCTGGTGAGACCCCATCTGAGTACTGTGTGCAGTTCTGGAGACCTAATCCACAAAGACATAGACAGGATGGAAGCTGTCCAGAGGAGGGCACTAAAATGGTGCAGGGTCTGCACCGGAAGACATATGAAGAGAGACTTAAGGAGCTTAATATGTATAGCCTCTGAGGAAAGGAGGAGAGGGGGACATGATAGAAACTTTCAAGTACCTCAAGGAATCAGCAAAGTCCAAGAGGGTAGCATCTTTCAAAAAGAGGTGTGCAAGAACAAGAGGGCACAATTTGAAGATGGGGGGGCTCAGAGGTAATTTAAGGAAGTATTTTTCACAGAGAGGGTTGTGGATGCATGGAACGGCCTTCCGGAGGAGGTTGTGGAGTCAAAATCAGTGGTGGATTCATGCATGCATGGGATAGTCATAAGGCAGTTCTGGGGGGTTGGGGTAGGAAGAAGTAGGCTGCTGGTTAACTAGGATCTGCAGCTTATCCAGTATGTAGGGAAATGGGCAGACTGGGTGGGCCAAGCGGTCCTTATCTGCTGTCAAATTCTATGTTTCTATGAGGGACTGAATCAAATGCCTTGCTGAAGTCCAGGAACAGTATATCCACTGGTCTCCCACTGACGAGTACTGATGTCACCCACTCATAGAACTCCACAAGGTTTGTTTGGCGTGATCTGCCTGGCACAAACCCATACTGCCAGTCATCCAGGTAACCCATCTCCAAGAAACCTCCCAGCCTTTCCATAAGTATGCTCTCCATTAGCTTCACCACCACTGACGTCAAACTGACGGGTCTATAGTTTCCTGGCTCTTCTCTCAATCCCCCTTTATGGATGGGCACAACATGCGCCTGCTTCCAATCCCTTGGTACCCTCCCTGTCTGGAGCGACAAGTTAGAGATCCGCCAGTGGCGCAGCCAAAACATCTGCCAGCTCCCTCAGTACTCTGGGATGAATAGCATCAGGCCCCAGAGAGTTATCCTTTTTTAGGGACTGGAGGGCTTCCTACACCTGACCACTAGGAATATCAGTATTTGTCCCCCCCCCCAATTCAGCAGAACCAGCCTGATATCTCACCCCTGGCCTACCTCCTCCAGCGGCTTGTTCTTCAGCAGGTAACCCGGTAGTCGGGTCTGCTGCACCTTCTGTGTCCTTCAACCCCTTTTTTGGAAGTTCCCCAGCCTCCTTCCTAGTAAACACTGAGGCAAAGTACTCATTTAGTACCTCCGCCTGCTTTCCAGCCCCTTCCACCCACCCCCCCAGCTGTCCTTGGCCTTCTTCCGCTCACCAATCTACCTAAAGAACCCCTTTTCCCACACCGTATCCCCTGCACCAGCCTCTACTCATTCCAGGCCTTTGCCCCCCTCGCCACTCTGGTGACTTTCCTGGTTGCAAGGCGATAGTTCTCTCTATCACTCTCTCCTCTCATTTTTCTTTTGTACCTACTGTAGGCAGCCTTCTCCTTCCTTACCGCCTCCTGGACCTCCTTGGTCCATCAGCATGGTTTACGAGACCTACCACCCTTGCGCTTCACTCTTGCACAGATCCTGGTGGCCTCCTTTAGCCCCCACTTTATGATCTCCCATCTACCTTCCACGTCCAAACCTGGTTTTATTTCCCGCAAATGCCCCTTGAGAATTTCCCCCATGTTCTGAAAGTCTGCTCCCCTAAAATCGACTATCATTGTCCTTGAATGATTCCCCCCCCAGTTTAAGCCAAAACCAGACTGTGTTGTGGTCACTCCCAGCCAGGGGTTCTTCAACAACCAGATCTTATACAAGATCCTCATCATCTAAAACCACATCCAGGATATATGACCCTCCCTCGTTGGGTCTATCACCAGCTGATTGAAGAATGCATCCAGGAAGCTATTCAGCAGCTTTTGGTCCCTGATTACAGTGGACGTCATAGTACCCCAATCCAGTAGCTGACATATTAAGTTCCCCCATCAACACCACTCCTTCCCCTTCCAGTCCACACTGCCCCTTAATGTTGGCCAACGGGCAATACTCCAGGTCCTGGGGGGGCCTATATACCACCCCAACTTTATCTTCCTTCCCACTGGGGTTCGCAAGGTGACCCATAGGGCCTCCACGTTGCCCTCTGCTTCCTCCACTCTCATAATCGCGATGTTATTCCTAATGAACATTGCTACTCCTCCCCTCTGCCCACCTTTCTGTCCTTCCTTAGCACAAGGTACCCACGCAGATTAAGGTCCCAGTCATGGCCAGGGGTGGCCCAAGTTTCAGTGACCACTGCTACATCCACCCCACCCTTGAACAGCGTGGCCTGGAACTCGGCCATTTTATTCCCCAGTCTCCTGGCATTTATTAAAGCCACACTCCAACCCTTGTCCCTACCCCTGTTTACCATATGCTCCCCAGATCTTTCATATATGTCTGTACATACTTCTCCCCTAGGGTCTGTCTGTCTCTCCCCCCACCATGGGGTTGCAGGCCAGTCCTACCGGCAGTATGGATGGCTGGACTCAGCCCGCAGTGCCCCTTTCATATGTTTAAACCTCATCTAGCCTGAATAAAATCCATCATCCCCGTTTGAGAACTTCCTTCCCTACCGGATTTAGGGTGAAGCCTATCCGGCATACAGTCCTTGTCTTCCCAAACCCCCCAATCTCCCAACACCCCAATCCCCTGTGCTTCACCCCACTGCCCGAGCCAGTCATTAATCTCCTGATCTTCTGTTTGTTCTCCACAGTGGCCCTTGGCACTGGCAGGATTTCCGAGAAGGAGGCTTTGCATCCATTGTCATGACAGACCCTGGCCAGTTCTTGGAACCTTGCCTGACTTTCCAGCACGCTATTCCCCTCAATATCATTTGTACCCAGATGCATCAGGAAGTCCGGTGATTCTCCACAGTCCCTCGCCAGCTCATACACCATGAACTTCGCCCTATGCACTGTCAGACCGGAATACCCACTACCTTAACTGGTCTGGATTTTCCCTCACCCTGCCCTGCCCAATGAATACCTCTGATCATGGAGTCCCCCAGCAGAAGAACCTTAGTGTCCCCCCTGATCTTTTGTGCACCTCCTTTTTGGATTCCTCCTCCTCAAGACCACTTCCCCTCTGGACCCTCTACAAGAGAACTCCTAGCCACCCTACCTCTCATGTCACGCCTTTTATAACTGAGTTCCCCGGCTCCCTGCAGTTTAACCTCCACTTCACTTCCTACCCAAGTCGAGCCTTTTTCTCCGACGTCCTCCCCCCCTCTCCAGTCCCCTTCCAAACACGGCATTCCCATCACACCCTCCTTTCCTCTTGCCCCCTTCCATGCCCACCTGCAGGTCTCCCTTACCTTTGGGCCTTTCTCTGGTATGATCCTCCCCTCAAGGACACCCTCCTCGTCTCAGTCTCTCCTCCTTTCTCACCGAGTTGACTCACAGCCTCCACACTTCCTCTGCTGGTCCCCTCTCGCCTTCTTTGACACTGACGGTTCTCCCTGTTGGCATACTTATTTGAATTACCGATGCCCACCTCATCCGATTCACCATATCCCTCTCTCCTCCACACTCCTTTTCCTCCTCTACCCCCCTCACCATGTCCTCTCCAACCAACTTACTCAATGGCTCAAATTTATTATAGCACTCAAAGCCAACCTCCTTTTTTTTTTTTTTTTTTCCTGATTTCCCGCTATCCACTCCTCCAGTAGGCCCCCTGTCAGTCCCAACCCACCTGTTTCTCCCGCCTCCTATGATTTAGCCTGTTTCCTCTACCAGTTACCTCCCAGGTAGCTACCCCCTTTGCTGCTAGCCCATGCCGCACAGGTTCTCCACTCCTACCTGATGAAACGAATCCAAGTCGCCCTGTAACACTGCCCTCCTGCTCCCCACAGGCCCTCCCAGACATGTTTGTGGCCCCCCCCCCCACAACTCCAGTTTCCTCCATACCCAGTCAAGCTCCCCCTGATCTGCAATAACTGCCTACAGACTGGGCAACCTCCCTCCCTCCAGGCCTAGTTTAGGACCATGGCGGCCCCACAGCCAGTGCACCCTACAGTCCTGCCAAAGATGCCTGCCCTGGTGGCTGGGGACCACAACCAGAGGCCCTCTCCAAACATTCTTGGACATTCACCAGTGACCAGGTCCCCACCCCCAGGTAGACCTACCCACAATGCTCTACAGCCAGTCATATGGGGCGATGTAGCCCGTGAAATTAAAAACACAGCTGTTGGACCAAGCTACTAAGCAGAATAAAAGAGCATGAACGGAGTTACATCCCCCTAACAGTTCCAAGAATAGTCAGTCACAACTGGAGAAAACCCCTGTATAGCCACCCAACCAATCAGTGACCTACCTCTACCTCCACCTGGCCCCTCCTCCTCCTCCTCGGAGCATTTAATAGAGGTTGGGGCTGGGGTGGGTGAGTGGCAAACTAGCGTCCCAAGAGCAGCTGGGCTTGTCCCTTAAAAGGCCCAGCCACGAGTCCCGAAAATGGCGCCCTGGCTTTCTATTGGGCGCTCCAACTCGGATCACGGAACTCCTTCTAGCCACCGATGTGGCCATCCCCGGCTCCAAATTTGCTCCTGATACAGCTCCTTCAACAGCTCTTTCACCACTGTTGTGGCCTGCACCGTCCCTTAGGACCCCCAAGAAGCAGCCCGCCAATGCGGCCTGCGCAGTCCCCCTGCTCCTCTGCGAGTAAGTCCCAAATATTCCAAGAGCGGCTGGGCTCGTCCCTTAAAAGGCACAGCCACGAGTCCTGAAAATGGCGCCCTGGCTTTCTACTGGGCCCTCCGACTCAGATCACTGAACTTCTCCTAGCCACTGATGTGGCTGCACCTGGCTCCAAACTTGCTCCTGATACAGCTCTTTCACCACCGATGTGGCCTGCACCGTCCCACAGGACCTCTGGACACCGAGAAGCAGCCCGCCAATGCAGCCTGCACAGTCCCCCTGCTCCTCTGCGAGTAAGTTCCAAGTATCCCAAGAGTGGTTGGGCTTATCCCTAAAAAGGCCCAGCCACGAGTCCCAAAAATGGTGCCCTGGTTTCCTATTGGGCGCTCCCACTCAGATCCCTGAACTCCTCCTAGTCAGCGATGTGGCCTGTGTAGTCGCCCTGCTCCTCTTGGGGCTCCTTGCAGTGGATCAGGATTGGGATGCATTTTTCCGGAAATAAGGAGAAGGAGCAACAGGGTTTTTCGCAGCACCCTATGGAGAGCAGGTTTGAAAATAAATTTGGGGCTCCTATGTGTTAAGTTTCATGGGTGGACTAAATTTTATTTATTTATGTATGTATTTAAAAAGGTTTCACCAGAAAGGACAGCATGATCCATAAACAGCTCATTTCCTCAAGCGTCCCCGGGGGGGTACAAAAATGGGAGGATCGAGCAAAGTCACAATCAAATACATATAGAGCAAAACAATACATACAATGTTGTACAAGTACTATGGAACTGCAAATATCAACTACATAAGTGTAATTCAGGTACATACAATGTTGAGCTAATACAATGCAGTACTAATCAGAACAAGACTAGAGATACCTTGTAAGGGCGTGGACCAGCACTGAATGTTACTGTGGCAGTTTGTCACCCAGGATACCAAGTGTTCTTCAGTGGGCCTGAGTGTCTGGCTATAAGATCTATATAACCCCCAAAAATATGGAATTCTCCACCAACTGCAGTATTTACATGGGGTAAATGTTTATTTAGGATTTTGGACACATTGGTACGTCGTCAACACTACAGGCACAGTATTGTTGCATTACGGGTTTATGGTTACCACTGGTTAGACCAAAATAATGTCTCTTCTTGTTTGCAGGAGTACAATATTGTGATTGAAAAACTTTCTGAGGGTAAATGGGTCCCATTTGATGGAGATGATATTCAGCTGGAATTTGTCCGCATTGATCCTTTTGTGAGGACTTACCTGAAGAAAAACGGTAGGCCTTTTATTTTTTTGCTCAATACTGATAGCATGATGTTGCTTTTTTCTTAAGTATTTTGTAGCCAGTGTCACTTGATTTCAGAGGGAGGGCTGTACACAGTCTCTTAATAGCCATTCATTTCAAAGTTTACTGTAGAAATACTGAATTGTCCAAAATGAAGAGAAGTTTGACCACTAGAGGTGCAATCTCGGGCTGGAAAAGGGGTGTTTTGGAAAGACATTAGGAAGCATTTTTACACGAAAACAGTAGTGTACGAGCCGGCCTATTGGCGCAGTATTGCTCACGATGCCAATGATTTGGATTCGGAAACGAGCCTGGGTCATCTGGGGCACAATGGGGAGGGGGAGGATTGAGCATCTCCATGGATGCTCTCTGGGGAGGAGGGTTGACTGCCTTGCAGAACTGCTGCCACTTGTAGGTGTACAAGTGGTGGAGCAGCCGCCGAGACACAAGGAGAAGGGGACGTTGTGTTGCGTTTGGATGGAGCTTGCGTCAGCACGCTCCTTCTGGGACCTAGGTCCCCACGCCAGCATCCCCACGGGGATGGGAAAAACCAGGAGTAAATCCTTTCTGCTGGAGCTTCATGACAGCTTTATAAGGGAGCACCAGTTATCAAAGCTAACAGCTTTTCAAAGGAGAGGTCAGCAGAAGTAACGTGACTAGGTGGTGCCATGCCATAAAATAAATGTCAAGTGCAGTGGCATCTCGAGTCGACCGTCAGATGGTCCCACAAGGACCTTCTGAAGAAGAGTTAAAAGGGGAGTAATGGTAGAGAATTCCAAAGCCTAAGTACACCTGATGTAAAACCCTGCAGCCCACCCTGCCCTCTATAACCCTTTGTTCTTTGAAACTTGTTTTGTGGGCCAGCTATGCCGGTGACCCAGCTTCAGTAGCAAACTCTGGGCAGCCACATCAGAAGGCAGGCCACCAGGGGAAGCTGCACCTGGCCAGTGCACCTTGGCTATGGCTGGATGGCAGCAGTGTTTCGACACCATAGCGAGGGCAGTGCTGTGCAGGCACAAGGACTGCAGTGGCTGTTGACCATGCCTGAAGGACTGCAGGAGAAAACTGAACTTCACACTCCAGACTCGTGCAGCAGTGCAGCTCAACACCCACTACCTGATTCTGGTTGGGTGGGAGAGACCCCATACCATGGAGGGAAAGCAGTGGTAGGTAGTGGTGAATTAGTGGATGATGGGGCTGGGTGGGGGCTGGTGGACAGGTTGAGGGTTAGCCATGGGACTGGAAGGGTATAGTAAATGGGGGGGGGAAGGGGACTTGTTTACTAAACCATCCAAGGCGTACATGGATGACTGAAGACCCCATTAGTTGTTTAGCGTACTGCTATGCAACCAGTCCTGTAGTTCTCATAGAACTAATAGTTACTTCTGTAGTTGTACTACAGAATGATTAGAAAATGCACGCACTGTGCTATGCTATACTGTGCTACTGCACTAGCAGTAGTAATCATAGCAGAGAAAACTGCCCGCTACCAATTAAAAGAACAGAGTGGGGTTGTGGAGGGCAGAGCCCCATCTTTCGTAATAAAACCAATGGATATTTAGATTTTTGTGTTGTTATGGGAGCTTGCCCCTGCCTCCAAAAAACACTGTAAAAGTGGTAACCAGAGACTAGGACGGATTGCAAAATGCAAATAACCTTAGTGTGGCATTCCTGTAATGCATACCATGAGGTCCTTACTCCTCCTCCTCTTACGCCACCACCGTTCAGTACTGTGAGAAGATCCTCCTCATCTCACTGTCATGCTGGAATGGCAGTAGTCTAGCAAGATCTGAGATTACTGACATTCAGGCCCAGGAGGGAGTCTGAAGGAATGAGGGTCTTTGTGGATCATTGAATGGTTTACAAAATGAGTTTAAAGGTACAAAGCGGTCATTAAAGGCTGGGTGGGGGGAATATGCTGGGATTGGTATAGGTGAGGAAATTGTTTTACTACCCTGGCATGTTTTAAGAACTTGGATGGGGGGGTAAGGGTATTGGGTAAAGTTCAAAAGACAGTGTCTCAAGCATTGGGGATGCAGCTACCAAATTTTCAGCATTTTGAATTTTGCAAAACAGTGCTGTTCATTTTTGCGATTGACCTAGCACTTTAATGCTTGAAACTGCTTATCAGTTTTTACGACTTATTAAAAGAGCTAGGCGTACACAGAAATAGTAGGCAGAAGTTTTTTTGCAATTTTTAAATGTAGTTCATTATTTCTGTAGTGTTTTTTCTGTGTACTGATTAGATGGATTTCTATCAAATAATACTGGATGTGATGTGAAAAGCAGTGCTTTACCTGGAAGCAGACATATCTAGTTCTGTTCCCCCCAGTAGATCATCAGCATGTGACCCCACTCATTTTTTTTTTTTAGTTGTTTAACCAGGAGTAGCACACTAAGCTGAAAGCTTTTTTACAAGTGCAACCTGGGAGCACAGGGAAGTTAAGTGACTTGCTCAGGGTCAAACAGTATGCAAGTGGAAGCTGTGGGATTCAAACCCAGGTCTGGTCTGCTGGATGTCACTAGATTTGCAGCTCAGAGCCTTAAACCACTGCGCTATACTGCCACCCTCTCAATGTTGCATCACAAACCCTGCTGCTTGATTGGTTAACATGTCACAAGTTACCAGTCAAGCAGCAGGAGAGTTACTGTTCTTAGTTACTCGTGATGTCATAATGTTGATGATGTATAGGGAGGAATAGAACAGACTTTATCAGCCTCCATGTAGAGTGCTAGGGACATCACACCTAGTACAGTCAGGTAGAAAATCTAAGTAGCTAAACAGAAAAGAAAAAATACTTAAATGATAGCTGGCTACTTTTAAAAGTTGCTATTAACGCATGACAGTACACTGGCTCTTTAATACTCTGAACAAGGCGAAGGGTAGCCCTGTTTGTCTTGTGGCATTTATGCCCTGAAATCTTTAATGACACAAAGTAATGTCAGGTATTTTTTTCTCTGTTTGACCTAAATAGCATTTCTACAAAAACACTGACGCTAAGCACAGAAGACTTAAATCCAGCAAGTCTGCCCTGAGACTGTACCTTACTCTATCCTTTAGAGTTCATAGTGACACTGACTTTTGATTTATTTTTTCTGTTATTTTTGCATATCTTTTTAAAAGCACTGGCTAAATGCTTTAGTATTTCCTAGGTGGCACATACAGTGTGCAGTTTAAACTCCCTGACGTGTATGGAGTCTTCCAGTTCAAAGTGGATTACAACAGACTGGGTTATACACATCTTTATTCTTCTACACAGGTAAAAAATACATAATATTTATTTTGTTTATTGAAGATGTCGGATTTACAACCTTTGAGTCATAAACTCATTTACAAAGGCTCCGTGTCAGGAACAATAATGACATAGGCGAAACAGTTATTCTACAACACACTGAATAATATAGACAAATTAGGAGAAAGAGGCCTATATTGTTATGTAGCTATTCAGGTCCAGTTAAAGATGTATATTGTTTGTATATGAAGTTTGATGTAGTGAGCACCTTAACCCTTTAGTCTGGCATAATTCCCCCGTTTTGTTTTTGCCACCTTTTGCTCCTACACCTACCCAACAATTCATGTTGTTGTTGTTGCAGCTGCACCCTTCCTCTGCCCAGGAGGACATGATAGTAGCTGCTTGGCTCAACATGAGATTAGAGCAGTGCAGAAGGACTTTGTAGAATTGGGGAGGGGCCTAAGACAAGTAGCACACACAGTATCCTTCTCAGAGGTGCTGCCTGTCAATGGCATGAGTGAGGCGAGGGTACTTTGCACCATGCAGTTTAATGAATGGTTGAAAAAATGGTGTGGAGAACAGGGGTTTGGCTTCATTGGGGACTGGGGTTCCACCTGGAGGGACACCAGCCTATACTGGCAGGATGGTCTGCATCTGTCCAGGAAGGGAACAAGTCTTTTGAGCAATAGGTTTAAATGCTTCACTGGCAAGCTTTTAAACTAGTCAAGGGGGGAGGCACTGATAAGCAGCAGGAAAATCCCAGCCTCTTACTACAAAACAGGATACTAAATGAGAAAAAGACCAAAGTAGAAAGGTCAGTGGGGGATGCTCAACAGAAGGTAAAGCCATCAAAAATGGAGAGCAATGAGTACCAATGCCCATAGTCTGAGTAACAAGCTTCCTGAATTAGTGGCCTTGATGGAGGAGGAACATCTGATATCATGGCAGTCACAGAAACATGGTACACGTAAACCATGACTGGGACGTAAACATACCAGGATACACTATCTACAGGAGGGACAGGGAGGGTAAAAGAGGAGGAGGAGTAGCTCTTTACATAAGGGAAGGAATCAAAGCAACAGAACAAAGGAAAACAGGGAGGAGAAGAAGCAGTGTGGGTAAATTTGGAGACCGGCAATGGAACCACAATCCACAGGGTTAGAGACAGACTCTTCTCAGGGGAGGAAATGGACAAGGAAATGATAGAAAGTATACTTAGAATGGCAGAAAAAGGGAGCTATTGCTGATGGGTGATCTGAATATGCCAGATGTTAACTGGAGTGCAGTTGCAGCAACCACTTCAAGAGTGGGGTTATTCTAGATGCCCTACAGGGGCATGCCTTAGACAACTAGTATTGGAGCCCACTCGAGAGGGAGCAATCTTAGACCTGGTTCTTCAAATGGAGATGAAGAGAGATCACAGATGTAGAAGTGGGTAGCCATCTGGGAACTAGCGACCATCGAACAGTATGGTTCACAATAAACACAGTAATAGAGTCAGTCATACAAAGGCAAAAGTACTGGACTTTAGGAGGGCTGACTTTGCAAAATGGGTGAGTGCCTAAGGAATGCACTAGCAAATGGGCAGGAAGGAGAGGTGGAAGAACAATGGGGAATAATAAAACTGCCATCACAGAGGTAACAAGCCTTTGTGTGAAGCAAATAAACAAACGAACGATTAAGAAACCACTATGGTTCTCAAAGGAAGTGGCAGTGAAGGTTCAAGAGAAAAGAAAGCATTCAGGAAGTACGGGAATCACAGAAGGAGCTGGACAGAGAACTGTATCAGTTAAAGCAAAAGGAAGCTGGGAAGGCAGTCAGAACAGCAAAGGCCCAAACCGAGGAAAAGATAGCCAACTCGGTTAAGAAGGGGGATAAAACCTTTTATAGGTACATTAGGGAGCAAGGGAAGACCAAGGGAGGGATAGTGAGGCTTAATAAAGGGGAGGAGGGTGGGCAGAGGGTGACTGTGAAAAGGCAGAGATACTAAACAAATATTTTTGCTCAGTATTTACAAAGGAAGAGGGTGAGGTACCTAAAACAAACAGTAGAAACACTCTGGATACAGAAGTTGATACCAGCCCATTTACAGAAGAAAGGGTTCTGAAAGAACTCTTAAAACTGAAGGTGGACAAAGCAATGGGGCCTGATGGGATTCATCCCAGAATTCTAAAAGAACTAAGGGTAGAACTAGTGACACCACTGACTACCCTCTTTAACAAATCATGGGAGGATGGGGTGGTACCCGAGGACTGGAGGAGGGCAGATGTGATTCCGCTTCACAAAAGTGGGAGCAAGGCAGAAGCAGGAAACTACAGACCTGTTAGCTTAACCTCAGTAGTAGGGAAAATGATGGAATCACTTCTGAAGGAAAAAATTGTCGATTTATCTAGAGGCCAGAGGGGCACAGAACCCAAGGCAGCATGGATTCACAGTGGGAAGGTCATGCCAGACGAATCTGATAGATTTCTTTGACTGGGTGACCAAAGTAGTAGATCAGGGAGGGGCTGTGGACATGGCCTACCTAGACTTTAGCAAGGCATTTGACACAGTCCCACACAAAGATTAATATACAAGTTAGCCAGCCTGGGAGTGGGTCCCAAGATGACAGCCTAGATAAAGAATTGGCTGGAGAATAGGACAGAGAGTAATAGTAAATGGAGTCCACTCTGAAGAAAGGGGTTACTAGTGGGTACCGCAAGGTACAGATAGGACCAGTCCTCTCATTGTCTTTATAAGTGACATTGCAGAGGACTGAAGGAAAAGTATGTCTCTTTGCAGATGACACAAAGATCTGCAACAGAGCTGATGCACAAGGTGGGGTGGAAAGGATGAGAAGGGACTGGCAAGGTTAGAGGAATGGTCAAATGTATGGCAGCTTAGATTCAGTGCTAAGAAGTGTAAGTAATGCACCTGGGAAACAAAACCCCAGGGGAAGAGTACACAATGGGGGGTGAGATACTAACAACAACAAAAATGGAAAGGGACCTGGGGGTAGTCATGTCAGGTGACCTAAAGGTGGGCAAGCAATGTGAGAGGGCAGCAAGGAGGGTTGGGGGGATACTGGGATGCATAGGGAGAGGCATCACCAGTAGAAAACAGGAAGTTATTATCCCTCTGTACAGACAGCTGGTCAGACCCCATCTGGAGTATTGCGTGCAGTTCTGGAGACCCAGTCTCCGCAAAGACATAGACAGGATGGAAGCTGTCCAGAGGAGGGCAGCTAAAATGGTGCAGGGTCTGCACCGGAAGACACATAAAGAGAGACTTAAGGAGCTTAATATGTATAGTCTCGAGGAAAGGAGGGAGAGGGGGGACATGAAAGAAACTTTCAAGTACCTCAAGGGAATTAACAAAGTCCAAGAGGGTAGCATCTTTCAAAACAAGAGGTGTGCAAGAACAAGGGGTCACAATTTGAAGATAGAGGGGGTCGGCTCAGAGGTAATTTAAGGAAGTATTTTTTCACAGAGAGGGTTGTGGATGCATGGAACGGCCTTCTGGAGGAGGTTGTGGAGTCAAAAACAGTGGTGGAATTCAAGCATGCATGGGACAGTCATAAGGCAATTCTAGGGGGTGGGGGCAGAAAGAAGTAGGCTGCTGGTTAACTAGGATCTGCAGCTTATCCATTAGGTAGACAAATGGGCAGACTGGGTTGGCCAAGCGGTCCTTATCTGCCGTCAAATTCTATGTTTCTTTCAAATGTTACTCATTTGTCTGCTTTGGGAGGTGGGGTGGAATGAATGTTCAGCAGTTTGCACTCTACCTTCCTAGGAGCAGAAGTCCTCACCTCTGCTGTGCAGTCATATTTTTTTTTTTTTTTTTTGCAACTCCTCTTTATTAAAAAAAATTCACATACAAGGAGATAAGAGAACAGCTCCACTCCGTTCAACATTACTTCTTAGAAGTATAAACATTCTGAGCACTCTGCCTATTAAAAAAAACTGCTTAAACGTTATTGCTCAAGCACATAATTCAGTGGGGATGACACTGTGGACACTACATAAAAAAAAAAAAAATCATTTTGACTCTAAATCCGTGTGATAGAGAACCAACATGGGAGGTCTCTGGTGTGCGAGGGAGGGCCCCCCCCTCCCCAAACAAAGTTTAGGGGTGAAATAAGGCCACCTCCAGTCTGCCACAAACAATAGCACTATGGATGGACATCTGTATTGCTCCCAATCCACATACTGCTAAAGAGTCCGGTTCCTGACCCCTGCTACCCCACCTCCCATTGAATCTATGGGTGCCATCTCTCCAGATGAGACACTTCTCTTAGACAAAGCTTAGCAGTTATTGTTTCCATATTAGAAAGCTGTCTCATCCAGGTAATCCACTTAGAGGCCTGCGAAGCTTCCTTTTGAAGCCAATGGACCGTAGTAATGCTTTTAACCCGCTGCCTGAAACACCAATGATAACTTCACTCGGGGGTATCCAGACCACAGTGGGGAACCCCAAGACCCAGTCTGTAAATGTATTAGGAATATCATAATGTAGAATCTGTTATCTTTTCCTGGATTTCCATCCAAAAGCTATTCAACTTAGGGCACCCCCAAAAGACATGCCAATGTGAGCCTACCCCACCACAAGCCCTCCAGCAGTTTGTGGTATTAGCATAGTGAAAATACTTTGTAATTGTGGGAGTTTGGAAAAATCTTACAAGTATTTTCCAATAAAACTAATGCCAGTTTGTGAGAGAAGGTGACCTTCTAACCAAATTTCAACCTTTGGTGCCGGTCCTCCGTGATGGTACAAGCTGCCTCATCCTCCCCGGCTACTCTAACTCTTAAGGGAGTGCGCCCCATTCCTTTCTAATCACCTATATAACTGATATGCACTTACCTCGCCTCTTAAAGGAAAACTACACCCAAAACTTGAAAAAATATATGTTGTGCAGAATGTTTTAATTTGTATGTGAAGTTCTAGTGTTTCCTTCCCTCTGACTGGTATTAGGAGTTTTTCCTAAATTAGCCTGCTAGCTTTAGGGTAGTTTTACACCCTGGAGATCACCATATCAAATAGTTTTATTGCATTTCTTTGTCCTACAGTGCACCTTGTTTCATGTAATGGTGATGTAGCAGAGCCCATAAATCCAGCAGAAAGCATTGCATTACAATCAGTTCACAGCAACAGAGATGGCTATATTTTAAAATCTGTAGAATTCAGCTTGGTGACCACCCTCACCCTAAAGGTTTTACTGTCCTGAAAAACTTTGCTGCTGGTAATTTTTGTGTAGCTTGTAAAGCTTCCAAGATATTTAGTTTGTTTGGCATGCGTGTGCTGAATGTTGGGTCTATCTTGCATCACAGTCACATGAGACAAAATGCACTGTGGGAACCAGAAATACAGTTACACTATCAGGTATGGAGATCCCCAAGGGTCGTAAAACTAGTATAAAGCTAGCAGGCTAATTTGGGAAAAACTCCTAATACCAGTCAGAGGGAAGGAAACACTAGAACTTCACATACAAATGAAAACACTCTGCACAACATATATTTTTTTCAGGTTTTGGGTGTAGTTTTCCTTTAATGTCACAGTCCAATAGATAGTCTTTCCATGGAGTTTTAGGTCACACCAGCCGAGTTTTAATATTCTCACTGTTGATGAAGTGTCTCACCTGGGCATATCGGTGAAAATCGCGAGACTGAAGATGATAATTATCCCATAGGGCCTGAGATGTCCGACAAGTACCCTCCCTCAACAACTGTGAGAAATGGGTGAGGCCCTTCCTCTCCCAGCTAGCATATCCCTTCCTTAAGCATGGGGGTAAAAAGTCAGTGATACCAGAGAAGAGCAAGCGGGCCCAGAGAGAAACCCTGGGGGCCAGCCTCTGTTGAACTTTATACAACATTTTCAGGGTGTGTTTAATCCAAGGGTTCATGACTTGTTTAGGATAGTCCAGAGGGAAGCATGACAAGGCCAATGTAAATAACGTTTGCCCCCAACAACCATAATTCTCCATACCATATCACCTGGACTCATGGTGCTGTTTAGCCCACATGCACACCAGTACCATTGCCCTCCAGGTAATACATTCTGAAGTTTGGCAACGAGAGTCCCCCCTCGCCCCTTGGGAGCATCAGTGTCCCGTGGTCCACCCGCACCCTCCTCCCACCCCAAATGAATCGAAGGATCCCCTTGTGTAATGTAAAGTAACTTTTTGATGCAGTTGAATTTATACTAACAGACCAGCAATCCCCTGATAAAACCCCTCTGTTGTCCGAGTCCAAAGAATTGCACTGCTTATCTTTCAGTAAACACTTTTTTGAACAGTTTTTAAGTCGATGTGCGGTGAGGCGCGTGCTCAGCTCACTAGTGACTTGGGTTCATGCACTACTGTGCCTGGAATGACTGGGGTAGAGACCAGCTGGAAGAGTGAGGAGCATCCATGTAGATGCTGTTCTTCTGGGGAGGGAGGGACTGGCGTACACCACTCCCAGAGCAGCTCCTGGTGGTGGCCCAGTGGGGAGACACTAGGTGGTGTGGGTTACCATGCACTGCTGTGTGCCCCCAGGATGTCACAGTGTGTAGCCATAAGAAAGATGTGGGCAGGGGTACAAGAGAACATGGAAAAGGCCTGCCTCCAGTGTGCTAGATGACCACTTTCTTTGACCCTTTGCACCACCCAGCTGCTCAGCACACTGTTGTCACCCAATGTTGCAAAGCACTTTCTCCCTTGTGGCAGCAGGGAGGTCCCTGGGCAGGGGAAAGCCACAACAGAAGGGGTGATGGAGGACTTCTGGGAGGTGAAGAATGATAATAGGGGTTGAGTCCAGCTGGCAGTCAGGGGCACGTGTGGACCACAAAGAAAAGGGGCAATGAGTGGGTATAGGAAGGAACAAAAAAAGAAATCTAGGTTTTTGGTTGTTTTTTTTTTTTAACCAGGAGAGACACTAAGCTGAAGCTTGTTTACAGGTGCGACCTGGGAGCACAAGGAAGTTAAGTGACTTGCTCAGGGTCGTACAGTATGCAAGTGGGGGCTATGGGATTCAAACCCAGGTCTCCAGGTTTGCAGCTCAGAGCCTTACACCACTACACTATACTGCCTCCTAGTTAGTGGCACATCTCAACCAAAATGCCAAAACAGCACATTGTTTTTTTCTGTACTGACTGCTGAGTGGTGCAAGGGTGGCTAGTACTACTGTACTTCTAATCTGCAGATGGGGAGCTTCAGTGCACCATTGCCACCACACTAGGTTTTAAGCAGTTGGACAGTGGTCCACCTTAACTCTGTGCATGCAGTTTAAGACCATATGAATCCGGTAAGCAAAAAAACTAACCTAGGCACTTATGTAGCAGAGGTGGCACTTTTTTTTTTAAGTAGCATGTCAGGCAAGATCTGGTGGGTCTCCCAACTTTTCACCTTGCTGTCTGCACCTACAAGCAGCTCTACCGTATTCATTAAAATTATTTGAAAAAATGTAAAAAAGAAAGGCACAGTTTTGAGAGCACAACAAATGCAAACCCCAGCGCTTTGCCTCTGTACTATCAAGGCTGGGGGTGATAACTCTGGGGTTGTGCTATTGTGCTCTCTGGAATTATTTTTCTGTCGACTTCATTAGCATACGGAGTTGGAACGCCACTTTGAACTGTTGTTGCTGGCTGTCATTTAGACTGCTGCCTTTTTTTTCTTCTTTTCTCTCCATGTTCCCCCCCCCCAGGTGTGGATGACGCCTGTGTTGGCTGCATGGCATACACAGCTTCCTTTGTGGCAGGAGCAAGCTCTATAGCCCATTTACAGGGAATCCCTGTGGTATCGGAATCTGCCGTCTGCCCTCCCTGGCCAAGACGCACTATGCACGGATGGCATCTATCTCAGCCTGGGTTGCCTCCCATCATGCTGCCATTGGGTAGTCTTTTATTGATTTAATGAAAAACGCCCAGCAAACTTGTTCGCCAGTGAAAGTGACTTTATTTAAATTTCTGCATACTCCATTCAACAGCCAGCCAGCAAGCCAGAGAGCAGTTTCACTTGAAAAAGACTGCAAGAGGGCCATGCCATGCCCTGAATGTGTAATTTTTTTATTTCTAGGGACATGGATATGTTGTTCATCCACACTCATTGGCAGGTATCCTTGCCGCTTTAAATCTTGCCGGAAGGTCTTCAAGCTTGCTCCTCCCACCCACCCGGGTGGTATAACTCTCGGCTCCGCCCCATGACGCCAGATCTTCCTTACCGCTTGGAAGCTCAGGTTCCCTCCTTAACGCTCTGCGTTTGAGACTGGTTCCTATTTCTCCGTTTTGCGGATTTAAAAATAAATTTTGCGAAAAAGACTTCAGTCTTCGATCCCTCGCGGCTGCGATGGACAAATCGACTCCCGGATTTCGGAGATGCCCATGCGGGCAGAAGATGTCTCGGACGGATCCACACTCCACGTGTGTCTACTGCTTAGGCCTTGAGCACGACCCGCAGGCTTGCGACTCTGTGTTCATCTTTCCTCGGCTCACGCTCTCAAGACCGTATGTCTGATTGCAACTGGGCTGCCCCGAGAAGCGCTTCCTCCGTGAAGTCCAAGGAGGCCCGGTTGCGGTGTCCGGCGCGGCAGGCTCGGTGGATCAGCTCGAGCGGATGGTCGCCTCGAAGAGGAGGCGCGGGTCAGATTCTCCCCGGCCGCGCATTTATCCCGCCTCTGGGTTCTTCCTACAGCTTCTTTTAGGAGCTTTGTCTGTCCCTCTCCACTAAGGGAGAAGGGCCTCACGCCTGCTGGACCTTATTCTCGGTCCAAAAGAAGGACGAGGTAAGTCCTCTCGTCGACGCTCTTGGGGCGGGGAAGGTCCTATCCCGGTAAATGGGCCAGTGAAGCCCGATGCGACGCTCGGCTTCCAGCCACTGGCCTCACGGTGTCCCCGTCAGGTCAGTTGACCGAGACTCACCATCGTGTCGAGATTTTCTCGACCTGCTGGACGGGCTGTCGCTTTTAGCAGCCGAGATTCCTCTCCCCGGTTCCCCCGGGAGGAGTTGGGGATCCCGTGGGCTCGCCTGTGCCTCCGGTTCCGGAGCCCTCAGATGGACCATCCGAGCCGAAGGGAGTGCCGGTTCCGGCCGACACCTCCCCGCACCGACCTCGGAAATTCCGGGACTCTCGGTCTCGGTCTCGGACCTCTTCGCGGTCCAGCCGATCCCACCGTCATAGGCGGTCTCGGGTCTCGGCACGCGGTAAGCGGCGGCGGCTGCGTCCCTCGGACGAGGGAGGCTCGGGCGAATTACGCCGACGGTACGAGGACTCATGTTGCAACAGATCCTCCAGGCCGGGAGTAAGCCGACCCCGTCGCCTTCCCCGGCCATTAAGTGGCTGTCACCGGAGCGGCCGACACAACCCCTCGACTTATCCGAGGAGCCTATACCCAGGCCGGTTGTTCGGCCAAAACCAGCTGCTCCACCGATTCCGGTGGAACCTCCGCCTCCACAGCCACCTATTGGGGCTCCGACCAAGGATTCTCGGTCGGCTAAGGGTCTACCCCATCGGCTGTCAGTTACCCTCACTCCCGACCGACCTCGGCAGGTGAAGGGTGGCTCAGGCCAGAGGCAGCTCTTCGAGGACTCTTCCGAGTCCGAAGATGATTCCTCCTTTTTCTCCAAGCGACTGGACTTGGAGTCTTCAGGAGGTCAGTCAATGGAAGATAGCGGCCGTCCCTTCCTAGGACTGCTTCGCCCATCTCGGAGTCCACCGGATGGAGCTCGAACCCGTTCCAAGCGGCCAGGTATCCTCACGGAGATTCTGGACCGAGGGATTCTCCGGCGGAGGCCTTTCGTGGCCGAGGCCATAGTGGGTCCGGCACTGGAGCTGGCAGCGCCCTGCTTCCTGCCCCTGCGCCGCCAGGATGGCCAGGAAGTATGCGGTCCCTACCGTTCCTTGTCCGTTTTGTGAACACCCTCTGCTGAGGGGTTGGTTACCGACAGCGCTCGCGCCACCGGCAACACCAGGGATGTGGACAAACCTCCTGACAAGGAGTCCAAGAAATTGGACTATGTCGGGCTTAAAGTCTATGCTGCGTCCCCTCTCGGCCTTCGGCCAGGCCAGTTCGCCGCCCTCATGGCACATTTTTCTCATGCCCTGTTGGGCTCCCTGGATGAGGTCATCCTCATCTTCCCCCGATCTGCAGACTACGGTTAAGCAGGTGCGGACCAGGGCAGGGCAGTGGCCAAACAGCAGCTCCAGACTGCTTTGGATATAGGGACTCATGTGCCAGATCGGTGGCGCCGCAGTGGCTATCGTCGGGGGCTTGGCTGAGGATATCCACCTTTACTTGGATACCCAGCACAAGTTGGCGGATGTTCCTTTTGGGGACTGACCTCTTGACCCTGGGGTGGAAGGTCACCTGCAGAGGATCGAGAAGTCCAATGCTACCTTGGACTCGGTCTCTTCCGCTCAGAAGGACAAAGGCCAAGCCACAGCCTAAGCCCTTTCGTCCTTCTGTGCCTCGCCCCGCCCAGCAACGTCTAGGCCAGCAGGCTCGGCTTGGCATCCCAAACCCAAGCCACGGCTCTCTAACAGGAGGCAGGAGGAAAGGCCCAGGAGGTCCCTCGGCCGGTCCCTCCTCCAAGCCTGCCCAGTGACGGGCTGAGGGGTGTCGCCCATTCCCGCCACTCATTCCCTGGGTCCCCGGGGGACAGCTCCGGCACTTGCTCCGCCTGGTCCGCTGTTACCACGGACAGGTGGGTCTTGAGGTGGTGGGAAGAGGCCTGCCTCTGGAATTCGAGCAGGCACCACCTTCAGAGCCGCCGCCTCGGGGCTTCTGGTCCCCAGCTCACTGGCGGCCTGGCCGAGCCGACATCGCCTCCTCCTCCAGAAGGAGGTGATAAGAGAGGTGGCGGACCCTCCTTCAGACCCAGGGTTTGTGTCCAGGTACTTCCTGGTTCCGAACGGACGGGGCTGGCGCCATTCCTCACCTACACGACTAAACAAGTTCCTAAGGTCTCGAACCTTCAGGATGGTCACTCTGGCTCAGATAATACCATCCTTGAACGCGGCGTGGTTCTGCTCTCTGACTTGCAGGACGCGTTTTTCATGTCCCTATCCGTCCTGTCTCACCAGAGATTCCTTCGCTTCCGAGCGAAGAACCCCTTTCGAGTTCCAAGCCATGCCCTTCGGCTTGTCTTCAGCTCCCAGGGTCTTCACCAAATGCATGGCAGTGGTGACAGCATTCCTGCGGCGCCGAGGGGTCCGGGTGTACCCTTACCTGGACGACTGGCTGATAGCAGCTCCCTCCAGGAAGGAGGCGGAGTGGTCCAGAGATCTGGCCCTCCAGGTCTGCTCTCAACTGGGCCTCCTTATCAACGAGGCCAAGTCGGAACTCGAGCCAAAGCAGGTGATTCTATTCATCGGGGCGCAGCTCGACTCTCTTCGAGCCAGAGCGCGGCTCCCGGCGGACAGGGCCGGGGTTCTTTCCTCCTTTGCCCGATCATTTCTGGTTGGGCAATTGCGCCCTGCCCGGGACTTCCTGGGTCTCATGGCGGCCTGCACCAGCGTGGTCCGTTGGGCCCGCTGGAACATGCGTCCCCTTCAATGGGGACTGGCCAGCCAGTGGTCACAACGCTGCGAATCCTTTGACCAGCTTGTGTCGGTGACTCAGGGGATGTGGAACGCCTCCAGTGGTGGACCGCTCCAGATCATTTGCAGGAGGGCATCCTGCTCGTCCGCCCGAGCCGACGGTCTCTCTATCGACCGATGCCTCTCTGATGGGTTGGGGTGCCCATCTGGGGAACACCGGCTCATGGCCTCTGGTTCCTCGCGGGAGTCCCGATGCACATCAACCTGTTGGAGCTCCGAGCGGTCCGCCTAGCTCTCACCGCCTTTGCTCCGTTCCTCCGGGGTCAAGTGGTCCGAGTCCAGACGGACAATACCACGACCATGTTCTATCTAAACTGCCAGGGCGGGACGCGCTCCATGCTTCTATGCAAGGAAGCTCTCCGCATTTGGTCACTCATGCGCAGCCTGGAGGCGGATCTCCTAGCCATTCATGTGGCAGGAGCCTCAACACCCTGGCCGATGCCCTGAGCCGGATAGGGCTGCATCCCACGAGTGGTCTCTCCTGCTGGAGGTAGTACAGCATCTGTTCTCCCATTGGGGCACACCTCAGGTGGACCTGTTCGCCCAGGGAGAACGCTGGTTGAGACTGTTCCATGCCCGCCTCAGCAGGGCTCGCTGCAGGGGATGCCTTCGAGGCAGTGGACCCCGGCCTCTTTACGCCTTTCCCCATTTCCTTGATCCACAAGGTGCTTCTCAAGGCGAGGAGGACAAGGCGCAGGTGATTCTGATAGCCCCAGACTGGCCTCGCCAGTTCTGGTACCCAGATCTCCTCAGTCTCAGCTCCAGGACTCCGCGGCAGCTTCCAGCTCGCCCGGACCTGCTCTCAGTCAATCAGGGGAAGGTGTTCCATCCGGACCTTCAATCCCTGCACCTGACGGCCTGGTTCCTGAGCGGCTAGAGTTCCAGGCCTTGGGTCTTTCCGACGAGGTCCTCAATGTAGTTGAGGCGCCCGATGAGTCGACTCAGAAAATGCTATGCCTTCAAATGGAAAAGATTTTCCATTTGGTGTCGGAGCAAGGGCTTGGACCCTTCCTCCTGTTCCTTGGCAAGCATCTTGGACTATTTATGGTCCTTTCTAATCAAGGCTTAGGTCGTGACCCTAAGGGTGCACCTGGCAGCCATCTCTGCTTACGGGCGCTGGCCGGAAGCAGTCAGTGCAGGAGAAGGTGGTCTGGCGCTTCAAAGGCTCTTGATCACATTTCCTCCAGTGCGGGAACCCCCACCTCCGTGGGATCTACTGCTGGTACTGGCAAAGCTCATGGGCAAGCCATTCGAACCTATGCACAGGTGTCTCTCTCACCTGTCGTGGAAGACCGCCTTCTTGGTGGCTATCCGTCAGCCAGAAGGATGGGAGAGCTCCAGGCGCTTTCCATCGAGTCTCCTTACCTGGTCTTCCACAGGGACAGGTTGTCCCGCGCCTCACCCGAAATTCCTTCCCAGGTGGTGTCGGAGTTTCACCTTAACCAGGTGTTGACTCTGCCGGTGTTCTACCTCAATCACACCTCGGAGGCCGAATACAGGCTCCATACTTTGACCTTTAGCGGGCGCTTCACATATGAGCGTGACGAAGAAATTCGGGAGAGGTTCGCCAGCTGTTTGTCACCTACGCTGAAGCTGCACTCAGAGACCTGCAGCCAAGCGGACGATAAGCAAGTGGGTCACTACAGATCTCTTGCTATAAGTTGGCGGGCATGGAGCCTCCCAGAGGGATAGAGCTCATTCTACCCGCCATACTGCTGCAACGGTGGCTGCTTCAGGGACGTCCCCTATCCAGGAAATCTGCAGGGCTGCTACCTGGAAGTCAGCAAACACCTTCATTACCCATTACCACATCGACCTTGAGTCACGCCAGGATGCTGGTTTTGGGCCTCGGTTCTCCAGTCTCTCTTTCCCAAGTAAGTATTGGGGTGTGTCTTGCCTCCTCCTCCCGGAGAACTGCTAGGAGTCTGTCAATGAGTGTGGATGAACAACATATCCATGTCCTAGAAATACAGGTTACTCACTTGTAACAGGAGTTCTAGGAATGGTATATGTTCATCCACATCAATTACCCGATTCTTCGTCGACGCGACAACCTGAGCTTCCACGGCCAGATCTGGCGCCATGGGGCGGAGTCAGAGTTATACCACCCGGTGGGTGGAGGAAAGCTTGAAGACCTTCCGGCAAGATTTAAAGCGGCAAGGATACCTGCCAATGAGTGTGGATGAACAACATATACCATTCCAAGAACTCCTGTTACAGGTGAGTAACCTGTATTTATTGAATTTTGTTGACCCGGTAGGCCCACTGAGATTAGAAGTCCCTTTTTTCAGGGCGACCCGGGGTTGGAGGGATACAGATAGTAACCAACTGAATCAGATTAAGCTGTTGGTGGTATATTTTTTTTTTCTAGTGAGAGAGAGAGAGAGAGAGAGAGTGTGTGTGTGTGTGTGTGTGTGTGTGTGTGTGTGTAGCCTGGTTTGAGCCTGGGAAGCCAGCTATAAGCTGCAATTTGGAAGCCGCCATGGAGACCTGCTGCTAAAGCGGAGGAGATATTGGCATCAGAACTGGCTTGGCCAATCTGGTGTGATCAGGATCAGGCTCGCCTTGTCCCTGCGTGTTTTGAGCACTACTTTGTGAACAAAGGGGAAGGGAGGAAAACTGCAGAATGCTCGGGGTCCAGGGCCAGCAGTCCTCCAGTCTCTGTTTGCTAAATAAGGGTTTACACTCTGGCTTCTCCTCCCAGATGATTGCTGTGAGTCTAAGTGTGGATAGTAAACTGAATTCCAGTTGGTAGACACATAGGTTACTTACCCTTACTGGTAGTTCCGCCATGGGTATTCAGATCACATCCACACAACCTCTCCAACCTTCCCAGGCAAGTGGCATACGGATCCCTTCTTCCAGCATGCAAGGTTTGACATCAGACAGGGCAGAGCTGGAGGACGACACCACGAGTGGTGGGAGGAGACAAGTATGAAGACGTCCGGTGACTGAGATGCACTCAACAGTCCTGCCTGTGTGTGGATGTGAACTGAACAGAACATAGAAACTAGAATTGGTCAGCAGAAAAGGACCACTTGGTCCACCCAATCTGCATAGATGAGTCCCTACCTAGTCTGCTTCCACAGACCTTGACTGGTCTCCGGCGACTCCCCCTCTTCCCTGCCAGGTCACTGATATTCTCTTGTGTCTATCCCATGCATGCTTGAAGCCCTGTACTGTTTTCGCCTCCACCACATCTGTTCGTCTATTCCAGGGGTCTACCACTGTTTCAGTGAAGTAGTACTGCCTCACATCCTTCTTAATTCCCCCTACCCCAGCTTCATCACATGCCCTCTGGTCCTAGTGCTCTTCCTTCTTTGAAAGAGTTTTTGCTCCTACACCCTGTTCACTCCCACGAGGTACATGTAGGTGTCCATATCCCTTCTCACTCTCCTATCTTCCAGTAGTGTACATGTTGAGATCCCCTAGTCTCTCCTCTTAAGGGTTTTGGTGCAGAACCTGCACCATTTTTAGTTGCCCTCCTGGACTGCCCTGTCTTTGTCCTTTCTGAGGTGTGACCTTCAGAACCGGGCAGAATACATCAGGTGGAGTCTCACCAGAGAGCAGTACAGTGGCAACACCACCTCCCTCCTCCTGCTGGAGATGCCTCCTCTAGTGTATCCCAGCATCGCACTGGCCCAACCTTCTTCTTTGTTACACTTCCCTGCCACTTTGTGGTCATCAGATATGATAACCCCCAAGGTCTGTTACCTGCTTAGTGACCAACAGTACCCACCCCCACCCTATACTCAGTTCCTGGATTCCTATGCCCTAGGTGAATAATTTTTACACCTTTTGGTGTAAAACCCCACCTGCTCTGTTTTTGACCACTCCTTGAGTTTTCCAAGACCCCTACACTTCTTTCCATTCCCTCCTGATTGTCCACCGTATTACAGATTTTGGTATCATCTGCAAAAATGCTTCCCTTCCCTTCCAGTTCATTATGCATATCACTTATGAAGACATTGAAGAGGACCAGTCCAATTAATTGATTGATTAATTAATGGATTGGTTGGTTAAATACTTAGCTCTGTGTTGGGACAATGAAATGTGGATCTTTGTAAATAGTTTTTAATTACTTATTTAGGTATGGGGTGGGGAGGAAACAGAAAGTTTAGGTCTCCTCTTGGGGGTCTTTTTTTCTGTGCAGTTTACAGGTTCTTTGGACTTTGAAGTTTATTAACTTACCCTAAAGGTCTGGTCAAATATGTATATGAGGGCGTAGGGATAAAATTAAAATTTGTTTAGACCCTCTGCCTTGTGATAATGGGGTAAATGTCACTGTATCTGCATTATATGTCTGTTTGCTTTTTGTATATATGTTTGGAAATGCAAATAAAATTTGTTATACAAAAAAAGAAGAGGACCAGTCTCTGTATTGACCACAGCGTCACCCTGCTGTTAGAGTGAGTGCTGTTAACTACCATCCATTGTCTCCTATCCGTTAACCAGTTCCTAACCCAAATTCAGCACTTCAGATCCCACCCCTAGGCTGCACTATTTCTTAATCTGTTTGTGTTTGATTTGTTACTCCTGTGTGGCACAGTGTCAAAGGGCTTGCTAAAGTCCAGATAGGCCATGTCCATAGCCCTCCCCAATCTATTTCCCTGGTTACCCAGTCAAATCAGTCAGGTTCATGTGGCATGACACCCCCATCCTTGCCCCCCACATCCCCTGGTGAATCCATGTTGCCTTTTGTCTTGCAGACCACTTGATTCAAGGTACTCTACCAACCTTTCCTTTCAGTGTTTCCATTAGTTTCACCATTGAGGTGAGGCTCACCATCCTATAGTTGCTAGCCTCTTTCCTGTAATCGCTCTTGGGGACCACATCCGCTCTCCTTCAATCCTCCAGAACCACAACTGATTCTAGTGAGTTACTGAATAAGGCCGTCAGCGGTGCAGTTAGCACCTCCCCGAGCTCCTTTAATACTCTTGGATGTATCCTATCTGGTCCCATAGCCGTATCCACTTTCAGAGATGCAACTCCCTTCAGGACTTTTCCTCTGAAAATGGACTTGAGTCTGCCTCCCACTCCCCATAAGGATTGAACAAAAGTACCTGTTTAGGATATCTGCTTTCTTCGTGGGCCCCTTCTGCGCAATCTCCCTCTGTCGTCCTTCTTATCCTCCCTTTCCCTCCACATGCTTTCCTCTTCTCACTTTTATTTTTGTTTGAAATTTCTTTTTATCCCCTCCTGGTCGCCCTCGCCATTCCTTCTCCTTCAGGCTTGCTCAGTGCCACCCATCCCTCACTGAGTCTGCCCCTAGAGTGCCTCTGGTGACTCCTACCTGCCTCACTTTTTTCCTCCACGGAGCACCTTGCACAGCGATATCTGCCCGTGAATGCAGACTGGGTGGCTGGAGTGGCCGTCATCTAGGAACACCGAGGGAGGTTTTCTGGTTTTCTGTCCCTTCCCCTCCATCCCACTGAGGACGCCGGCTCGGGCAGAACGTGCGTACGCATGCCTGCCAAGTGCCAGATGGTGTCCTCCCCTTCCCAGCTCCCCCCAATGGAAGCCGCCATTGCCCCGAGAGTCGATGCTTCCACCGGCTCTCCCGGACGTCGGGTGCATTAAGCACCCCTGGTGTCCCTCCCCGAAGGAGGAGAGCATCCGTGGGGACTCTCGATCCTCCTTCCCCCTGCCGACCCCCGGCCACCCGAGTCTGTACCCGAACCCGGGTCACCGGCGTGATGTGAGGTGTGGCGTCCAGCTCCTCAACCCTCGGCGCCACCGGGCCGGCCTCTTCTCACTTTTTTGTAGCGCTCCACATTGTCAGTGGGTAGTCATTACAGATAGGTGATGTGCACCCCCATTAGGGGAAATGGCACAGCCCAAAGGCTAAATCAGCCTAGAACGTTGGGCACATGAGCATTCTGGACAGCAGCAACTCTCCAGTCTTTGCTTTGCCATCAAAGGGGAGACAACTAACAAGCTTCTCTGAAGATCGGTGCTGGGACCAGTCCATGTTCATTATCTTCATTAGCGACACTGCAGAGCATCTGGAGGGAAAGGTATGCCTGTTCGTAGACCACACTAAGATCTGCAACAGAGTTGACACACCGGAAGGGGTGGAAAGGATGAGAAAGGATCTAAGCTTATTGAAAGAATGGTCAGGTGTATGGCAGTGAGTTTCAGTACTAAATAATGCACCTGAGTCACAAGAATCCAAGAGAGGAGTACAGGATTTGGGGGGGGGGGTCTAGCCACCACAAAGCAAGAGAGACCTGGGGATCATCACATCAGATGACTTAAAGGCAACCAAGCAGTGTGAAAACGTGGTGGGGAAGGCAAATGGAATGCTGGGATGCATAGGTAGGGGCATAACCAGCAGAAAGAAAAAGGTGGTGATGCCACAGTACAGATCACTGGTAAGGCATCACTTGAAGTACTGCATCCAGTTCTGTAGACCGCATCTCAGGAAAGACATAGACAGGATGGAGGCAGTCCAGAGAAGGGTGACGAAAATGGTACATGGGCTGCACCAGAAGCCGTATGAGGAAAGACTCAGGGACCTTAATATCTATTAATTGGAGGGGAGAGAGGGGAATATAATAGACATTCAAGTACCTTGGGGTATAAACAGGGTACAGGAGGGAAGCATATTTCAGAGGAAGCATTGCACAAGGACAAGGGGACATGATATGAGGCTGGAGGGAGGAAGGCTCGGAGAATGTCACAAAGTACGTTTTTACAGAAAGGGTGGTGAATCCATGGAGCAGCCTTCCAGCGGAGGTGGGGGGCTAAAACAATATGGGGGTTCAAGATCGCATGGGGTAGACATAAGGGTACCCTGGAGATGGGCAGAGAAGGTGTGCTGCAGATCAAATAGGATCTAGGCTGTCAACACTGAGTAGGGGGTCCTTATCTGCTTTTAGATTCTAGGTTTCTATGTAAGAAAACTCGGCTGCTGGTTATTTGAGGCTGCAGTTCTGTATAGCAGGATGGGGATACCTGGTGTCAAGGAGCATAAAATTGTGACTGTTAAGCTGCAGCTTTCAAACTGGCTAACCTGCTCTTCCCATTTCTACTGCCTGTGGTTGGATTGGGGGCCACGTCTGTCAAATCTTTATTTATCCAGGCGAACATCATTGAACAAGCTCATTTGCAAGATGGACCTGGTTAAGTCCCGATTATATTACAAAACAAGCATCAATATTTACAGTGGGAATAAAAACACAGTGGAAGTGCAAATCAGGAAACACACGTACATAACATTACAGGTGATTCTAGAGCATCAATAAGACCAGTGAGCAGTGGGAACAGGCAGATCCACAGAGATAGTGATGGATATTGATACAGTAATTTTAATAGAAAAAAACGACAGGCTAGCCCCAGTATTGCTATCAATACAGACAGACGGACAGAAGTAAGTGATACAGCTTTTTCTTGACTGGTTCACAAATGAGTAAAGCAGGTGTAGTTATGCTTGGAGGGAGCAGGACGCAGGCAGCCTGCTAGGCACAAATACTGCATCCTCAGGGAGCGCTTATACTGGGGCTGTGGGCAGCTGTACCACAGCGTACTGGAGGAAGGTGTAAGCAAGGTACAGGGCACGGGTGGAACAGCACCTACCGCATATTTAATCCAGGGCTAGGTGCTATCGCTAGCTGTCCAGGTTCAGCATACCGTTGGGCCACGGGAAGGTCACAGGACAGGGACAGAATGGATACACTGAGGTTCCTGTGGCCAGTCATGGTCAACAATTCAAAAGGGAGCGTAAACACTCATACTTCCAATAAAAGCACTTTAGCCATGTGGAAGGATTACATCGAACAGGAATGAAGCGGTTACAGCTGTATTAGCGGAGTATGGCAGACCATTCGATTTCTCCCTCCCCCCCCCCCGCTAGCATTGGAAGGATCGCCGAAGAGAACTGCAGGAGCCAGTCGGGAGCATGGGCCAGAAGGCGCTCGCGATCCGATTGGTTGGCGGCCTTAGCAGTAATTTGTTGGAGAAGAGACTGGGCGAGTGGTCTTGGAAGGCGGCTTACGAAGGTGCAACCACCTAGGGGGTATAGATTTTACGCTTTGGGTTCAGATGTCTCAGAAAGACTTGCCTGTAACCGGCAAGAGGGGTACAGGGACCGGAAGTAATAAATACATACAGATTAATAAAACATGCACAAAATGACTTTGGGTATGGCTGGTCATATTTAAGGCAAAACTCTGGGGAGCAAGCTAACAGTAGTTAATGATTAGGAGCCGGGGTGACAGTTGCAGCGTTTACACACACCTTGGGCACATAGTGCCTTGAAAGCGTTAACACTACGGAGGTAACTCCGTTTCAGTAGTTTTTGCATTTTGTTCCACAGGGTCGTCAGCGAGCTAAAGGCCATTCTGCCATAGCGGTAGAAGCTTTAGGGATGCATAGAGAGATATATGATGAACTCCTTAGGCTGTACGGTCCCAGCTCGCTTATGGGAAGGACATTCAGTAATGTAATGAGGGAGCCTTTTTAAGATGGCTCTGTAGGTCTAAAGGACTGCATTTCTTTCATGTCTGAATGTAAGCGATGACCATCCTACAGCTTTGTACAATAGGCAGTGATGGGTAGAGAGGGGAAGACCGGTAATCTACCTGATGGCTCTGTGAAACAGCGTGTCCAGCTTGATAAGCGAAGCTTTAGGACAGTGGCTGTATAGAAAATCACCATGATCGCTTAAGGAGAGAAAAGTAGATTGGACTAGTCTCCGTTTGGCATCACAAGTGAGGAACTGGCTAATTCTGTAGAATAGGCCCAGTCTCTATCTTAGCTTCTTTGCCAGATATTCAACATGCTCAGAGAATGTGAGGTTCTGGTCTAGCCACACTCCTAAATATTTAAACTTGGGGATAAAATTCAATTTCTCTCCTAGAATTGTGGTGATCAGAGGCAGTGTCCCAGAGCTGGCAGGATTAGTCATACGGCTATAAGGTGTGAACAGCATTGCCTTCGTCTTTTTCACATTTAAGAGATGCTTTTTATGGAGTAGCTGAGTCTGGAGTAGGTCAAATTCTTCCTGTAGGTCTGCACAGGCAGCTTCGACAGTTAGACGACTTTTATATAAACCACTGTGTCATTAGCAAACAGATGTATTTTTGCTTTGTTGATACCCACATCAATGTTGTTGACATAGATTGCAAAGAGCAACAGGCCAAGAATGGATCCTTGTGGCACTCTTCTGAGCAGAGGTTTGAGTGGGGAGAGCTCCCCCTCAGTTTTGATTTGTTGCTACCGTCCTACCAGGTACTCCGAAAACCAGTGCAAGGATGCTGGGTCAAGTCCGATACTCTTCAGTGTGGAGATTAGCAGGCTATGGTCCACAGTATCGAAAGACTTGCTAAGGTCTAGGAATACTGCACAGACAAAGTTTCTGATGTCAAGGTCACTGTACCAATCGTTAGTTACTTTGGCAAGGGCCGAGATAGTGCTATGCCTAGACCTAAAACCCGATTACATGGGGTTTAGTAAGTTGTTAACTTCCAGATAAGCTTTAAGTTGATTGCTGACAACTTTTTCCAGGAGCTTAGACAAGATTGGCAGTAAGGAGATCGGTCTATAGTTATTTAGGTCGCAGATATCTCCAGATTTGAACAACGGTATAAGGGGTGTGTTTATTAGGTCTTCGATTTCTTTAAAAAAAAAAAAAAAAAAGTCGAGAGAGAAAGGAGCCTCAGGTAAGTGCCTGTTTTTTTTTGTTTTTTTTTTCCCTTGGGTTAATCTAGGGCATTCCCGGGAGTGTCCCTCCATCTCTAGGTGTCAGTGACCCTCTCCTTCACCCCTCCCCAGTTATGTAGGGTCACTTGGTTGTGTTTTTTGTCTGGCAGGTGCTTGTTTTGTACTTTGAGGGGCTATTTCCCTTTTAATCTGGCTCTTGTCTTACAGGGACATTTCCCTTTTAAATTTTCCTCAGCAGTTGAAAAACAAAGAAGCTTGCTGAAGCAAGTGCTTTTAGACTCTGGTTAGGATCAGAGTCTTTTCTGTGGTTTGTGTGGCCTTTCTTCACCATCCAGATTGTTTGGCATTATTTTCTTGGTTCCATTGAGCCCGCAGCTTCCAGCCATTTTTCCGCCTTTCTCTCAGTTCGTTAGGTACGTGCCTTTTCTTCTGAGGCTTCTTTGGCCACAGCATGCCATTTGCATGTCTGTATTGTGCGCGTACCCCCCTCTGGCGTGCCGACATCACACACACAGCGTTGGCGTCACGCCGCGTGCACAGTTTGAGAGGGCGTGCACACCTGATGTTTGCTAATGCTAGATGCAAGCACTGTGCATTTCTTTTATAGACATTTTCTCTTCTGGCTGCTTCTCCTAGAAGCCAGCTTGTTTGAGGGGCATGCTTTATTATGATTTTTACTGTTTTCTCCACAATCGGTGGTGGAGATCGCAGCAGTAGTCCTCCATTTTTTTTTTTTTTTTTTTTTCCTGTTGGGAAACACTTCAAATATTTTAACTTTTGGCACCTGCAGGGCTATTTCACTTTGGCAGCATGGCTTATCAGAGACTGCTAATCTTTAAAAGATGTATGACCTGCAAAAGAGTAATGTGACCCTCTCCTCTGGGTTCCTATTCCCTCCATTGTGTTACTCAAGCTAATATCTCTTACTGTCCCCCGTCCCACCTCCGAGTTGGGGGTGGGGGGTGCACCTGGTTTACCAGTTGGCAGTGGCAAAACAGAATTGCGTAAATCTTTGTTGCTGCTCTTAGGAGAGCTTTTGGGCCCTGATGTTCCACAGGACAATCCCTTCAGAAACACCCAACCCCAAACTGGGCCCCTCCGATCAGGAGGCTCCACACAGGCATGTTCATGTGGACCTGAGCAGGGCAGGGCAGGACTGCTAAGATGGATCTACAGGCAGGTCCCGGTCTTTACCATACAGAGGGTCAGGATGAGGATTTGGGGGATCTTGGGGAAAATCCGGGGATGATTGTTGAACAGGAATGGGCAGGTGCAGACCAAAGAAAATATCTGCCAATACCTAAGGTACAATGTTCCCCTTGTTTGGAAGAAAATACCCGCAAGTGGGAAACCCCTCCTCTAGTGGGTAAGGTGGTTCATAATTCTGTCACACATACCACTATTCTTATTGAAGGGTCCTTGGCCTTAACAGATTTGCACAATGGTGGAGAATTTGCGGTTGTTGGCTCGCTGTGCTTACCACATTGTGTCCGCTATGCGAAGAGTGAGGCTTCAACATTGGGTCGCTGATCAGGCTTCAAAGACCATGCTGTTTAACTTAGCCTTCAGGGAAGGCTTGTTGTTTGGTTCTGGCATGGATGATATTTTGAAGGATATCCAGGATAAAAAGGGCCACTTTCCAGTGTCAGGGTAACAGCAGAAGGCCAGTTCAACTCCAAAAGGTTAAGGAGGCGGCTGACAGAGGCTGTATTGAGGATGTTTTTGTCCCTTTCAGAACTTTGGAACCCAGAGAAGTAAAGGTGCCTATTCTGGTTTCAAGATAAATAGTAGCAGAGGAGCCCTTGCCCGAAGATGCAACGGAGGCCCAGGGCAAAAAGCAGGCACCTCACAATGAGTGTACGCAGGCCCATCTCTGCCTGCCTTCCCTTGGTGGAAGACTGCACAATTTTGTACACCAGTATTGGCCCAGAGATGCTTGGGTTTTGGAAATTCTGGCTTTTGGTTATGCAATAGAATTCTCATCAATTCCTTCAAAAGTGGCATTTCCTGCCGTCCCCAGTTTCAACTGACCCCGTGATGAGACAAGTGGTGTCATAGACCCTGGACCACCTCAGGCAAATTGGGGCAGTTGTTTCTGTGCCTCCCGGCCAGCAAAAAGTCCGGGGGGGGGGGGGTTCAGGCCTATTCTGGATCTGAAACACCTAAACAAGTTTGTGCACCACATCGCCATCAAGATGGAGTCCCTGCGTTCAATTATCCAAGCTATCCAGCCAGGGGATTATCTAGCTGCTGTAGATCTGAGGAATGGGCATCTCCACGTCCCCATTCGACAGTCTCATCAGAGGTTCCTCAGGTTCACGGTCCTGGGACAGCACTTCCAGTACAGGATGCTCCCATTTGGGCTGGCAACAGCCCCAGGGTTTTTCTCAAAGGTGCTGATAATCCTGGTGGCTCAACTCCAACAGGAGGGACATCCTGTTTATCTCTACCTGGCCTGTATGCTCATTCTAGTGCAGTCTGCGCCATTGGTAAGGAAGTCTGTGACCAGGACTCTGGAGATGTTGGGAGATCCATGGCTGGGTGATGCACTGAGAGAAGAGCTCTCTCAAATTGTCACAGACCCTGGAGCACCTAGGAGCGGTGTTCAAGATGGACATGGGGAAGGTTTACTTCTTGCCAGCCAGGAAGGAGACCCTGTTGAGAGAGGTTCAGTGACTGAGGAGCCAATAGTCTGCTTCAGCTCACTGCCTTCTGCGAATTCTGGGCCTTATGGCAGCTGCGATAGAACTAGTTCTGTGGGCTCGCCTTCACATGTGGCCCATACAGATAGAGTTGCTGTCAGCCTGGTATCCAACCTCTGAGGATTATCAGGCCAGGATCCCAGTCTCACCACGACTGCAGCAGTCAGAGTTGGTGAGTGAGTTTGAGAATCTGAGCAAAGGGCCTTCCTTGGAAGTACCCCCCCCCCCCGAGTTGATTCTGACATCCACTGCCAGCCTGTTGGGTTGGGGTGCAGTCCCATTCGAGGAGCTTGGTCAATTCAGGAACAGCACATACACATAAACGTTCTGGAGTTGAGGGCTGTGTGCCTCACTCTCCTTCATTTTCAAAGTCGGGTGCAGCAAAAACCATGAAAATAAGGTCAGACGATGTCACAGTGGCGTATATAAACAGTCAAGGGGGCACACGGAGGAGGGAGATGCTGAAAGAAGTCACTGATCTCCTTCTGTGGGCAGAGGATAATCTTCTCTCTCTGTCAGTAGTTCGCTTGGCAGGGGGAAATTGAACATTCAGGCTGATTGGCAAATCCATGATAATATTCATCCAGGGGAGTGGATATTGAACCAAGAGGTGTTCGATCTGTCAAAGGTTTGGTCGTCCTCAGATTGACCTGTTAGCCTCCAGCTACAATGCTCAAGTTCAACAGTTCTTCAGCCTCTACTGCTGTCCACAAGCGGCGGCAGTGGATACCCTGTCGCAAGCATGGAATTTTGGCATAGGGTATGCCTGCCTTCCTTCCTCTGCCACTCCTCTCCAAGTTCATACACAAAATAAGGCACTCAAGAGGAAACTTTCTTCTAATAGCTCTGGAATGGCCCAGAAGGTCTTGGTTCTTGGACTTAGTGAACCTAGCTCAACGCACACTGTTTCACTTTTCAGCGCAAGGGGACCTTTTCTCACAAGGCCCCATTCTGCATCCAAATCCAGGAGCCGTGCAGCTCGCGGCCTGTCTCTTGAAAGAAGGAGACCCCTGAAACAGGGTTTCTCTAAGAAGGTGATGGAGACCCTGAGGGCTGCCAGAAAGAATTCCACATCAGCAGCTTGTGCTCACGTATGGAGCACCTTTTTGGCTTAGGCCAAGGAAACAAATATCTGGCCTTCTAAAGCCATGGTTCTGCAGAATTTGGATTTCCTGCAAGAAAGAGTGGAGAAAGGTTTGGCCTTCAGCACCTTGAGAGGTCAGATGTCGGTCCTTGGAGCCTCCTTGGGTTCGTCCCTAGGAACTAACTGGGAGGTTATTCATTTTCTGCGGGCATGTGTAAGGACAAGGTGGTACTCTGAACAGTCCCGTCTTTCATTACAAAGGTCCCCATGACCTTTCATCTGAACAAGGAAATCAGTCTCTCATCTTTGTATCCGCAACCTACTCACCCAGAGGAGGAGTTGCACAAGTTAGATTTGCGACAGACCAATAGGACATACCTTAGACGGACTGCTGAGTTCCGGAAATTGGATTAGTTGTTCGTTCTTTTTGGAGCAGCCAAGCAGGGACAAAAAGCCTCCCAAGGCCAACAATGGAAAAAAAAATGAGGCAGTATAACGCAGTGGTTTAAGGCTCTGAGCTGCAAATCAGGAGTCCTGGGTTTGAATCCCATAGCCCCCACTTGCATACTGTGTGACCCTGAGCAAGTCACTTAACTTCCCAGTGCTCCCAGGTTGCACCTGTAAACAAGCTTTCAGCTTTGTGTGTCTCACCTGGTTAAACAATTGGACCTTGGCTAGATGGGTGAGGGCCTGCTTTGCCAAGGTTTTTTTATGTCCCAGAAAAGAGGCCTCCCAGCTCCCACCAAAGCTGTGGCCACCTCCTGGCCGGAGAGAGGTGAAGCATTTTTTAGAATTGTGCAAGGCAGCTACATGGTCCTCCATCCACACATTCACCAAGCACTATAGATTGGATGTTCAAAGTTCTGCTGATGCGGCCTTTGCTCACAGAGTTTTGCAGGTGACAGTTAGCAGGTATATTCCTATCCTGTTTGTGGTTGACATATGGGACAATATTCTCCCTTACCCATTTTTGCATGGGTACGCTTCTTGGAACCCATCTGTAATGACTACGCATTGACAATGTAGAGTGCTACAGAAAGAAGAAATTTCTTCATGTGTACTGTAATTTCCTTTTCTGTTAGCTCCTACATTCAGTGGGGCCCACCCAGAGCCTCACTCCTGCAGGAGAATATTGTTCAGTATGCCAGTGTGGGGATGTTCGCTGTTCTGTTACAAATTCTGTAGTTCTGTCTGGACATCCCTCTATAGTTTACCTGCTGCGCTTGTGTTTATATAGATATGCAAAAAAAAAAAAAGGGGGCAGTTCCACATTAGAATGTTGGTTGCTAGCATGCAGATTTAACAGGTTCCAATTTGATATTAACCAAGGGTTCCTTCTTTGTTGCAGGCGAGTGCTTACACTGCATGCAGCCTTTTTCCCTGTGTTATCTGTTTACAGTAATCCTTCTAATAAGTCTGTATTAGTTGAGTCAATGCCGCAGGACATTCCAAAACTTTAAAGAATTGGAAGATGAGCCTCGATCACTTACCACCACCATCTAATGAAGTAGGCAGCTGTTTACTGTATTTTATTCTGGCTGAAGTCCTATCTGTAGGCAGCTGATTTGTGTACTCTCGTGTCAAGTCGACAAGTATATTTTTTCCATGTTTAGAGGCACTGTGTGGACAATAGTGACTGGAGAGTTGCAGCTGTCCAGAATGCTCATGTACCCAACATTCTAGGCTGATTCTGCCTTTGGGCTGTGCCATTTCCCCTTAGTAGGAGGAGTACACATCAGCCATCTGTAATGACTACCCATTGACAATGTAGGAGCTAACAGAAAAGGAAATTGCGTTAAGCATGAAGAAATTGTTTCTATGTACCTGAAGAAAGTTTTATCCCCGTTTGTTATCCCTTTGGCTGTCCTTTCCTTTGTCTGCACTTTTACCCTACTCACAGCCTTACCTGCTTCCCTCTGTTTTACCTGGTACATCTTCCTGTCTTCCTCCCTATGTTTCCTTGTACCTACTGGATGTTACCCTTTTTTCCTTCACCACAGCCACTTCCCTTGAGTACCATAACGTCTTTTTTCCTTTTGGCTTTTCTCACTACTTTCATGCAGAGGCTGGTTGCCTTAATTATGCCCTCCCTTATTTCCCTCCACTGTTCCTCTACCCCTCCCTGGCACCCCAAAACTAGGCAGTTTCTGGAGGCAGTCTCCCATTTCTTCAAAATCCACCCTTCTTAAGTCCAGGACACTGTCCTCGTAGGTTTGCCTCTGCTCCCTGCTCTAGTGTTATACCACACTGTACGGTGATCATTGGTACCCAGGAGACTGCCCACCATGATATCTGCAACGCTGTCCCTGTTTATAAGCACCAGGTCCAGCACTGCCCATCCCTAGTAGGTTTGTTGACTAGCAGCCTGAGAAAATCCCCAATAGGAGTCGAGGATGACGCTGCTCGTAGTCGAAGCTGAAGCTGGAAGGTTCCAATCCACATCTGGCAAATTGAAGTCCCCAACTAGCAGCACCTCCCCCTTGTTTGGCATCCTGATGATGTCTTCCCCAAGGGCTTTAACCAACTCGTGTCCCTGTGCTGGAGGCATTTATACAACCCCTGTATGGATAGCGGCTCCAACTCCTGTCTCCAGTACGGCCCACAGCACCTCCAGTCCTTTCTTTTCCTCTGGGTGCCCCTGTATTTCCATAGCCTTGATTCCCTCCTCACATACAGTACAAACCTCCTCCCATCCCTGTCTCCTGAACAGAGAGTAGTCTAGTATGACCATATCTCAGTCATGACTGTCAGTGCACCGTGACTTCATTATGGCCACCAAATTTAGTCTGATGGCCTACAGGTCCAGAATTTTATTTCCAAGACTCCTAGCATTGGCACACATGGCTTTTCATACCTTACTCACTCCTTTTCCCCCCTTGCCTATGCTGCTTCCTGAAGCTCTCCCTGACCTCCCTCTTTCCTTGTATCCTCTCCCTTTCCTTTTACTTTTTCTTACTGTACATTCTCTTTTTATACCCCCCTTGTCCTCTGCTTTGTCCCCACCCCTTTCTTCTTGCACTCTTGCCCTGGGGAGCTTCTTCCCATGGACCATCTCTCCTTGCTGCTTTATCGTGTGTGTGTGTGGGGGGCCGGGGCAGTTTTTGCCTGTTTTGGTATTACAGGCCCCACCCCCCACCCCAAACCCAGCTAGGAATTGTATGAATCACTGTTAGGCCCCTTAGAAGATGTTGAGGTTATTCACCTGTAACCATAGTTCTGCTAGTGGTATTCAGTTCACATTCACACTCCAGCAGTATCCACTGGGCCTCACCAAGGCCAGGATGTCTTCAAGCCAAGCTCCCATGGTAGAACTAAGTATACAGGTAAGTAATCTGTGTTTACTTGTCTATCCCTACCAGGCTAGGCTGAGCAGACAAGCCTACAACTGAACTACAGTATTAGATATTTCTCTCCTCAGCTAGCAGTGATGAGAGCACTACTGGGACTTTGCCTCTGAGAGCTATTTATCTGTTGCTCCTCGATTGTTTTGGACTAATTTCTGTTTAAAACCATTAATTCAAATAGACTTGATCTACTAGATAGCTGGGTTCTTCTTTGTTTTTAAATATTAATTTGTTCGTGAGTTATTGGTTGGGGTGTGGGAGGGTTTAGGTAGCCAGTGTTCCCCATTCATTATTTTTGCGCGGTGGGCCACCGCCCTATATTTTTTTTACCACCACTCTATAATTTTTACCACCACCCTATATTTTTTTGCCACCACCCTATATTTTTATCCATTACTGATTGTTTGTTATAAAATCCTCCAAAATTGTCTTTTATTCTCATCCTTTATTGCACTACTACCCCTGTTCTGATACCAGTCCACTATATTTTACTTAAAATTCACTTATGCACATGTACAGTGCAGATAGGAGGTCCAGAAAAATAATGCACCTTTGGACTCGATCAAGACTGCCACCACCCTATATTTTCAGACAGTGGGGAACCCTGGTAGCGTATGTGTGTGTGGGTCGGATTGCTGTTTTGTAATTTAATGTGTAGACGTTGGATGTTTGGTTAGATTAATTTTTAGTTTTAAGTGTTTAGTGAGTTATACAGGGTATTTTATTAGGGTGCGTTTAAGTTCCAGTCACCTCTGTTTTACCTGCACAGCGTCCTTGCTGCATGACCTCTGCCCCTTTATCGATCTCCACCTCCCGGCATCGGCGTTGAGACGCTGCTGGGAGTTGGGTATTAATAGGAAGTAGACGGGTTGGCAGCAGAGTGCTGTGGGTACAGCGGAGGTGAGCAGTATAGGGGTAGTTAGGAGTAGGAGGCGCCCTGGGGCTATAATACACCCAAGAGATGATTTAGGGATGAACTTGCCACCCGTCTTGCTGAAGTGTTTAACAGTTCGCTGGAACAGGAGATAGTACCACAGGACTGGAAAAGGGCCACGGTTGTGCCATTGCACAAGAGTGGTAGCAGGAAACTACCTCCCAGTAAGTCTGACCTCCGTGTTGGGTAAAATAATGGAGGCATTGCTTAAGGAAAGGGTAATGAACTACCTGAAAGCAAGTGGACAAGTTGACCCAAAGCAGCATGGCTTCACATCAGGACTAACATGCCAAACAAATTTGATAGAATTCTTCGACTTGGTTACAAGAGAAGTAGACCAGGGGGCAGCAGTGGACGTGGTGTATCTGGACTTTAGTAAAGCTTTTGATACAGTCCCACATAGAAGGCTAGCCAACAAACTGGAACAAGCTGGCTGCACGACTGGACACAGAGGGTTATGGTAAATGGCATCTTGCCTCAAGAGGGGAAGGTGTCAATTGCCGTTCCGCAGGGGTCAGTACTAGGCCCCATCCTTTTCAACATATTCAGCAGAGGCATTGCTGAAGAACTGAAAGGGAAAGTCTACCTCTTTGCAGACAATACAAAGCTCTGCAACAGGGTGGACACACAGGAAGGGATCGCAGAAATGGAGGCAGATCTCAGGATGCTGGAGGAATGGTCCAGGAACTGGCAGTTGAGATTCAGAGCCAAAAGATGTAAAGTCATGTACTTGGGTAGAAGGAACCCATGCATGAAGTATGTTCTGGAGGGGCAGCTACTAGAAGAAACAAAACTGGAACAGGATTTTGGTGTCATGATCTCAAACGATTTAAAGAACTACTGACATCTCAGAGAAAACTTTAAAAATTGTAATAATTAGGCACAATTATGCCAGCATTCCATTTATATTTTGTATATCTCTCCTCCCCATTATTTATTACTAAGGAAATTTGCATGAATATATGAACTTTATCCCTTAGAATTACTTTAGAGTCCATCTGCCTCTATTGTTTGCTCCCTACTTCAAGTCATAATCCTCTGTTGTGACATCACAATATGTTGCTATGGGAGTAACTGTGATGTCACAAGCAGTGCTCTATGACTTCAGGTAGGGAGAATGCAGCAGGAATAGATAAACTCTTAAGGAGCAAAGATCCTGTTTTCATACAGATGACCTCAGTAATAAATGGGAAGGAGGAATACAGCACTAATGGGAAATACGAAGTGGAATGTGTCTAAATATTAGGCTTTGTTAAAGCTCTCCTGAACGTGTCACCAGCCCTTTGAAGGTAGGGAAGCAATGTGAAAAAGTGGCACTAAAGGCAAGCAGCATCCTCCGATGTATTGGTTAGGAGTATTACCAGTAGGAAGCATGCTGTAATCCTCCCACTGTACAGGTCCCTGGTGAGACCTCACTTGGAGTACTGTGTGCTGTTCTGGAGATGTCACCTAAAAAAGGACCTAAACCATCTGGAAACAGTGCAGAGACATGCCACCAAAATAGTGCAGGGTCTGCACAATGAAACGTACAAAGCTAGGCTCAGCCAGCAAAATTTATTCTCCCTTGAGCAGAGGACGAACAGAGGAGACATGATTTGAGACATTTAAATTTGTTAAAGGGATCAACAGAGTACAAACCAGGAACCTCTTCCGGGAAAACAGGGCTGCATGTACTAGAGGACACAACATGTGCCTGGTGGGGAGGTAAATTCAAAACAAATGTTAGGAAATACTTTTTCACAGAGAGAGTGGTGGACTCTTGGAACAGCCTGCCACCGGAGGTAGTAGCAGCCAAGACAGTCTGTGAATTCAGACAGGCATGGGATAGACAGTATAGTCACCTTAGCAAGACAAATTGATAGTGGGGGGTAGAAATCCTGGGCAGACTAGATGGACCACATGGTTTCCTTGTACCGGCAAATTCTTATGTTCCTGTGTTTTAAATGGAGCCATGAGAGAGGCATTTGACACAGTCGACTACTTTGTGCTATTGGATTGCCTTAGAGAGTATTGTGAACTCGCCAGATCTGTCATCAACTGGTTTTGAGTCCTGTTTCTCGAACATGAGGCAGTGGGTGCTGATGGGGAATTTCTTCTCCTCCCCGAAGCCCCGGTCGTGTGGAGTTTTTCAGGGCTCGATCTTGTTGCCGATGTTTCCCCTGGAAGAGCTCATCAGGTGTTGCAGTCTGGATTTTCATTGTTACGCAGATGATACCGAACTGTGTATGTCATTTGCCCCCAGAACAAATGGTGCTGAACAAGTGCCTGACCAAGATCCAGGGCTGGATGTCCTCCAACTGGCTGAGGCTGAACCCTGACAAGACGGAAGTGCTGGTGATTGAGCCTGGTTGCAGGCGTGATGGGGGTGCCTCTGGGGTGGCAACAGGGTTTGTCCTTGGGTCCACCCCATTGATGGCATTCTCTAGGGTGAGAAATCTGGGCATCATCCTTGACAGGTTGACACTTGATGCTCAGGTGTCATCTGTTGTCAAAAGTGATTTTTTTACCATTTGAGGAATGTCGCCCGGATTAAACCCCTAATTCCGCCCGAAGACCTGCTCTCACTGGTGCATGCCTTTTGTGATGTCCAGGCTGGACTACTGTAACACTTTATACTTCAGGGTCAATGGAGGGATCCTCCGACGACTGCAGCTGGTGCAGAACACAGCGGCCAGGTTAACAGCCCTGCCCAGGTCTTGTCACGTGACATTGGTCCTGCAAGGTCTGCTTTGGCTGCCTGTCAGGTGGAGGATCATCTTCAGGGTGGGCTTGCTCGCCTATATGGTTCGGGCCCTGGCTATCTGTCTGACCTCCTGACTCCTGCCATCCCTGTATGCTCCCTCCATTCCTCCACCGATGGCTTCCTAGCAGTTCAGAGGGCCATGCTGAAAACCTCTAGTGACCGCTTGTTTGAGGTGGCCGGCCCAGTCCTCTGGAACTCGCTTATTAGATCACTGAGGGAGGTCTCATCGGTGGAGGCATTTGAGGGGTCTGACAACTCATCTGTTTAAGAAAGCATATCCTGAAAATTGATGGATTTTAATTATGACTTGTTTATTATTTTAGTTATTAATTTATTAACTTATTTTATACCCTGTATGTCTTCTTACCCTGCTTACTTGATGCATTTTCTGTAAGGTGCCCAGAGCCCCTTGGTTTGGGCACCATATAAATAAATGATTACTTACTTAACAAGAAAATTTATTTGGAGTAGTCAGCCAGTCGGCGCAGCAGTAGCGCTACTGCTAGTGAGGCCAGCAACCCGGGTTTGGGAACGAGCCCAGGAGCTGGAGGGCCGGCCGGGGAGGGGAAGCTTGAGTGTCCGACAGACAGCTCGCTTCCCCTGGGAGGGAAGAGGGTAGCAGACCAGTGCTGGTCTGACCTCTGGTGGAGGCCAGAGGTGCAGCAGTCCAATGCCTCACGTAGGGGGAAAGCGTGGTAGGACGTCTGCATACGTGCCTTGACATCATGGTGCAACCACGACTCCGGGGAGGAAAAGGGGTAAAATGGAGCCGACTGGAGCGCTTCCAGCAGAAGTGGCACCCTTCACCACTCGACTTGCGAGGCCACAATGGGGGGCTCGACAAAACATAAAGGATTTGGGGGTGCCTCCACCCTAACCCCACCTGGGAAGTATGGCCAAGGCTACGTGGGAGCGCACGACCTGTGGATCGCAGTCGAGGTGGGTCGGGGAAGCCGGTCTAATCTAGGGGGTTAAAATGCAAGTTTAAAAAAAAAAAAAAAAAAATTTATTTGGAGTCCTATTCCTCATGTGTTTTATTCTGTTTTTCAGGTGTCTGTGCGGCCTTTGCAACACACGCAGTATGAGCGGTTCATCCCCTCTGCCTACCCATACTATGCAAGTGCCTTCTCCATGATGGTTGGCCTCTTCTTTTTCAGCATCATCTTTTTACACATGAAAGAAAAGGAGAAGTCCGATTGAGCTGGAATGTGAATGCCATTATTAAAGAAGTCTTTTTGTATTTGAATCTGTTTCAGGCGGGCAACTGGAACTTTGGAAACAGAATGTACAGTTTTCAATGTTGGGAGTCTTTTTTTTGTTTCTTTGTGCCCCCTACCCCCACCCAGATGGGGAAACAGATAAAATAAGCACTGAGTTGTTTACTCTTCTGAATGCTACACTTATAGGAGGTCCTGGTGTTTTTTGCTGGAAATGGGTTTTGGAAATTCGAAAAAATGAAGCAGTTTGTAAATTTAAACGGTCTTATAAAGAGGTTTTAATTATTGTGTGGTTATATTTTGACATGATTTTCCCCTCGAATTCAAGTCTTTGGTTTAAGAGATGTTTAAAAAAATAAATTTAACATTCCACCACATTTTACCTGTTTTAAATCTGCTTTTAACTTGAAAATATATTTAGTTTTTGGGGAGGGGGCTTTAAGTAGGCAGTCTGCAATGAGGTAAAAGGAATAGTAAGGTACAAACTTGTCCATTGCAGTGATGGCAACACCTAACAGGTGTGGGAGCCATTTGTACTGAAAGACAACAAAGCACACAGCTAGTTCCCCCCAAAACCAATCAGGAGCGATTACCTTTCTCTAAGGTATGAGATGCTCTGTGTTTAATTATGTGCCACTCTGGAGACATTCAGCCAATGGTTTTGATTTTTTTTTTTGGTCCCTATTCTCCCCAGCTGGCCACCTTCCACCTTGCTGCCCCCTAAGCCCTGTCCCCAGCTATCTCTAGGGCTTACAGCCCCGCTGCGCCTTGCAGTGCCCTATGGATTTCCCCAGTAGCAGACCCTCCCAGGTTCCCCAGGCCCGGGAGGAGACTAGGTAACCGATGCAGCAGGGAGCAGTACAGTAGGTGGTGCAGAGTCTGCAGAGGAGTGTGTTGTCATCCCAAAGTGGCTGAGACTTTCTACCATTTTCTCTCCTTCCCTCAGATGCCTCATGGAGAAGGACTGAGCGGACGCATGTGACGCCCACCCTCCCTCTTGCTGCTTCGCTTGTAGTGCAACTTGTGGTCACCCAAGTGGCAGCATTTCAGGGAGCTAGCAAACCTCCCATCCCGGAGGAGGACAGCGTCCTGTGGGACTCTCAGTCCTTCTCTTTCTGGTGCGTTGAGGCAGCTGAGACAGACACCTCAGTCCTCCACACCACTGGGTCGGCGCCAGTTGTTTGGATTTGGCGAGGTGCATTGTAGACTCGCTGCACTGAAACCATTAAACTGTGCACTTTAAATGTGAAAAAACTCAAGACAAAGTAATCTGAGCTTTTTATTTTTTTGGTTGGTTGGTTTTTTGGTCTGTTGTGGCAAACACTGACCCTTGCCATTCCCCAGTGATACCACTGCTTGCACATGTATGGCTCCCCTGCACAGCAAAGCCTGTGCAGAGACCAGCACACTGAGATAATGGATGCTGCTTTTGGATGGCAAAGGGTTTTCTTAGGGCCTTCATGAAAGGTCAGTTTTAATTCACTTAATCATGAGAGCCAAGACTGGAAGACGCTCAGGGAATGGCCAGGCTTCAGACAGAAACCAGTTGTATGTACAAAAAAGAAAGAAGTCAGAGCTGTCAGCCACACCATGGAAAACTCACGATGAATACATGTATAAAACATCTTTGTATTACCGTACTGCTCCAACATACAGTCCGGTTAAAAAACTTACAGGTAGCAGCACAAAGGGAACTAGCTGACGAAGGCCTTAGAAAAACGCTTTTGGTGTAAATTGATCGTCGGCTAGTTCCCTGTGTGCTGCTACCTGTAATTTTTTATCCTGACAGTGTGCTGGAGCAGTTTATTAATAAAGAAGTTTTTTATACATGTATTCATTGTGAGTTTTCCGTGGTGTGGCCGATAGCTCAGACCTTTATCTTTTTGTTGATTCCCCTAATCTTCATATCTTCTTTCCCACTACATACGGTTTGTTGCACCTCCAACCTTATTGACTGTAATATTGATGTAACTGTCCGAGATGCTTGTATAGTATAAATGGGCAGACACAGCCCTTCGTACTACAAAATTACTGCATCTTCATGGTGTTACCCTAGCACCAGCAGCCTAAAGAGGGGACTTCCCAAGGTCTTGAGCTAAATCCAGTTTGGCCACATGGCAACACAACACACTGATACCATGCCAGTGGGCAATTTCCGAAGCATACTGTGGTTACTTGCCTGTAACTTATCAATAGAAATATAAAAAATGTGCATCCATTTCACTGCTGGTGTGTTAACAAAATACAAATTATTGAAAAAAAATAATGTTGGTGTGCCATTAAATTTTTATTGTCTGCGCTGTCTCTACTCTGCGTGCCCAGAGCCACAACATTCCAACATGGTGTAAAAAGCACAATGTCATTTTAGTCAGTTTTCTTCCAGCTGAAACCAGGTAAATTGAACACTAATGGTACATACAAATTGTCACGGGAGGGCAAGACCAATAATTCATGAGTGGCAGAGCATTGCTGGTATAGTGGTTAGCATAGATGCCTTCCGAGCAGTTGACCAGGGTTCAGTTCCCGGCCAATGGAGCAGCCAGTCTATGTGAGGCTGTATAGCATAGTGGTTAAGAGCACTGAACTGCGAAGCTGTAGAACTGGGTTTGAATCCCATGGCCACCACTTGCGTACTGTATGACCATGAGCAAGTCACTTAACTTCCCTGTGCCCCCAAAAGGACATACCTGGAAACATGCCTCGGCTTACTGTGTCTTTCCAGGCCAAAAATTTAAAGAGAAAACAAAGATGGATTCATCACTATCACATAGAGATTGAACTGTTTAGAGTATGAGATCAAACACTGCTGTGTTTTTTTTGTGTGTGTAAAAAAAAAAAAAATCGAATGTTCTCTCTCAGTGCATTCAGCAGAGCATGTTGGTTCTTTCAAGTATTTGAAAGGAATAAACAGGGTGGATAAGGAGGGTTGCCTTAAGATTAGTGGAAACCGAAACATGAGGTGAAAGTCTCAAGTTGGAGGGAGGTTTAGGAAAGCGGCTAGGAGGCACCTCTTCACAGAGAATGTGGTGACTAATTAGAATGTGCTTCCGGAAGAGGTGGTTTCATTGAAGACTGTGGGCAGCTATAAGAGAGGCTGGGATAGAGTTGGGGGAAATGGGGTCAATGGAGGGGCAGAAGGAGGGGAAGGACAGATTGAAGTGGGGGACAGGGTCAGTAGCTTAATATGAGGACTCTGCAGTACGAGCATACTAGATGGACCAAATGGCCTTATTCTGCTGTTTTTTTTCAGGGTTAATGTCTCCAGATGTTCAGGGATTTATTGTGCCATGATGAGAATGGACCTCATTCCTAAGCCAGGGCATATTTAAAAAAAAAAAAAAACAGGAAATCAGTACTGTATTAGTCTTTTATGTTTGCTGAGAGCGCTCTTCTCAGCATGTGCAGCATCCCCAGTATGGCTTCCTTTTGTAGGTCATAAGGTGTCACGTGTATTAGTAGCATAATTAGATGTGCTTGAAAGTTCTTTTTGATTAGCCCTGTTGCCCCAAGCACTACAGGAATGGTTTGTGTGTCCTTATTCTACATCAGTTTAGTTTCTGTTTGCACATCTAGGTAGTTCATGATTTTGTCTCCCTCTGCGCAGGATTAATCACTAGGGGTGGCAGTTTCAATCAGCAATGCTACCCTTGTTTTTTTTCTTGTATTACAATATCTGGTTTTCTTCCACTTTCGTGGCAGTTGGTATCTGGTGATCTTACTTAGAGAGGGTTCCTTCAGTAGGTCATTACATATCGACTAGTGCCACTTGGCGTCTAGCTGCCGCGGCAGACTTTTCTAACAATACCTGATGGGGACCGCCACCTGTCCGCGTGACCGTCAATGACGTATAGTGGGCGTTCACAGTTCCTTCTCGCAGTCTTCTTGTATCGGTTGCATTGCAGACTTCCCCAGTCATTGTCGCTGAAAGTTCTTTTTCCATCGGTTTTCACCACGTTCTTTTTTTTTTTTCACTGTTTTTGTCAATCTGTATCTTCTCCAAAGAAGTGTTCCATCTGTGGCACGCAAATTCCACACAAAGATGGCCATGTGAAGTGTGTGATCTGCCTAGGCCCAGATCACCCAGTTTCCTCCTGCCTGGACTGCCAACCCTTTAACCAGGCCACACACAAAACGAGGCAGCAGGCTTTGGAGGCCCATCTTTTGAAGACCCATTTGGCGTCTTTAGAGAAGCTGATGGAGCGGATCCATTCTTCTTCATTATCTCCTTCCAGAAAGGAACATAGGAAAGAGAAGCACAGGGAGCGGGAGCGCTCCTTTGAGGTGTCCCAGCCCAAGGCCACTCTGCCTAGACCGGCAAGGCTTCTTCCCAGCCGCCGCCTAAGGCCAAGCCGGCGTCGGAAGGTAAGTCTGACAAGACCTCTTCTACCGGGAAGTCTGCCACCGGCTCCTCCGACGGCCGTGCCGTCTCTGCCACTAAGTCGACCCCCGGCTCCCTCGGGGCTCGCCCGACCACTGGTAAGACTGCTCCCAGGCCTTGGGGACCCGAAAAGCACCAGATGATAAGTCAGCAGGGGGCGCCTCCCCCTTCCGCCCGGCTCCCTCCGGTAAGACGGCCGTCCCTGGTGGGCACTCAGATGCGGCTCTTCCATCGGGGCCTAATGGCGACCAACCCGATGTCCGTAAGAGCCCGGGGGAGACTGACCCTCTTCTTCGACGGTAGCTTCCCTATTCAGGTCACTACTTCAAGTGACAACAGTGCGGAATCCCTGGACGTGGTCCTCCCTTCCGGGTCCATTCCACACTCCCCTGACGGGGACGGAGGCTCCTCCACAGCCATCTGGCCCTTCAGAGGCCCCTCCTGTCCCATCTGGGGGGATCGCTCCCAATGTCTGTCCCAGTTGAGATCCCTCCACCAGATCCTGCGTTGGTACCCCCAACGCCAGACCCCCAAACAGCGGTCTCAGAGCCTGGACCTGGTCGTCTGCCCCAGTCTTTGGCTCCGGTGCCAGACACGGTCCCTCCGTCAGACCCCCTACGTCTGGCTCTGACGCCGGACCCTGTCCCAGCGCTGGATCAGGTGGTGCCGGTCCCGATGTCTGTGGCCCCGACGCTGGACCTACCGCAGATTTATATGACGACAGACCCAACGTTGGTACCCCCTCCATCGGATCTTCTGGCATTGGGCCTTTATTCTAGACCCTGGACTGTCCCGCATTACCCCTTGGGGTATCTTGGGGACCACCTCCTGGCTGGTGGTCCTCCGGACTGGAGTGGTGCGGGGCATTATTTCCCGGGTTACAGTCAGTACCCGGGTTTTGGAATTCGGGTTACCAGGGTATCACCCCCGTAATCCCCTCCTCCTCCACAAGCCCGGTTCTGCGGACTTCAAAACTCTTATTCAGTCCTAGTGACAGGGGCACACTCCAGAGCTGGTTTCTGACCTGGAGAACAGACTCCCACCTCCACGCTCTGCTAGGTCTCTGTCCCTGAGGCGCTCGTGCCCCTCTACGGTTCACGCCCTGGGGACATCTTGCAAGGATGTTTCTCTTCCGGATCTTAGAGACCTTCCGGGTGAGGATGATGACGATGCTGACGGGGGTGAGGATGGCTGTGTCGCCGGAGGACCACTCGGATCACGAGTTCCCGGTCCCTAAGGGCAAGGTCTCCCCAAAGTCCCCTCCGGAGGACCCTGCCTTTTCGGACCTTCTGAGGTCCATGCAGAACTATTTCGAATGGGAGTCTAAGGAACAGGATCCTATGCGGCTGAGACTCGCCAAGCATCTGGACCAGGAGTCTGTCCCCGATCCCTGCCCCCCCCCACCCCCATGGATAGGACCTCACCACTGTGGTCTGGCAGATGCCTCATTCCATCCCGGCTGTCCCCAAAAGGGCAGACTAGGTTTACCAGGCACCTAAGGATGCTCCGTTTCTTAACGTTCATCCGAAGGCAGACTCTATCGTGATTTCAGCTGCTCATGACCGCTCTTCAGCTCCCAAGCACATGAGCACATCTCCTCCGGATAAGGAGTCGAGGCTGATGGACCAGTTCGGCAAGAAGGTCTATTCTTTGGCCACGTGTGCGCATCGGTCCTTCAGTTACATGGCCCATATGGTGTCTCACCAAAAAGCTGCCCTGGCCAGGCTCGAGACCAGAGTCCAGACTATGGATTCTTCGGATCTCGAGGAGGAGTTCACCAAGGAACTCCGCCTGTCCCACTTTTCTTGCAGGCATGCTTTGCAGGCTACTTACTACTCCATCAACTCAGTAGCCCATGCCTCAGCGACTGCCGTCACTTTAAGACAACAGGCCTGGCTTCGCATTTCTGGTCTCGCCAACGAGGTCCAGTCATCGATTCAGGATGCCCCCTTCCGGGGCTCTGTGCTCTTTGGTGGCGACACCAAAGACATCATCACTGATCTCCAGGACAAAGGTCTAGCCCTGAGGTCAGTGCGGTCCATGTACCAATCGGGCGCTCAACAGCAACAGCCCTTTCGGAAACTGACCTGGAGGCAGAGGAAGCAGGCCCCGGCTCGTCACCAGGGCAAGCGTAAGTCCACGAGTTCCACCACTCCTCCCGCCTCCAAAAACCAGAGACAATCAGGGGGCCCTCCCCCTGACCGTCCTGCCACTTCCTGACTCCCTCGCCCCACCCACTCTTCAGCCTCTGAGCAGGGAGCCGGTGGGAGGGAGGTTTGCCCGCCACGCGCAGGAGTGGCAGAGCATTACCTCCGATGCTTGGGTCCTGCAGTTGGTGTCCACGGGTCACACCATAGAGTTTCTGGAGATCCCCCCCCCCCAAGATTCTCCTCCAGTTCGGTCGTCCTACTCAGGAGACCAGGCTCTTCTTGTCAGAGAAGAAATCAACACTCTCTTGCTCAAGGAGGCCATAGAGAGCATTATCCCTTCGTCAGAGGGGAAGGGGGTTCTACTCCCACTTCTTCCTGGTTCCAAAAAAGTCAGGCAACATGAGACCCATCCTCGACCTGAGCAGCCTCAACCTGTTCGAGTACAAGAAGTTCAGAATGCTGACCCTCCAAAGCCTGCTCCCTCTCCTGCTGGAGAATCAGTGGCTTTGTGCTTTGGATATGCAGGATGCCTACCTGCACATTCCAATTTTCCCCAGCCACTGCCGGTTCCTGCAGTTTTATTTCCAGGGGGGCATTTCCAGTTTCGGGCCCTCCCCTTTGGTCTGTCTTCAGCACCTCGGGTCTTTACCAAGTGCCTGGTGGTGGTGGCAGCTTTTCTGCATCGCCAGGGCATAGCGGTTTTCCCTTACCTAGACGACTGGCTGATTTCATCCCCTTCCAGGGATTCCCTTTCGGAAGTTCTGCATTTCATTCTGGATTGGTTCTCCACGTTTAGGATTACTGTCAGTTTCCCTAAGTCCTCTCTTTCCCCGAGTCAGAGACTTCAGTTCATCGGGGCAGTCTTGGACACCATCCAGAGCAGGGCCTTCCTGCCTCCAGACAGGGTGGAAACCCTGATCCATCAGGCCTCGGTGGTGGCCTCATCCAAGACCATCCCAGCATGGGAGATACTTTGCCTTCTCGGCCTGATGGCGGCCTCCATCACTACTGCTCCCCTGGCGACACTCCATATGAGAATCACTCAGTGGTCCTTGCAGGTGCAGTGGGATCAACCACTGGACGATCTGGATCATCCGGTCGTGGTGTCGTCTGCAGTCCAGAAAGATCTGCTTTGGTGGAGGGATCCTTGCAACCTTTCTTTGGGTCTCCCATTCAGGAGTCCTTTCCCCTTGGCATAACTGACCACAGATGCATCGAACATGGGCTGGGGGGCACATTTGGGGGAACACCAAGCACAAGGACTTTGGTCCAGCTCAGAGGTGTTGTTACACATCAACGTTCTGGAGATGAGAGCGGTCTTGTACGCTCTTCAGGCGTTCCAGACCCTTCTCCCCAAGGGATCACTGCTCATTCAACGGACAGTATGTCCGTAGTCTGGTATCTCAATAAACAAGGAGGCACTCGCTCGTACCCTCTTTGCAGGGAAGCGATGAGTGTGTGAAACTGAGCAGTCCGAGATCTGGCCTTAGTGGCCGTGCATGTGCCAGGCGTTCAAAATGTCCTGGCGGACAGTCTCAGCAGATCTCAAACCCTCAGTCACAAATGGGAACTAAATCAGGAAGTGGCAGTCTCTCTTCCTAAGGTGGAGGCATCCGGAACTTGACCTTTTCGCCTCCCCATCCAACGCAAAACCTCGCAGTTTTTGCTCGCTCATTCCAGGGCATGGTGCTTTCTGGCACGACGTGTTATCTCTCCCTTGGATAGGGAAAGTTTTGTACACCTTCCTTCTGTTTCCCATTCTCCAGAGGGTTCTCAAGCTCCAGACAGAGAAGGCGCGGATGATCCTCATCGCCCCTCTCTGGCCAAGACGGATTTGGTTCCCGCTTCTGCAACAGTTAGCGGAGGAACCTGTAGTTCCACTTCCGGTGATGCTCGACCTCTTGGCTCAGAATCAAGGCCAGCTCATCCAGCAGGACCTTGCATCTTCATACGTGGCTTCTGCAGACATAGCGGTCTCCCACTTTGGAGTCCCCTCTTGGGTTACCCAGATAATTGTTGAGGCTAGAAAGCAGTCTACCCGTTCCACCTATGCTATGAAGTGGAAACGATTTTCCATTTGGTCGGCCTCCAAAGATTGGAACCCTTTCTCTTGTTCGGCACCACAAGTCATAAAATACCTCCTTCATCTTTCAGATTCGGACTTATCCTCTTCCTCCTTGAAGGTCCATCTTTCGGCTATTTCGGCATACCACGAGCTGGTGGATGGTATACCAGTGGCTCAGTTGGAAGTCTCAAACCGTTCTGAAAGGGATTCTCCATCTGAAACCCTCCATCCGCAGCCCTACACCACCTTGGGATCTAAACTTTTTTTTTAATTTTGTTAGGTTTTTGGTTTTCATATGACATAAATCACATACATAAGGGAAATTAATAAAAAGTACATTACATACAGGCATCTAGGTGAAAGAAAACATGAATAATAGCCATGTTATACATTACACTTTTATGTCCCTAGCATGTCTGATAGACAAACACAGAGATGTTAACAAGATAAAGTAGAAGCAAAAAATAAATAAAAGGGAAAGCATAACACTAAACAATCGACACAAAAGTTGGGGGAAGCATCTTCAGAGGTGGCAAGATGTTAAATATTATACTACTGTTTTGGTAAAAAGGTATGTTGATTATCAATTCCATATCTTAAGAGGGTATTACTTTTAAGTTATAGGAGATAAAAATGTGCCAACAGTGCTTATATTCTGGCTATGCCTCCTAAATTGGATTGTATGTATTCAAAGAATGCACCTTCTACCTTCCGAAAGTACAGGGGTCAAACACCTCTCACCTCTTAAAGGTACCATCCCTCTCTTCATTCCTTAAGTTAATACCCTGAATTCAGAGCCAAAATATCCAGAACTGTTGTGTTCTCTTTTTCTGCCTGATAGTGAAAAAATGGTAACCATTTACCCTGAAATTTTTTTATCTGTATTCTTAGAAGGGCTGTAATTCTTTCCATTTCTTATATGCAAGTAAAAATAGAATACCAGAGATCCAGAGCTGGAATAGAGTTGTTTAACCAGCGTTTTGTAATCGCTTTCTGTGCCCCTGCTATAAAAATCCAGAACAAATATTTCTGTCCTTTCGTCTTAAACAGTGGAGGGAGGCCTAATAGCCAGAACACAGGGTCTTTTGGTAATTGTATATGGAATATGCGCTCACAGGTCTGTATTATCTGGTCCCAGAAAATCTTAAGTTTAGGACAACTCCAGAAAATATGAATGTGGGTACCAGTTTCCCCACAATCCCTCCAGCACTGGTTGGTCGATGTGACCCCATAATGTGCAGTGATGGAAGGAGTGCGAAAAAACCTTAAATTAACTTTCCACCTAAACTCCCTCCATAAGGGTGAGGCCGAGGTGGCATGGACCCCTTCCCAGATCTGTAACCATTCGCTCTCCCCTGGTGAGTATTTAAGTTCCTCAGCCCATCTTGCCTCTAGGGTTCTTATGAGGGTAGTTTCTGTTTTGAAATCAAATGCCCCCTTCCCTCGCCCAACAGTAGAGAGAGGAAAAACTCCAGAAAGGGGTTACCACCTGTTATCTTTGCCATATGTAAGCCCTTACTTAGAATAAAATGACGTATTTGTAGAAATCTGAAATGGTCTCGGGAGGGCAAGCCAAAGTCCTCAGATAGTTGTTTGAAACTTTTAAAGCCTTGAGTCAAATAAGTGCCTGGTAACATAGAAACATAGACTTTGACGGCAGATAAGGACCACTTGGCCCACTCAGTCTGCCCATTTCCCTACCTACTGGATAAGCTGCAGATTCTAGTTAACCAACAGCCTACTTCCTGCAACCCCCACTACAATAGCCTTGTGTCTGTCCCATGCATGTTTGAATTTCCCCCACTGTTTTAGCCCCAACAACCTCCCCAGGAAGGCAGTTCCACGCATCCACCACTCTCTCCGTGAAAAAAGATTTCCTTACATTACCCCTGAGCCGTCCCCCCTCTATCTTTAAATTGTGCCCCCTTGTTCTTACACATCTCTTTTTCTGAAAGATGCTACCCTCCTGGACTTTGTTGATTCCCTTGAGGTACTTGAATGTTTCTATCATGTCCCCCGTCCCTCCTTTCATCAAGAGTATACATATTAAGCTCTCTGTCTCTCTTCATATGATTTCTGATGCAGACCCTGCACCATTTTAGTTGCCGTCCTCTGGACTGCTTCCATCCTGTCTATGTCCTTGCGTAGATGAGGTCTCCAAAACTGCACACAGTACTCCAGATGGGATCTCACCAACTGTCTGTACAGAGGGATAACCACTTCCCTTTTTCTACTTGTGATGCCACTTCCTATGCATCCCAGTATCCCCCTGGCTCTCCTCACTGACTTCTCACATTGCTTACCCACCTTTAGATCATCCGATATGACTACCCCCAAGTCCCGTTCCATTTTTGTTGTTGTTAGTACCTCCCCTGCTATTGTGTACTCTTCTCCTGGGTTTTTGTTTCCCAGGTGCATTACTTTGCACCTCTTTGCATTGAATCTAAGTTGCCATATGTCTGACCATTCCTCCAACCTTGCAAGTCCCTTCTCATCCTTTCTACCCCACCTTGTGTATCAACTCTGTTACAGATCTTTGTATCATCTGCAAAGAGGCATACCTTTCCCTCCAGACCTTCTGCCTGCAATGTCACCTATAAAGATGTTAAAGAGGACTGGACCCAGTACTGAGCCCTGAGGTACTCCCACTGTGACCCCCCTTTCTTCGGAATGTGTGCCACTCACTATTATCTTCTGTGTCCTGTTGTGCAGCCAGTTTGCAACCCAGACTACCACCCTGGGACCCACTCCCAAGCTGGCTAACTTGATTATTAATATTTTGTGCGGACTGTGTCAAATGCCTTGCTAAAGTCTAGGTAGGCCACATCCACAGCCCCTCCCTGGTCTATTACTTTGGTCACCCAGTCAAAGAAATCTATTAGATTCGTCTGACATGACCTTCCTGCTGTAAATCCATGCTGCTTTGGGTTCTGTGCCCTGCTGGCTTCTAGGTACTCAACAATTCTTTCTTTCAGAAGTGATTCCATCATTTTCCCTACCACTGAGGTCAAACTTACAGGTCTGTAGTTTCCTGCTTCTGCCTTGCTCTCACTTTTGTGAAGGGGAATCACATCTGCCCTCCTCCAGTCCTCGGGTACCACCCCATCCTCCCATGATTTGTTAAAAAGTGTGGTCAGTGGTGTCACTAGGTCCTCCCTTAGTTCTTTTAGGATTCTGGGGTGAATCCATCAGGCCCCATTGCTTGTCAACCTTGAGTTTTAGGAGTTCTTTCAGGACTCTTTCTTCTGTAAATGGACTGGTGTCAACCCCCTACCCAGAGTGTATTGTCTGGTTTAGGTAACTCCTCCTCTTCTTTTGTGAATACTGAGCAAAAGTATTCATTTATTATTTCTGCCTTTTCACTGTCTCCCTCTGCCTCCCTCTCCCTTATTAATCTTCACTATTCCTCCCTTAACCTTTCTATGCTCCCTAATGTACCTATAAAAGGTTTTATCCCCCTTCTTAACTGACTTGGCTATTTTTTCCTCAGTTTGGGCTTCTGCTATTCTGACTGCCTTCCCCACTTCTTTCTGCTTTAATTGACACAGTTCCCTGTCGTGCTCCTTCTGTGATGCCTTATACTTTTTGAATGCAGCCTTTTTCTCCTTAACCTTCCCTGCCATCTCTTTTGAGAACCATAGTGGTTTTTTACTCCGCTTTGTTTTCTTTATCTGTTTTACACAAAGGCTTGTTGCCTCTCTGATGGTCGTTTTGATTTTTCTCCATTGTTCTTTCACCCCTCCTTTTTGCCCATTTGCTAGTGTATTCCTCAGGTATTCACCCATTTTGCCAAAGTCAGCCCTTCTAAAGTCCAGTATGTTTGTTTTTGTATGGCTTGTCTCCATGGTTGTGCTTATTGTGAAGCACACAGTGCAGTGGTCGCTTGTTCCCAGATGTCTACCGACTTCTAAATTTGTGATCCTCTCTCCATTTGAGAGTACCAGGTTTAGTATAGCTTCCTCCCGAGTGGGTTCCAACACTAGCTGTCTAAGGCCTGCCCCCTGCAGGGCATCGAGAATGACCCTGCTCTTGGATGTGGCTGCAGTACATGTCATCCAGTTAACATCTGGCATATTCAGGTCCCCCATTAACAGTATCTCCCCTTTTTCAGCCATTTTGAGAATGTCCTCTGTCATTTTCTTGTCCATTTCCTCCCCTTGAGATGGGGTCTGTATACAACCCCTGTGCGGATTGTGATGCCATTCCCTGTCTCCAAGGTGACACAGAGTGCCTCTTGTCCTCCCCCTTTACTTTTTAGTTCTGTAGCTTTGATCCCTTCCCTTATGTATAGAGCTACTCCACCTCCTTTTTTCCTTTCCCTGTCCCTTCTGTAGACTGTGTACCCCGGTATGTTGACATCCCAGTCATGGTTCCCCGTGTACCATGTTTCTGTGACTGCCACAATATCCAAGTGTTCATCTTCCATCAAGGCTACTAGCTCAGGAAGCTTGTTTCCCAGACTACGGGCATTTGTACTCATTGCCCTCCATTAATGTTGGCTTTATCCTTTTTTCCCCATGCTTGCTCTTTTTGCCCTTGTCTATTTTTCCATTTACCCCTGTCCTGCCCTCTGTTGAGCACTGTACCTCAGTGTTTACCTTACTACCCGTCATGTTTTGTGGGGGGAGGCTTGAAATTTCCTGCCTCTTATCAACACCCCAAATAGCTAGTTTAAAAGCTTGCCAAAGAAGCATTTAAACCTGTCACTAGGATCTTGGTTCCTTCATGGACAGATGCAGACCATCGTGCCAGTATAAACCTTCATCTCTCCAGGTGTACCCCAGTCCCCAATGAAGCCAAAGCCCGTGCTCTGCACCAGTTTTGCAACCATTCATTAAACTGCATGGTGTGTAGTACCCTAGCCTCACCCCTGCCATGGACTGGCAGCACCTCTGAGAAAGTAACTGTGCTTGCTACCTCTTTGAGGCCCCTCCCCAACTCCACAATTTCATCCTGCACTGATCCCATGCCTAGCTAGGTCATTTGTCCCAAGGTGGACAATGATATCTAGTTCCCTCTCCTGTGATGCTGCTTCTGCAATCCTGAGGATTCGCTTCTTGTCCCTTCAAGCCATGGCACCAGGTAGGCACCTTACTTCCCTTTCCTCTCCCTTCCCCAGGTCTACCCCTCTAACAACTGAGTCCCCTATCAGAAGCTGTTTCCTTCCCCTGTGGTGTCCCTTGCCACCCTTCTGTGGGTGTCCTCAGTATTCTTCTTGGTCTCCACTGAGGGTGCCGTCATAGAGGAACCTTGCTGTGCCAGACTGGCATATGGTTTGTGTAGAGGTACAACTAGGGGGCTTTGCCTCTGTTCCACCACCCGTATCCTCCCAGAACCCACTGTGGTCCACCTGCTCTTCATACTTGGCAGCCTCTGTGGCAGTGGTGCTCTTTGGGTGGGGGAGGCCTCCTTAATCCTTGCCAGTTCAGCTTGGAGGTGGGCTACCTCGTCCCTCAGAGCTGACAGTTGCCTGCAAATAGGACAGCAACGCAGTTTCCAGAAGGTCTCCTGGAAAACTGCTGCGCCACAGCCAATGCATTGCACCACTCCCCACATGTCCCTCTCCCTTATAATATACAATATGTAATATATATAATTTTTTTTCTTCCTTTGTGTGGTGTGTTCTTACCCTTTATGCACTGTGCTGGGTTATTAAGAATATGACAGTTCTGCCCCAAGACCTGTTGAGGAAGTGATGTCAGAACCTTGGCTATAAAGGAAATGTCACGCCAGGGGTGTGGGGAAGGGTGGGTGGGTAGTCCACAACCACTGGTGACTGTTACAAACAATCAAATACACCACTGCTCCACCACCCTGGTGAGTATTGCCCTTTATAGTAATTCAGCTAATCTCCAGTGACTGATTTGTCAACTATTTAAAAGTAATTTGATGCAAACTGTTACAGAATACTAGTAGACAGTCCATTTAGCCACAAAGGAAAATCAAAGATGCAGTTATTTCAACCCTTCTGAAGTTGCTCACAAGATAAGTAGTTTTGAAAACCCCCTTCCTGATTTAAAAATGAAATTAAACACAAAGCAATCCCAATGTAAGACTGTAAAGTAAGGAAAACTTCCCTCAGATGTAAGTAAGAGAGATCAGTTGCAGATTTCTAATCCAATATAGTATATCCCATGCAGCTTCTCAGTTGTTTCAAAGCACAGCCTGTTACACCACTTGAAGAGATGGGCTTCTGGTAAGGGTGAGACCCACTCTCTACCATCTGGAGAATCCCAAGTCTGTATAATTCGGAAGGAAATCTAAACACGCCCGAATTGGCATTTGGGCTGTAATCTTTAATTGCAGTTCCAAATGTTTGTGAACCCTTATCTAGACCTGTTTTAATGTATTCTACCAAGGATTGTTCAGGTGTAGTTTGGCTAACCCTTCCCAGTCCATGAAGATAATATCAGCCAATTGGACTCTTGGTATCCCTGGTTTCTCTAGGGCTGTCCGTAGGGGCTGATCATCTTTTGGCCATAGTTGTACCAATGTTTGGAGCTGGGCTGCCCAATAGTATTTTAAAAAATTTGGAAGTCCAAAACCTCCCTTTCCCTTGTCTCTCTGCAATATCTGCCATTTAACCCTAGGTGGTTTGCAGTTCCAAAGAAATCTAGAAGTGGCCAATTTCAGGCTCCTCCAGAATGAGGCAGGTGGTCTGATTGGCAATACGGTAAAGAGAAATAATACCCGAGGTAATACATTCATACGTACTGTCTCAATACGTGCTGAGAATAACGGTAATTCTGTCCATCTGTTGTAGTCTGTTTGTATACTCTGGAGAAGCATGAGATAATTAGTCTGATATAATTTCCCTAGATTATTTGGGATCCACACTCCCAGATAGCGGAATCCTTCGTTCACCCACTTGTCTGGATTGATTTAGGAATAGGTAGCATTTCAGTTTTTGAATCATTTATCTTAAACCCTGAGACAGCTCCGAACTCCTGTATTAGGAATAACACAAGGGAAACAGAAGTCATAGGGTCTTCCAAATATAGTAAAGTATCGTCAGCATACATAGAGATCCATACCTCTTCCCCCTGAAGCCAGATTCCCTTATAGCAGGGGTTCTCAAATGGTGAGGCCAGCCTCCCTAGGGAGGCCCCAACCTGTTCCAGGGGAGGCTCAAGCAGGTCTAAAAGAAAGGACTGTATTTAAAGTCTGAGTTTTATATATTTTGTGTGAGGAGATGAAGCAAACTGAAAGAGGATAAAAGTAGGTGGATTTTATGTAATTATTTAATAATAGATGACAAGGGAAGTTGAATGAGTCAAGGCTCATTTCAGGTGTTCCCGGGGAAGAGTAGGAAGTGAATACATTTCAAACGGTAACTGCAAAACAATCAAGAAATACACAACGTACAATAGTGTAAACAAATATGAGCAATAAACTAATAATGAGTGGTGGTAATTGATTAATTTGTAGACTGATGGCAGAACAGACCAAGTATAAGGGTTGAGCATAGAAGTGCTGAGAGCAACAGCAGGAAGGAGCAAAGTAATCCTCAAGAAGTTGCTTAGGAGCAGGGAAGGAGCGGAAGAGGCAAAGTATGGTGGAAGGTTATTTCATATAGAAAGGAAACAGAGAAAGCAGTCTGACCCGTGAAGGTACTGAAACAAGGGGTAACAATGGTTCAAAAATTAAAATAGCAGAGCAAGTAAGTTGGCCTGTTGGGGGGGAGGAGTTTCAATAAGCCGAATAATAATATTTGTTTATTTTATTTATTTGTTATTCAGATAACACCTTTGAGCACATGAGCACTTTTTCAAATGTTCCATGTCAGTATAAGACCAAGAACTGAATGTGAGCCAAGTACTCAGAGGGGTTTCAATTTATTCATGGTGTACTGCGCAAAGTACAGTATGTTATTTTTCTTTGGGGGGGGCCCAAAATTATTTCAGTTTTTGGGGGAGGCTCAAAATCTTTTCCATGGATTTGGGGAGGCTCACTGTGACAAAGTCTGAGAACTATTGCCTTATAGGAATCAGACCGTCTGATTTTAGCAGCGAATGGTTCCATACTTAAACAATAGCGGGGAGAGTGGGCAGCCCTGCCTGGTACCACGTGTTATAGAGAATTTAGTTGAGAAGGTGCCATTTACTCTAACCTGAGCTACTGGATTTGAATATAGATTGGTAATCCAATCCCTAAATTTAGATCCAAAACCAAATTTGTTCAAAGTTTTGTCCAGGAACTGCCAATCGAGGTGATGGAACGCCTTTTCTGCGTCTAGTGCAGTCACTGCATTGAGAGTGTGCTGGTGGCAGGGGGTTGCCCCTTCCAGAACATTTAATAGTAGTCCAATATTATCTTGGATGTGCCGCCCTGGCACAAATCCAGTCTGGTCATTATGTATCAGGAATGGTATTATACCCTTCACTCTTTCCTCTATCAATTTAGTAAAAAATTTTACATCAGTATTCAGTAATGAAATAGGCCAATAGCTGGCACACTCAGTGGGGTCTTTCCCTGGTTTCGGAATAACTGTGATAGTGGCTTCTAACCAAGATTCTGGGATTGACCCCGGGTTGTGGGTGTTGTTACATATTTTTAAGAGAATTGGGATCATTTCTTTCCAAAATGTTTTATAGAATTCTGTTATGTATCCGTCGGGGCCTGGAGATTTTCCTGAATTTAAGTGGGTAATTACCAATTCTAATTCTTCAGCTGTGAATGGTTTCTCTAAGCTGAGAATCTGAGCCTCAGACAAACCCGGGAGCTGAATCGACGATAAAAACATGTCAATGTCAGTTGATCATCTTGCCTCTCTTTGGTATACAAGTGTGAGTAATAATCTACAAACACGCCTATAATATCTGAGGGTCGGACATAATTTACTCCCGGTTTTGTGATGCTTTTTATTTTAGGTATAAATCTGTCCATTTCTTGTTTAAGTCGTAAAGCCAGGAGCTTACCATCTCGATCTCCCCCTTCATACTGTTTTTGGTTTATTTATAAATCGAAGGGAGTTGAGGGTACAATGTAGCATTAATTTATTGTATTCCTCTGTAGTTTCTATTAATTTTTGATAGACAAGGGGGTCACGGGAGTTCTTATGTTCCATTTCTACAGACAACACCGTAGCGAGAGCCTTTGCCACTTTAGTTTTATGTAATTTGTTCCTATGTGCATCATTGCTAATAAGTTTGCCTCTTAATACTGACTTGAGCCCATCCCACACCTATTTCAATGGAGTCTCCGATTCTAAATTCTCCTTTAAGTACCATTGAATTTCCTCTTTAAGAGTTTTTACTAATGTCATATTTAATACGCTAGGGTCTAATCTCCATTGCCCTCTTTGTTTTGGTAAATCCCATTCCAACCTTGTGCGAACTATAGCATGGTCAGAAAAAAGATGCTGGGGAAAATCTGAACTTTCCTTAAAAAAAAAAAGAGTTTCCATACACCATGCATAAAAGCGATCTAATCTGGAGTATGTATTGATGGCCGGGGAATAAAAAGTGAAATCTTTAGCGGTGGGATGCTACCATCTCCACAAATCTACCATACCAGCCTCATGGACTAGAGTTATAAGGGTTTTGGAACAAGGCCCTAGGCCACCCCGTCCTGGTGGGGCTCTATCCAGGGTGGGATTCTCCACACAGTTCCAGTCTCCAGCAAGAACCAGGTGTCCTGGGGGGAGACCAGCCATTGTAAAAAAAAAAAAAAAACACAACTTTGAAAAAATTCCCCCGGGGGGGGGGGTAGCATATACGGACCCTAAATTAATAGATATACCTCTAAATTCACCCAAAACCAATACCCATCTGCCTGTACCTTCCCTAAAGCACCTGTCTCGGTGTGAAGGACAAACCCTTCTTCACCAGAATCACTGATCTTACTTCGAGATAGAGCTCTTGCAGCAGGCTATCACAATTAGGACTATGCCGCAGGCACTAGGACCACACGGAAAAACTTTTGCCAGCAATACCAGTGGGGGACCGCCCCCAACGCCAGCCCCGCCCCGACGTCGGTCAGGGTGCAAGAGGGGGCGGACCCAGCTCCACCTCAGTTCTTTCCCGCCACGTACCACGCACGTGAATAGCTGCTGCCTGCGATTCACCAAGCGAGAAAAGGATCTTCAAGCAAGTTTTCGACGGTTTTACTGTTTTTTTTTTTTCTCTTTACCGCGACCGACGCCTGTGCGGTTACCGCTAGTGGCTCGTTTTTTTCCAGTGATTCGTCTTACTTTGCCTTGGTGTTTACCGCCATGAGTACCGACGTCAGTACCGAAGTTTCTTCCTGCGGGTTCGATGTCTTCCTGGGCGTCTGTTTCACCAGACCACCTAAACAAGTGCGAGTGCAGCTGGCAAATTCCCGCCAAAGACTGTCATCGGCGGTGCGTTTTCTGCTTGGGCCTGGACCACGACACCGTTAACTGCGCCGACTGCCAAGCTTTTACAAGCCGGACTCGCATCCGACGCCTGAAGGCCTACCTTTTAGAGAACAAAATGGACCTGCACTCGTCCGAGGGGAAGAAGAAAAAGCGTCATAGTAAAGGGCGCGTCGGTCCGCTTCGTGATCGCGACCTTCCCCGAAGAAGGCCCATCCTTCGGGCTTGGGTGAGTCGCTGCGCTCGTCTCAGGCTAAGGCCGGCCCGTCGGGGGAGCAGCCGGCCAAGCCAAAGGTGACTCCGATCAAAGTCATCACCAAGTCCGTGGTGGTACCTGCTTCGGCCCTACCGACCACGGCACCGGCACCGCCTGCTAAAGGTGCGCCTCCGGAGCTTAAGGACTCTCCAGCACCCCATAAATCACCCGTCGTCGGTTTGAGTACCGGCGCCCGGTTGAAAACCAGGACCCGGGGTCGGTCGTTGTCCAGCCGACGTCCCCGTCGCCCAAGTCCTCCTCCCCCCTGGGCCATCAGGAGAGCTCGCCGTCGCGACCTGCCGCTCAGGAGACTTCTTTCCCACAGCGGGCGGCTGAAATATTCTCCCCAGACGAGCTTAAACAGCTTTTTTCGTTTTGGTGGGGGCAGGTTCACAAGCATACCACCCCGTCGCCGGCCCAGACACCAGTACCGGATCCTGCAGGTGAACCTCAGCCAGAGGGCGAGACCTCTCCGTTGAGGTCCCCGGAGCGCCGTTTTTCACCCCCGTATAGGGCTCGTTCCCGCTCCCGATCTGAGGACCACCGACGTCGCTCTATGGTTTCGACTGATCGTCGGTCCCGGTCTCGTTCCCGGAGTCCTTCTCACACTCAGCGGGACGGTTCCCGGAATTGGTCTCCTGACCGTCGTCGGTCATCGCTCCGTCGTCGGTCCAGGGACCTGAGTCGGTCTTCGGACCGTCGCCGGTCCCCTGCATACCGACATCAGCGTAGGCATGGACATGGGGCAGAACCAGACTACTCTAAGTCGGATAGTCTGTCCTTCTCTTCCTCGTCATCCTCTTCGTCTTCCCTCAGCCTCAAGTGCTCCCCTGAGGAGAAGGACATGCCTCGCTCGCCTCCGGATGATCCCACATTCATGGACATCATGAGGCATATCCAGGCTTCCAATGAGTGGGACACGGAAGATCTGGACCCGGAACGCCGGAGATTGGCCAAATACCTGAGGCAGAAGGAGCCCAAGTCTTTGGTCATTCCTCCTCTGATGGATACTTTTCAGGACCTAACTAGATCCTCCTGGCTGCGCCTAGCCTCCATCCCGGCGATTCCCAAAAAGTCGGACAGGCTTTACAAGGCTCTGAGGGCTGAACCCTTCTTGGCGGAACACCCTCAGGCAGACTCCACTGTGATCACAGCTGCTCATGACAAGTCTCGACAGCCGCGGCACCTCCGCTCCCAGCCTCCCGACTTGGAGTCCCGTTACCTGGATCAGGTGGGCAAAAAAGTTTACGCTGCTTCCACCTGCTCCATTTTATCCCTGAACTTCCTCATGCATATGGTGCAGTTCCAGAATGCGTTGTGGGAACGGGGTCTTGAGCTGTCATGGGCCATGCCAGACTCCAATAAGAAGACGGAGCTCCTGGCCCTCTTACAGTCAGGCTCGGACGTAGGCACTCATGTTCTGAGGGCCTCGTACGATACTGCAGATACGGCAGCCAGGGCAGCCGCCTCTGGGGTTTGTCTCAGGCACCATGCCTGGTTGAGGCTTTCGGGCTTCCACCAGGATCTGCAGTCCGGTATCTGGAACCTACCGTTTCAGGGTACCATTTTGTTTGGGCAGGAGACGGAGGCCTTGATCTCCCGTCTCCAGGAATCAGGTAAGTCAATCTGGTCGGTCCGCCAGATGTGCCGTAGCGACCAGCGACGCCCCCATTGCCGTCGGCTTTTTCGCAAGTCCTTAGGCAATCAAGACTTCAGCCCGAGGTTCCCAGCAGGGGCAGAGAGGTGGCTTCCGCCGGAGATCCAGAAACCAGCAGTCTGGTGGACCTTCCGCCCGTGGGCCCAAGTCCTCCCAGGCCTCTCTCCCTACCCCCGGTTCTGCCCAATGACTCCCTTCCGCCCCCCCGTGGTCAGGCGTCCAGGGGAACTGGTTGAGGCCGCTTCTCCCTTCATCTCGAAGGGTGGAGCTCTATTACCACAGATCACTGGGTCTTGGACGTTATTCGGAGAGGACACACGTTGGAGTTCACAGAGTTCCCTCCACGTACTCCGCCAAAGCTCTCCCGTTATTCTCCTTCTCACATTCCACTCTTGGAAGGAGAAATTCAGGCCCTCCTGCAAAAGAGAGCAACAGAAAGAGTTTCCATGGAGCAGTGGGGTCAGGGGTTCTACTCCCACTTTTTTCTCATCCCAAAAAGACGGGGGACCTTCATCCCATTCTGGATCTCCGTCCTTTAAATCTCTTTATAGAGTACAAGAAGTTCAGGATGGTGACTCTTCAGGGTCTCCTCCCTCTACTGCACCAAGGGGATTGGCTCTGTTCTCTCGACATGCAGGATGCGTACATGCATATCGGGGTCTTTCCTTCCCACAGGAAGTTTCTGAGGTTCCACTTCCTAGGGGCACATTATCAATTCCGGGTGCTCCCGTTCGGCCTTTCTTCCGCTCTGCGAGTCTTGACTCTTTACCAAATGCCTAGCAGTGGTGGCTGCGGTTCTAAGGCGCTCAGGCCTTTATGTCTTCCCTTACCTCGACAACTGGCTTCTCACAGCCCCGTCAAGGGACGGCCTCCTATGCTCTCTTGGAGATGCCTATACTCTATTCCGAGAGCTGAGGATCACCCTGAACTTGAAAAAGTCATCCCCAGAGCCCAGCCAAACCCTCGCCTTTATTGGAGTGACTCTGGACTCTGTCCAGGGCATGGCTTTTCTCCCAAAGGACAGGGGAAATTCGCCTGCGAAGTTTGGCAGAACGGATCTCCATAGCATCTCGGGTTCCGGCTCGGAACTTCCTCAGTCTACTGGGACATATGGCGGCGGCCATCCCCGTAACACCCTTGGCCCGCCTCCACATGAGAATCCCACAATGGATGCTCAGGGTGCAGTGGGATCAATACTCTGATGACCTGGACGCTTTAGTCAGGATCTCGGAGCCAGTCAGGAGAACGTTGCTTTGGTGGATGGACCCCAGCAATCTGGAGAAAGGGGTCAGCTTTCGTCCAGAGCCTCCAGGTCAGACTCTAATGACGGATGCCTCAGACCTGGGTTGGGGGGCTCATCTCGGTGTTCGCCGAACGCAAGGGGTTTGGTCACCTGAGGAACAGTCCCTCCACATCAATGTCCGGGAAATGCGAGCGGTCCTCTACGCTCTTCAGGCGTTTCAAGAGGACCTGGTACCCGGCTCTCTTCTAGTTCAGACGGACAACATGGTGGTCATCTTTTACATCAACAAGCAAGGAGGCACCCATTCATATCCTCTTTGCCGGGAGGCGATGAGAGTCTGGTACTGGGCGCTGGAACGGGGCATTCATTTGTTGGCTATGCACGTTCCAGGAGTCCTAAACACGCTGGCCGACAACCTCAGCAGGTTGTGGGCCAGAGCGCACGAGTGGGAATTGCTTCAATGTGTAGCGTTCAGTTCTTCGGAAGGTGGGGCCTTCCCGAGCTCGATCTCTTTGTGTCACCACGCAACGCCAAACTGCCACGATTTTGCTCATGAGAGCACGTGCCTGGCGTTTTTGGGCCAGACGCAATATCCCTTTGTTGGGCAGGGAGGTTTCTTTATGCCTTTCCGCCCTTCCCTCTCATCCAGAGGGTTCTGCTCAAACTACAGGCAGAGGGGGCACGCATGATCCTTGTGGCCCCCAATTGGCCCTGACAGATTTGGTTCCCACTCCTGCAGCGGTTGTCCCAGGAACCTCCAATCCCGCTGCCCATATGCTCGCAACTGCTGTCCCAGGACCAGGGTTCTCTGGTCCACCCAGCTCTCAGATCCCTGCACCTTCATGCTTGGCTCCTCCAGACGTAGCTAGGAACCGATACGGGGTTTCCCCGGAAGTGGCTGAGGTCTTAGCTTCCACAAGAAAGCCCTCTACTAGCTCCGCCTACGCTATGAAGTGGAAGCGTTTCTGTCTTTGGGCCTTGCCACAGCATTTAGACCCTGTCACCTGCTCTGTGAACTCCACTTTGCAGTATCTCCTCTCCTTGTACGAGAAAGGCCAGAGCTATTCCTCTATCAAGGTGCACATGTGGGTGATTTCGGCCTATCATGCTCTCGTGGGAGAGAGAGCATTGGCCCAGTTAGATGTGGCCCGCACCTTCCTTAGGGGGATTCTTCACATGAGACCTCCCATCAGGGACCCTGTCCCACCCTGGGACCTCCTTTTTGTGTTGGAGAAACTCACCCTTCCCCCTTTTGAACCCGCAGCGAGTTGTGAGCTGCGATATCTGTCTTGGAAAGTTTGTTTTCTGGTTGCTGTTACTTCCGCTCGAAGAGTTTCCGAGCTGCAGGCTGTGATGTGTAAAGAGCCCTATTTGGCTTTTCATAGGGAAAGGGTTTCCCTCAGAACTAATCCTAAGTTTCTTCCCAAAGTGGTCTCGGAATTGACCCTCAACCAGTCGGTTGATCTTCCAGTTTATTTTCCTTCCCCTTCCAATAGAGGGGAGGCTCTCCTCCACACATTGGATGTCCACAAGTCCCTGAGGTATTACCTCAACAGGACAGTTCAACACCGTAAATCGGAGCAACTCTTTGTGGCTTTTGCACCACAACGCTTGGGTCAACCGGTGTCCAAGCAGACTATCTCCAAATGGATAGTCCGTTGCGTCTCGTTTTGCTACGAGCATCACAATAAACCCCTGCTGGGTCCGGTTAGGGGTCACTCCACCAGGGGAGTGTCAGCTTCTTTTGCCGCAATGCGGAATGTCGCCATTCAGGACATCTGTGCGGTCGCGACCTGGAACTCGGTGCATACCTTTGTCAAGCATTACAGCTTGGATATCGTCTCCAGACGCCGTGCTAGCCTCGGCCTAGCGGTTTTACAAGGACTCTTGTCCTGAAGGCCTCTGGAGTCAGCATATTCCTCCTCCTGGGGTCGGCTACCTCTTTGCTATGGGACTGCTTGGGACTCAGTCCTAATTGTGATAGCCTGCTGCAAGAGCTCTATCTCGAAGTAAGATAGTACAGTTACGTAAGAACTTGCCGTAATAGTAGATCTTCGAGAGGAGCTCTTGCAGCAGGCGCTGTTTCCCTCCCGCCTTCCCCCTCGGAGTGTGCAGGTCTATTTTCTTTCCTTATCGATGGTAGGCTTCGCCTCCTTCCCTTGTCAGGCCTTCTGCTGGGTACTGCGGGAGAACTGAGGTGGAGCTGGGTCCGCCCCCTCTTGTACCCTGACCGACGTCGGGGCGGGGCTGGCATCAGGGGCGGTCCCCCGCTGGTATTGCTGGCAAACGTTTTTCCGTGTGGTCCTAGTGCCTGCGGCATAGTCCTAATTGTGATAGCCTGCTGCAAGAGCTCCTCTCCAAGATCTACTGTTACGGTAAGTTCTTACGTAACTGTACTTTCCAGCCTTAGCTGCGGATCGGTGAGAGTCTGAAAAAACCAAACCAAGACTGTCTTAACTTACGTTCTTTAAGAGATAATTTTGTTTCCTGTAAGCAGGCAATATCACAAAATAAGTCCCTCAGTTCTTTTAGGATTCTCGCCCTTTTAACAACATTATTAATTCCTTTCACATTACCTGTGCATATATTCAGTGTGCCCATTTTTAATTTGTAAGTGTGCATAGTTCTTCCCACCTCCTCCAGTAAATTCCCCAATCAAGAGAAAAAAGAAAAAAATATATATATACTATAAAAATTATATAGACCTAATGCAACACATATAACACACCAATGTCCTGTATAAAATATAAAGGAAATTGTCTCAACTGGAGACCCAAAGTTTATCAACATGAACAAAATGGTCCAAAGGATCTGGACGTAGTAGATGTATTTACGCCCTAGGGATAAATGTAATTGCCCAGTTATACTCCCTTGCAGCCGCAAGGGAGGTCTTGAAGACAAAATCTTCAGAGAAATATGAAGAGTGCTGCACGTAATGTGCCAAGGGGTCTGTCCCAACCACTGTCGGAGGAAACACACCTTCTGTTCTGGTATGGTGACCAATACTTGGTTCCTAAACTGGTTGTTTAACCCCGGATTGTATATTTCTAATATTTTAGGCCATCCAGGTAAAAAATAAAGAAGTTCGCCCCCTTAGTCCAGTGAATGTTTTCACTGCTTTGCTTAATACAGCTAATATTATAAACACAATAAAGAAAACTAGCAATTAGTTTCAGTTTTGTCCCTTCTTATGCACTCTGGCATTCGGTTCGGTGAATAATCATCTGCTATCCAACTTTTAAACCAGTCAACATCTTAGAACCTAGTGGATCTATAATTACATTCAGATGTTACCTACTAGCCTAATCAGCCTTTTTTGAAAATGTTATTAAAACAAAGATTATTGTCTTTAAATGGAAAAGCACTATAAGAAGATATTAAAGGCTGTAACTTTCAAGGCGCAGCTCGTTTCTTTACCAGTTCCTTTATCCGGGTGAGTCAAGTTTGTAGCTGTTGGGAACGAAAATAAAGGTGAACTGCCTTGGGAGGTCCGTTCCATCAACGCCCCCCTGTGAAACATGATCTCCCAGCATATTGTTCCCCTCCAGGCAATCGGGCGCCAGGTGCTTATAGGCCTTTTAAAATTTCCCAGCCCGGAATCAGGTAAACCAGGTCAGCCAGTGTCCAGAAAACCCAGGAAGAGAACCAAAACTCATCAGCAACAAATGCTCCCGAAGGTAAGATCCAAACTGTAATCTAATAAGGTTCTGAAGAGTCTCAGGGAGGTGCAATACATGGACAGATCCACCTAGCCACATTGGCATGCAATGGAAGTATAGAGACATATCTTCTTCTCGGAGGACGTCTTCCCCCTGGAGCCATACCCCATAGTAGATTTTCTATCTCCTGTTCTGCCTTCTCTTCACTGGTGTCAGGAATAGTGATCCCTAATTTCTCCAGAACCGGAGTGGTTTGCAACAGGCTTTCAAAAATCTGTATTTCGTCAGTATCCTGCATCCACAATTTAGCTGGGTAACGGAGATATGCTTTCAGCCCCCTTTTCTCTTAAGATTTTAACAACTTGCAGCACCTTCTCTCCCTTATTCATCATACCTGGAGGAAAGTCTTGGTCAGAATAAACCCTTTGACCGTCGAGGTTTAAATCTTTCTTGTCCCAGGCCAATTGGAGAATTTCTTCTTTGGTGGTAAATTTAACCACTATTGAATGTGGAGGGGCACCAGGCTTGGGTCTAGGAGCAAGGGCTCTATGTGCTCTTTCGACGGCAAATTCAAACTGCTCTGCTAGGGAGAATTCTTGTTGTAACCAGGATTCTATGAAAGCAATTGTATTATCTTGCTGACTACCTTCTGGAACTCCGAAAATTCGGATATTATTCCGTCTGGCTCTAGCATCTGTGTCCTCAGCCCTCTGTGTCAGCTCTCTTTCTCTCCGGTGTAAAAAAGGCCAAAGATCTTCCAAATGCCATGTGCTCGTTCTGTATGGTTTACAGGTGTGTTTCAACCATTGTAGTGTGATTTTCCAATTTCTTAAAATTGGTTTGCAGACAGGATATTTTAGAATCAATACAATGTAATATACTGAGCATTCTCTTGCCATCTGCTTTGGTGAAAGTGGATGCGGATTCTGAGTCTGTGTCCTCTTCTCCGGAGGCAGTTTGCATGGAGGACTGTGAAGGAGAAGGGCTTGTAGGCAGTTTTTCGTTTTGAGGCATAATATGTCTAGGAGTCAAGGCATGTTCTTTTTTTTTTTTTTCGTCCCATATCGGCCTGCTATAACTAAGCTCTGAAGAATATTTTTTTTGCTGTTTTAGTGCTAGGATGGAGAGCGATTTGTGATCTTATGCAATCCGGGGTTCAGGAGCACTGCGGCTAGGCAGCCATTGGGCTTGTTACGTCACCGGAAGTCCTAAACTTTGTTTTGGAGAAGCTCACTCTCCCACCTTTTGAACCAGTGATGAGCTGTGATTTACACTTCCTGTCCTGGAAGACATTGTTTTTAGTTGCTGTTACCTCAGCTAGAAGAATTTCGGAGCTTTGGGCTCTAGTTTGCAAGGAGCCTTATTTAATTTTCCATAGGAACCGGACGGTCCTCAGGACAAATCCTAAGTTTTTGCCTAAGGTGGTTTCAGAGGTCACACTGAATCAATCAGTGGAGCTCCCTGTTTATTTTCCGTCCCCTGCAAATAGAGGTGAGGCACTCCTGCACACCATGGATGTGCATCGTGCTGTTCGATGCTATACTCATCGTACAAAAGAGTTTCGTAAGGATGATCAACTGTTTGTCTCTTTTGCCCCAGATCTTTGGGCAAAGCTGTCTCTAAGCAGTGCCTGTCCAATTGGTTGGGCAATTGTATCCGCTTTTGCTACCAGAAGTATGACAAACCTCTGGCGGGTCCTGTGAGAGGTCATTCTACTAGGGGCATGGCTGCATCCGCAGTTTTTTTGCGTAATGTTTCTGCAGCAGATATTTCCATAGCAGCAACATGGAGTTCTGTCCATACCTTTACCAAACACTACAGTCTGGACATTGCTTCTAGGCGGAGGGCAAGCTTCGGCCTAGCTGTCTTGCAGGGCCTTCTATCCTAGGCTGGGTCCATTCTTGTTCCCAATTTTGTTGGAGTTATTTCTCCTCCTCCCTTGTTTCTCTCGATCTCTCTTTGGAGGGACTGCTTGGGACTCAGTCCTATATGTTATGACCTACTGAAGGAACCCTCTCGAAGTAAGATAGTAGCAGTTACGTAACAGTAGATCTTCGAGAGAGGTTCCTTCAGTAGGTCATATTTTTCCCTTCCTCCTTCCCCCTTTTTGTTTAGGGACTCCAGACTCTCTTTCCTCCTGCTGTCAGGCCTATTCCAGGCTCCGGGGGGAGAACTAGAGGACCGGCATGGGGACAGTCCACTATATAGCTTCACGCTGACGTTGGTCACGTGACGTCGGGTGGGTGGTCCCCCGTCAGGTATTGCTAGAAAAAGTCTGCCATGCTGCCAGATGTCAGGTGGCGTTAGTCCTGTATGTAATGACCTACTGAAGGAACCTTTCTCAAAGATCTACTGTTACAGTAAGTTCCTACGTAACTGTACTATCCCATGTGATCATTACTTCTTCATTCTCTGATTCTTTGTGGTTCATGATTCCAGTGTTTCTCTGCTACCTGTATGTTACAGAGTTTGCATAGTTTCCAGTGGCTCAATCTTGCTACATTGTTGTGTCTTTCAGTATATAGGCCTTCTGCCAAGAGTACTTCACATCCAGCTACAAGATGTGCAACTGTTTCTAATTCTGTACTATAGAACCTGCACCTGTTTTTCCTCCCTATGGATTTCATAAACCAACTTGTGCATAGTCCACTGTCTTGGGCTGCCGTTATCAATCTCTTGTCTTGTGGCTTAAATTTGTATGTTCTATGAGGAGTGCTGCAAGGCACCGAACATACACTTGCTGAAGACGAAGGGAGAGAGGACATATCAGATATGAGACCGTCTAATTCCTAAAAGGGATTAACAGGTTGAATTGTGCAGGGAACTATTTAACTTGACTACCAGCTCATGGTCATGAGTGGAAGCTAACAGAAGAGGGGTTCAGGAGGGATGTGAGGAAATATTATTTTACAGAAAGGGTGGTGGTGATGCCATGCAACAGGTGCTGGGTGCACAAACTGTTAGTGTTTTTAAGCATGGCCAGAACAGAATGAAGGGTATAATGGTTGCTCAGGGCATCAGAATCGAGGAAGTGAATTGGGGGGCCGGGGGCTAGGACCCTGAAGGAACAGTAGGCCCCCTGAATAGGGAACCCAGGCAGACTAGATGGACCATTGGTCTTTTTTCTGCCGTCATTGTCTGTTTTTGTGTGTTATGAAAATTCTGATCCCTTAACTAGTGGTGATGTGCTGCATTTTTTTTTTTTTTTTTGCATTGGACCACTGCATACTCACTTTATGTATTAGTTTATCTAGTTATACTTTTTAAAATCTGCTGTTTGTCTATAGACTGAACTTTCTCTTTGATTTCAACTGCTGCTTTCAGTGCTGCACTAGGTAGTTGTGATAGTCAACATTGTGAAAGCTGCTGTCTGATTGGTTCAGTATGCCTTTGTGATTAAATTGTCAAGATAGCAGTTATAACACAGCAGTGTATTTTAATATCTTGGGGCTGGCAGTATAGACTGGAGGTTAGAGTAATGAGCTGTGAATAAGTCTGCTACATCCAGCAGACCTGGGTTTGATTCCCACAACCTCCACTTGCATACTGTGTGACTCTGGGCAAGTTACTTAACCACCCCAGTGCTCCCAGGTTGCCCCTAAAAACAGGCACTTGTGCCTAGTGAGCCTTACCTGGTTACCAAAAAATAAAATAATAAAAAAAATTATTAACAGCAGTGGTGGTTCAAGTTGCATTGCAAAATTCCCACATAATTGACCTACCTAAAAAAGGCATACAGTGGAGCCTAAAGTCGCACTGTATGAATAAGAGCAGAGCCTCAAGATATACTTTTCTTGCAGTGGAGCTGCCAAGTCACACTGCAAAAATATTGTGGAACCAATAAATCCATACAGTATGGATCTACCTACAAATATCATGCAGTGGAGCCTGAAGCTGCACTGCATGAAAAACACAGTAAAGCCTCAAGTCATACTGTATGTGAAATAAGCTACTGTAAGCCAGCAAGTGTCACAGTAGCTAATCAAAGGTAAGAATGAAGGGGGAATCATCATTGAGACCATGTGGCTCAGTTCCCAACGTGGAAATCCAATGGACTTATCTTTGGTGTAATTTTTAGGAAATGTCTCCACTGCATATTCCCAATTCCACTTTTTTAATCCCAACAAAACCCAAGGTTGCCACAGATCTATGTCTTAATTACAAATTATTTATTTATTGAATTTTGGTAACCAGGCAGGCCCTCTGAGACAAGACTGTCCCTTTTTCACATGCGACCCGGAAGTGCAGTACATTAATAATGCATTCATTGATGCAAGAAATCAGACAAGGAGTAGTTATATGGTAAAAGAGTACATCGATTATGTTCAGTTATGCAAAAATAAGCAATTTAAAGTACAGTCAATAAAACCTTACATACATTTTCATTTTTTTTTTGTCTTGGAGAGCAGGAGATAGAGTGGGAAGTTCTACTAGGAGAATCATGCAAGAAGTGAACAGGGGTTAGGAGTCAGTGGAAGCAGAAACAAGGTGGAGTGGTTAGGTGAGTTAACAGCGACCTTTGAAATTGAGAGAGGGAGGTGCACACCAGTATAGAAGGAGGTAGAGAGTTCCAGTGGGACACAGCAGAAAATGCAAGCTATCTCTGAGACATGGAGAGTCTTAAGTTTGGCACTGAGAGAAGAGGCGAGGTAGATCTGAGGGTACGTCGAGGGAGACTACATTGAACAATATCAGCAAGGCAAGGAGGAGTGAAGCAATGTACAAGCTTATGTATAAAGCTTATCACCAGATAATGTCTGGGCATGGCATACATGATATTGTCCATTCGAATGGCCTTCTTATGTTCTCCCACATGTGTTTTAAGTGTTCTTTTAGTATGTCCCACATAGCTAAGGCCACAGGGACATGTCAGAAGATACATCACTCCAGTGTTACTATAGTTAATAAGCTGGAGAATCTCTATCTTATCTCCAGACCAGGGATGATTGAAAGTGTGTATTAATTATGCCTGCACAATGTACACAATGGCCACATCTATAGTTACCTACAGGGGCTCGTGGCATCCTGGCTGGTCTGGCATCCACCGAGGGCAATGTAGCCTGAACCAAGGTGTCACAGAGGCTTCTGCCTTTACGGAACGTAATTTGTGGGTTCTGAGTAACTATACATGCCGGTCTTGGATCTAACTGTAAGACATTCCAGTGCTGTTAAATAATGTTACCCACTTTATGAACAACTGGATTAAAATCTGTTACAAACATAGGAGATCCATTTTCTTCTCAGAGTTATCTGCTATTTGCAGCTAGAATGTGGGTCCTATCAGTATTTGTAGCATTATCATATGCTTCTAGAATAACATTGGTCTGATCTCGCTGCTGGCTTGATAAAAATCTTACCCCGAGCACGTTCTTTTCACCCAAAGGAGCTGTCCCTTTGGGTTGTTATGAAACAGCTTGGGTGGATGGCAACTATTTTGCGAAAACAAGGCATTCCTTGACATTGGTTTCCTGTATAATCTTGTTTCAACCACATTTTTGATTTTAAAGATTGTTCGGTCCAAAAAAGGTATCTCAGTAGAGCTGACTGTGCAGGTGAATCTCAAATGTGCATTACTTCCATTTAGATAGTCGATAAAGCAAGTCAGAGTCTCCAAAGTACTTGTTCAAATTAACAAGTAATCATCTATATATCTTTTCCAGAGTGCAATGTGACTAAAATGTTGAGTGTATTATCATAAATGAACATATCCCATGCTCCCATATAAATATAAGCAAAGTTTGGGGCAAAAGTTGTACCCATTGCAGTTCTTTTCTTTGAACATAAAATTTGTTCTTGGAAATGAAATAATTAGCCTCCAGAACAAACCTGGCCAGATCCACTGTATACTGGGTAGGTGGGAGTATTTCTGGATCTCTCTGTGATAAAGCCTTTTTATGAAAGCCTCTAGTCCCCCTTCATGGGGTATGTTAGAGCAGAGGCTTTCTACACTGATGGCTATCAATACATCTGCTGATTCAGTAGTAATAGTCTGTGGAATAGTAATAATGTGGTCTGTGTCTTTGACGTATGATTTGAGCAAAGGGACAGATTTCTTAAACGAGTTCATAAATTTTGAAATAGGTTCACAGGTGGCTCCTATTGATGACACAACAGGTCTGCCTCGGACAGGTATCTTGTTCTTATGCTCATTAGGTAGAATGCTGGTTTCCTAGGGTGTTTTACAGTTAAAAATTCACTTTCTATGTAATCCAACCCCTCTGAAGTCTCGTTTCAACAAGTTGTGCTCTGTAGGAAATTTTTGCTGTGAGGTCTTGATTCAATTTACTGTAAAACAGTTGATCCTTTATAAGAGCGTGAATATGTTGTTCATCCACTCTCTCTCTCTGGCATGTCCCTTTCCCCTTTAAATTCACCGGAAAGTCTTCAAGCTGGCTCCTCCCACCCACCTGGGTGATAAATACCTCCGCTCCGCCCCATGACGCCAGATCTTCCTTTCTGCTGGAAGATTCGGGTTCCCTCATGCTACTTTTGCAGTTCATAGGCCCTGGATTCTAAACAACGGTTTTCACCGCAATTGCTTTCTTTAAAACTCATCAGAGTTTACGATTCCGATCCGGGCGCATCAGACATGGAGGACAAGTCATCCCCCGGATTTCGCCGGTGTCCTTGCGGACAGAAAATGTCGCGCACCGATCCCCACCTCTCGTGTGTCTATTGCTTGGGTGTCGTGCATGACACCACTTCTTGCACCATTTGTCTGGCCTTCCATCCCAATGTCCTGGACAACCACAAGGTGCGCCTAAAACTAGGGAGACCGGAGCTTCGCAACCCACCGGTGAAATTGAAGGAGGCCAGGTGGGTGGTTTCCGCGACCGTGTGATCCATCAAGCAGCTCAACCAGATGGCAGCCTTCGAAGAGGAAGCTGCTCAAGCTTCAACCAGCCGAAGTTTTTTCATGCCACTTAACCTGGGTTCCAGCTTCACTGGTTCCTTTCGGGAGCTGTGCCAGTCTCTCCCCACCAGGGGTGAGGCGCCCTCTGGCTTGCACTCCTCCCACCCTGAGAAAAGGGACAAGGACCCTAAATCATCTTCTGCCCAAAGAAGATGTTCCTGGAACCGAGAGCGGTCTGATTCCCAGGATCTTGCGGTCTCTACCTCGGTCGAGATCACTTCCTCGGCCGCCGGCTTCTCGGACCTTCCGTCAGGCCAAGGCACTGAGGCTAAGGACATGGCTGAACTGGCCCGAGATTTCTCTCGACCCAATCGAGCAGTTGTCACCAACTCCTGTCGATGACTCCTTGGAAAGGACACCTATCCTTTCCTTCCCCGACAAGGAGACCCAGCCCTCGGGTATCCCGATCGAGGGAATGGTACCGGAACCTCGGTTCTCACCGACTCCGGCTTCTCCTGATCGAACTAGCCGACCCCGTCGGTCTCGATCGAGGACCAGGACCCCTTCAGTCGAAAAAACGAAGAAAGGTCACAAGCACTCTAGAAAGAGGCGGTGCCACTGATCCTCATCCTCCTCTGATGAGGAGAGACTTCGACGGAAACTCCCTCGACATTATAAGGATCTCATGTGGCAACAGCTGATTCTGACCAGTCAGAAGCCGGCTCCGCTGGCACCACCGGTCATTACTACTTGGCCTCAGCCTCTTAGGCCAATGCCAACCCCTCCGGAACCAAAGAATCCAGTTCCTCCACCCGTAGGGCCGGTATGCATTCCAGCTCAGCCTGTTTCGGTCTCCCCACCAATTTTGGTGGAACCACCACCTAAGCAGCCTCGGGGAAGGGCTCCCTCGAAAGAGGATAGGACAGACACCGGCCTTCCCTGTCGTCTGTCCATTACGGTGGTCCCCAATCACCCTCAACATATCGAGGGAGACATAGGTGGCAGACCCTTATATCCCGATTATTCGGACTCTGATGCCACTGGTCTGCACTCGCATCCGGGGGATGACGAGTCATCAGTGGCAGGCTTGGAGGAAGGTCCTTCCTCCTTTCAGGGCATCCTCCACCTCATTTCAGAATCGACCGGAATGCCTTTGGAGTCCATCCAAAAGAAGGCAGAGTACCCCCTCACGGATATCCTCAAGAGGGGGATACCCCAACAGAGGCCTTTCCAGTGGCCAAAGCCATTGTTGGCCCGGCCCTTGGGCTCGTTGCCTCTTACCCAGCTCCATCTACCCACATGGCCTGCAAGTATACGGTACCCATGGGGTCCCTAGCGGGTTTCACAGAGCATCCCTCAGCCAAGAGCCTTGTGACTGCTTCTGTGTTTAGACACACAGGTAGCTCAGCTGACACTGACCGCCCTCCAGACAAGGAGTCCAAGTATATGGACCATTTTGCCTGGAAGGTTTATGCGGCCTCATCCTTGGGCCTTCGCAGGCCAGCTCGGCTGTGATCATGGCACACTTCTCTCATGCCCTTCTGGGGTCACTAGATGAAGTTCTCCCTCATCTCCCAGCAGACATGCAGACCGCGGTTAAGCAGGTCCGTGACCACGGCTGTGCTGTTGCCAAACAGCAACTCCAGATGACCCTGGATATTGGAGATTCCTGTGCCCGCTCCTTAGCAGCTGCGGTGGCCACTCGCAGCAGGGCTTGGCTGAGGTTATCCTCCTTCCCGGCAGATACTCAGCACAAGTTAGCTGACGTGCCCTTCCTTGGCACCGACCTCTTCGGTCTGGGAGTGGCAGGTCACCTCCAGCATATAGAGCAGTCCAATGCCACCTTGGATGCTACCTCTGCAAAGGGTTCTTAGGGCAAGAACCAGCAGAAGCACAAGAAGAAGCCCTTTCGGCACTCTTCCCCTGCGGTTAGACAGCCCTCCTATCAAGGAGGTCAGCAGCAGCAGCAGGAGCAGGCTCAAGCTTGGCGCACAGGCCCAAGCAGGGTCCTCAGCAGCCCCATAAAGGAGGCTGAGGTGCTGGTCCAGGAGCCTCCTCCTCCTTTAAACCTGCTCAGTGACGGGTCAGGGGTTGCCACCCCTACACCCGTCATGGCAGCTCTGAGTCCTCCCGTTGGGGGCCAGCTCTGCCACTTTCTTTCCGCCTGGTCTGGTATCACTTCAGACAGGTGGGTTCTGGAAGTGGTTGGCCAGGGACTGCCTCTAGAATTCAAGCAGTACCCTCCCAGCCGAGCCCGTGCCCCTCAGGAGGAAAGGATCTCAGCTCGCACTCAGTCGGCCCTTCAGGACGACATTGCTTAGCTCCTCTGCAAGGAGGCGATAGCTCCAGTGCCGGATCCTCCTACAGACCCAGGCTTCATGTCCAGGTACTTCCTGGTGCCCTAGCGGACAGGGGGTTGGCTCCCCATCCTAGATCTCCACGACCTGAATCAATATCTCAGGTCTCGCACCTTCTGGATGGTAACTCTGACCCAGATCACACCATCTCTGGAGCGAAACATGGTTCTGTTCACTGGATCTACAGGATGCGTTCTTTCATGTCCCAATCCATCTGTCCCGCCAGCGGTTCCTCTGCTTCAGGGTCGAGTGACCCTGTATGAGTTCCAAGCCATGCTGTTCAACCTGTCATCGGCCCCTCGGGTCTTCACCAAATGCATTGCAGTGGTGGCAGCCCATCTTCGGCGTCGAGGAGTTCGGATATACCCCTATCTCGACGACTGGCTCCTGGTGGGTTCCTCCTTTCAGGAGGTGGAGAAGTCCAAGGATCTGGCCCTCGGCATCTTCTCCCAACTAGGCCTCCTGATCAACAAGGCCAAGTCGGAACTCGTGCCCTCTCAGGTGATGTGCTTTATCGGGGCAGAACTCAACTCTCACCAAGCCAGAGCTCAGCTCCCGGCAGACAGGGCGGAGGTTCTCTCCTCCTTTGCCCAATCATTTCTGGTTGGGCACGTGTGCCCTGCCTGGGACTTTCTGGGCCTTCTGGGCTATATGGCGGCATGCACCTCGGTGGTCCATTGGGCCATGTGGCACATGCCCTTCAATGGAAACTGGCCACCCAGTGGACTCAGAGATATGGTCACTTTAACCAGCTAATCATTGTAACCCAGAAGATGTGGGATGCTGTCCAATGGTGGACCATCCCAGACCAATTGCAGGAAGGGATCCCATTTGTCCGCCCCGAGCCAACAGTCGTCCTGATGACCAATGCCTCTCTCGTGGGCTGAGGAGCCCACATGGGGGACAACAGGGCACAGGGGTTCTGGACCCCCAAGGAGTCTCGATGCCACATCAACCTGTTGTAGCTCAGAGCAGTCAGACTGGCCCTGTCAGCTTTCGCTCCTCAGCTCCAGGGTAAAGTGGTTCAAGTCCAGATGGACAATACCACGACCATGTACTACCTCAACAAACAGGGTGGCATGCACTCCCGTCTGCTATGCAAGGAGGCGCTCAGAATCTGGACCCTCGTCAGCCGGTTGGAGGTGGATCTCCTTGCCATCCGTGTGGCAGGAGTCTCGAACCAACTGGCGGATCTCTCAGCCACATAGGCCAGACATCCCAGGAGTGGTCTCTCCATCCAGAGGCAGCTTACAATCTGTTCTCCCATTGGGGCAAACCATTGGTGTACCTGTTTGCCTCCAGGGAGAACACCAAGCTCAGACTGTACCATGCCCGGCCCCCTCAGCAGGGCTCACTGCAGGGGGATGCCTTCTCGAGGCCATGGACCCCAGGCCTCCTCTACGCCTTCCCTCCATTTCCCTTGATCCACAAGGTGCTTCTCAAGGTGAGGAGGGACAAGGCGAAGGTGATTCTGCTAGCCCCAGATTGGCCCTGCCAGTTCTGGTATCCAGATCTGCTCAGCCTCAGCTGCAGGGCCTCGGCGTGGCTTTGTACACGCCCGGACCTGATATCATTGAACCAGGGGAAGGTACTCCATCCGGACCTTCAATCCCTGCACCTCACAGCCTGGTACCTGAGCGGCTAAAGTTCTAGGCTCTGGGTCTTTCTGAGGATGTCTACACTGTGGTGGAGGCATCTCGTAAGGAATCGACCAGGAAATGTTATGCCTTCAAATGGAAAAGTTTTTCCATTTGGTGTCAGGGTAAGAGTCTGGACCCCTTATCCTGCTCTGTGGCTAACATTTTAGACTACCTTTGGTCTCTCTCCAAAGGGGGTCTATGGTCATCAACCCTTAGGGTGCATCAGGCAGCCATTTCTGCTTACCGGGTGTGGGCCGGTCAGCTGACATTGGCACAGGAGACAGTGGTTGGGCGCTTTTTCAAAGGCCTGGATGACATATCCCCTCCGGTGCGTGAACCTCCACCTCCGTGGGATCTGTTGCTGGTTTTGGCAAAGCTCATGGGCAAGCCATTCGAACCCATGCACAAGTGTGAGCTCTCACACTTGTTGTGGAAGACTGCCTTCCTGGTGGCTATCACATCAGCCAGAAGGACAAGGGAATTCCAGGCGCTGTCGGTGGACTCCCCTTATCTGGTCTTTCACAGGGACAAAGTTGTCCTGCGCTCCCACCCGAAATTCCTTCCGAAGGTGGTGTCAGAGTTTCACCTTAACCAGGTGTTGACTCTGCCGATATACTACCCTAATTACACCTCGGACGCTGAGTACAGGCTCCATACTCTGGACCTGAGATGTGCTCTTTCCTATCATAAGGAATGGACAGTGGAAATTCAGGGAGAGGTTCGCCAGCTGTTTGTCACCTACGCTGAAGCCGCTTCTGGCAGGCCTGCAGCTAAACGGGCCATTGCAAGATGGATTACATCATGCATAGGTCTGTGCTATGAGTTGGCAGGCAAGGAGCTTCCCAGAGGGTTAAGAGCTCATCCTACCCGCCATACTGCTGCATCGGTGGCTGCTTCCAGGGACATCCCTATCCAGGAAATTTGCCGGGTTGCTACCTGGAAGTCAGCAAACACCTTCGTTACCCACTACCACATCAACCTTGAGTCACACCCGGATGCTGGTTTTGGGGCCTCAGTTCTCCAATCTCTGTTTCCTAAATAGGGAATGTGCGCCTTGCCTCCCTCCTCCCAGAGAACTGCTTGGAGTTTGCCAGAATGTGTGGATGAACAACATATCCATGCTCCTAGAAGAATAGGTTACTCACCTGTAACAATAGTTCTAGGAGTGGTATATATTCATCCACACGCACCCACCAGACCTCCCTGGCTTTAGGCGCACCACCTTGCTTCCAGCGGGCTAAGATCTGGTGTTATGGGGCGGAGCTGAGGTATTTATCACCCGGGTGGGTTGGAGGAGCCAGCTTGAAGACTTTCCGGTGAATTTAAAGGGGAAAGCTACATGCCAGAGAGAGAGAGAGAGTGTGGATGAACAACATATACCACTCCTAGAACTACTGTTACAGGTGAGTAACCTGTTCTTACTGCCTATTTGCTTCTTTAATACAGGCATCCCTACCCCAAAGTACAACAGCACTCCCTTTATCTGCAGGCTAAATTACTACATCTGTCATTTTTGATAGTTCAGTAAGTGCCTATTCTTCATTCCTACTGAGATTGTTTGGGTATTTCCTCGCTTTGTGTTTATTAGTATTTTTTTAATGTCTCTTGATACCAGGTTACAAAATGTAGTCAATGTAGGATTCGTTGCTGGAGGGCAGAAGGTTGAGGAAGCATGTAAGTTAGATTCTCTATTGGAGGGGGTTACATCATTTGTTACATGCTAACTACCACTTGTCTTGTTCTCAGAAATCTCTGTTGGATGTAGTTTGAGAAAGAATCTAAAGAGGTCTACTTATGTATTGAATTTATTTGGTCCAGTTGTTGGACCGCCTACATTTGTTACAGAATTTACCCATAAAGTGGGTAACATTATTAAACAGCACTGGGGTGTGTTACAGTTAGATCCAAGATGGATATGTATAGCTACTCAGAACCCACGGATTAGTTTCTGGAAAGGTAGTAGCCTCCATGACACCTTGGTTCATGTTACGTTGACCTCAGTGGATACCAGACTAGATGCCACGAACCCCTGTAGGTAACTATAGATGTGGCCATTGTGAAAACACAATTAATACACACTTTTAATCATCCCGTCTGGACAAAAGACAGAGATCTTACTTCGAGGGGCCTCTTGCAGCAGGCAACACCATTAGGACTGAAGCTGGCAGGCACCAGGACCCCACAGAAAACTTCTAGCTAGCAGTCATTAGCAGTGGACCACCCCTGATGCCTGCCCACCTCATCGTCTGCCTATAGTATAAAAGAAATGGTCCTCCAGCCCAATCTCCAGTCTTCCCTTGTCAAACTTCACCATTCATTACTGCTTGGGTGTAAGCCAGAAGCATGCACCCGCTATGGGAGGTGGTTTTTTTTGGGGGGGGGGTCGGTGCCAACGGTGCTGCCCATGAGAATGATGCACTGCGTGGTGTGCGAGGGGCGGCCGTTAGGTGCAGCAGACTCCTCCATCCTAGTTCCGTTTCTCCCCCCATCGAGGCTACACTTGCTGTGCGAGTGACTGTGTGAATTTCCGAATATGCCATTTGGCCCACCCTTCGATGCAGTTCTTCGACTCTTCATGCTGGTTCTCATTCCGACACTGTTAGTGTCCGGTGCTGGGATCTTTTGCCAAGTGTAAATCAAAAGCGGGCCGTGCCCCTATGCATCGGTGCTCCTGTGGCCGTCATTTTTCCATTTCAGACTGGCATGATGTCTGTTTGCAGTGCCTAGGACCTAACCATGATATAGATAGATGTGACACCTGTTTTTCCATGGATCACCATGTTTTAGAAGTCCATGTGTTTGAAGTTGGCAGGGCCCCACCGACTTTTGGAGGACGACGTTGCTCACGTGCCTCCCAGGCTAGATCTTTAGACCTTTCCTCCGGGTCCCCTCCCAGGGCCTACACGGTCTGGTTAGGAAGAGGCCTTCTCCTCTTCAAGCCTTGCCAAGGAGGAGGCTTCTTTTGCGGTGTTGGAGGAGCGGCGCGGCTCCACCCAGGGTCACGTTGTCAACACCACCTCGGCAGTCACCTATCCTGAGGTGCAGGCTCCCTCAGTGTCATGGCCCACAGTTGCTGGGTCCAGAACTGGCGGACCCTTGATGCTGCCTTGTGGTGCCATTTTGGATCCTGGTGCCGCATGCGGCACCAGTTCGGTTCTCAGCACCACTCGCAGTGCCCTGTGCAAACTTCGCCAGCAGTGCCGTTTCAGGTGCCAGTGTGGCACCGGGGACCGTGCCAGTGCCGTGGATGGGTTGGCATTGTGTTCTGGTGCGGCGGGAACTGGCACCACTGGGGACACTGGCACCGTTCACGGCGTCATCTCTCGAGATGCTCCCAGGATGGTCAGTGTGGAGGTCCTTCTGATCAACTCCTCTTTGGAGGGTGACGATACAGATGTGGACCCGGACTGGCTACCCGATTCCTTGGAATCAGAGATCTCAGTGGGACATATCAGGTGGCCCAGCGCCCCCATTCCCAAGTCTCCGGAGCAGTCTACCTCCAAGGATCCCTCGGCCGGGGGTGGCCTTGGGTCCATCGGGGATGACAGCTCAGGGGATGGGGAGGGGGTTGTCTCCTCTGGAAGGGCTGTGGCAGCTGCCTACCTTGGTGCTGCTGCACCCTCCCGAGAGGGGACTGGAGACTCTAGCTTGGGAGGCCTCTGGATCAGGGTACTCCTCTGTTGGGGTCGAGGAGGAAGAGGGCATCCTCTGAGTCTGAGGGGTTGAGGGGCAAGACCACCCTGCGGGATGCAGGGAGGAGCCGCAGTGCCAAGCCCTGCCTCTCCTTGTCGGGCTCCAGGGTCCCCTCCAGTGGTGCCGCTGAGGGTTGCCCTTCTGGACTCAAGCAACCCCAGGTGTGTCACAGGGGAGATTCCCCATCTGGGCTCTTCCGGAGTTCGTATCCTCAGGATTCCACCCTGCGACCCAGTTTGATCTCAGGGATCCCTGTAGCTCGGGCACCATTCCCTGGATTCCAGAGCCCTGGTAGAGGACAGGAATCTCCCTGCAGGTACTCTTCTCCCATCCCTCTGCAACCACCCCCCTCTCTCCCAGGCTATGTGGGTCCCACGGGACCCTTATCCTGAGAGACGTTCAGAGGCACTGCAGCAGTCTTCCCGTCATATGTTAGACACTTCAATGAATGGGTCTTTTGCCTGTCCCCACCACCACAGGAGTCTTCTGGACATTCGAGTTCCCCATCCTCCTTGACTCCCTCCTCGAAGGGAGAGGAACCTACCATTCACCTCTCATCCGATGCTGATTTCACTGAATATCAGTGCTTCCTATCGAGGATGGTTCAGGATCTCCATATATGCTATGTCAGATGGGACAATACCGAGCGGCAGACGTGAGAATTCCTCCGTGAATTCAGTGCCCAACACTTGGTGGTGCCATCCTGGCCTATTCCCTTCTAGGAAGCATCTGTCAGCACCTGGCAATCTCCAGCCGACCTTTTCCCAGCCCTGACAGACTGCAGGAGGATGTATTGTGCTCCACAGGTGTCTCTAGGTTCTTTTACTCATCCTCCTTCATGCTTGGCATTCCTGGAGACCCCTTACGGGTGTCGGCGCCTGGCGCATGACCGACCACCGGACTCGGATTACCTACAATTCAACCGGTGGGAGCGAAGAGTTTTCTCTTCTTCTCGTGCGATATTGTGCATTACATCACATCAGGCACACCATGCCGCCTACAATAGGCACTTGAGGTCAGTGCTGACTCAGGTGCTAGTACTGATGACTGATTCGGAGCAATCTCGACAAGCCATTGCCCTCTCCACTATTGGTCTGGAACTGGCAAGGCACCAAGCATGGGCATCTTATGACTTGGCACTGTCAGTGGCTCAGCAGGTAGCACACTCACCTCTGAGGCCAGGAGATCATGAGGTTGTGGGTTCTATCCCCACACCAGGCATTTGGGTTAATATCCCAATACTGACACAGTAGTGCAGCATGAGGGGGGTGCTGCACTCCTGAGGTGCTGTCTTTCGGATGAAACGTTAAACCGAGGTCTCATCTGCCTGTTCTGGTGGTAGTTCAGTTGGATGTTGAAGAACCCATGGCACTTCTCGAAAAGAGTAGGTGAATTTCCCCAGTGCCCTGGCCAAATTTCCCCCAATTCACTAAAAATACCACCAACAAGCTTAATCTGGTTCAAGGTCAGTTAGCATTCATCTGTATCTCACTCCCCCGGGTCGTGCCTGAAAATAGGCAGGATTTGTCTAGTGCACTTACCTGGTCAACAAAAACTAAATAAATAAATGACGCCAATGAGGTGGCTTCCAGGCTTGCAGGGTCAGCGATCTGCATTAGGCAGACGAGATGGCTTTGTCTATCGAGGTCGTCAACCCTGGCCCAGCATAGGGTGATCCACTCTGCCTTTCAAGGGGCTAGAAGGCATTTGTAGCGGCTTCCTCCATCCCGTCTTCAGGGGATACCTTCTAGCACTCCTCGGCCTTAGACTTCCCAGTCTGGTATAGCTAGGGTCTCTTCCTCCTGGTTTCTACCAACAGGAGGCTGAGAGTCTTGTTCCCTCAGGGTAGTGCTAGTTTGAAGATTGACAAGGCAAGATATGAAAATTACGTACCTACTGTAATTGTTGATCTTCTCTTAGATCTTCACCATTCATTACTGAATCCCGCCCATGGGCCTCATTTCTTGGGCATCTCCCCTGCTCACCCCCCCCCCCGAGGCCATGGGGGCTAAATCCACTAGTTCCTCTGGACCTTCCATTCTTCTCTAAAAACCAGTGAAGGATTTGAAGAAGGAGGAGGGCGAATGGAGTTTCGTCCTTTCCATCTGAGGGAACTCTTTCTGATATTCCTGGCAGGCGTCCCTTCGAGGACTTTTCCTTCAGGCTAGATTAGTTTAATCACCAGCCAGCAGGGCTAGTTTCTGAGATAGTTCTCTTACCCTCGGTCTTCGGACCTAGCTGGTGTCCCTGAATCTTGCCTTGTATATACCAGACCTGGGCTAGTTACCTCCTCTCTAGCCTGATTCAACAAATTAACAACTCTTGAACGAGTGGTCTGGTATCTTTGATCCTTGCCTTCTCCAGGAGTCAGAAGGAGTTTCCTTCTCTGTCTCTGTCCATCTTCCCAAAAGAGGTTGCCCTTCCTTGAGGCTTCCCCTCTTGCTTCTAGTACTGTCATATGGCCATGTACTAGTGGAACCTCTCTTCTCTCACCTAGTTCGGGGCTCTCTTCTCCAGAACAGATTATTTGCCTTTGGCATTCTGTGAGCTCTCAACCTGAGTGAAGGGTAACAGGACAGCAGGATGTGTAGGAAAATCTGCCTCTGGTACAAAGCTGTGCAGAGGGTTCGGTTGAACCATCTAAACAAGTTTTTGTCTAAAGGGATCCTTACTCCCTTGCTTTTAAACTCCAAGCTGCTAAGCTTCAAGCCAATTGCCCCAGGACTTGTGGTAGAATTGTTTCCCTGCTCCCAATATCCTTTTCTTCTTCTTCTCCCTCTTCCTTCTCTCTTCCTCTCCTTTTATCTGTTCCTCCCTCAGAGCCGCCTAAGGAGTGAGGTTCTCCGGTCCCTTAGGGAAGGGTTCTCCTCTTTCCTGTCCTCTTTTCAGCTTATTCCTTTTTCATTTTGTTTCCTTTCCTTTATGTATCCCTTGACTCTCCTGCCTCACTCCTATCTTTCTAAATTCTTTATTTCGCCTCTCCAGCTTACAGAATTGGGATGAAGGAGGAGTCTGCGGTGCCTAACGGTGCCCCTCACACACCACACAATGGGTCATTGTGGTGGGTGACACCGTTGGCACCAACTCCTCCCTTCAAAAATAAAAAAACTGCCGTAGCGGCTGCGTGCTTCTGGCTTACACCCAAGCAGTAATGAATGGTGAAGATACAAGAGAAGATCAACAGTTATGCTAGGTACGTAATTTTCATTTCTTTCCCCTCTGTCGACCTGTGTAAGTTGGACCTCCATGGCCGCTTTCTGCTTTAGTCAACCACCATTTTCTTAATGAGTTTACCTGTGCTTTTTTCATTTACTTATATTTACAGTATTTTCTTTCATGTCTTCTTCTCCTTCCTGCTCTTCGGAGTGGCAGCGGACAAAGTGAGCTTGTGACAAACAACTTCCTTACAAGGACGGCCACTTGTCGTGTCTGCTGTGCCTAGGCCCAGACCAAGACACTGAGGCCTGCCAGCACTGCCAGGATTTCAACAAGTGCACCAGAATTTGATGCCAGAAGACCGTGGAAGGCTTCCTGCTACAGCAGAAACTATCAGTGATAGAGAAGGAGTTCAGGGGAAAAAGCACCACTTCTTCTCCTGCTTCTGGGGCTTGACTTCTTTGTCATCTCACAAAGAGAGATCTATGGGAAAGCCCAACATAAGGACAAACTCCAGTCTGCTTCCTGATCCAGGGCCCCGTGTTTGCTGGTGACTGATTCTGGGTCCTCCTCCTGAGGAAGGTCAACTTATTCCACCAAGGCAGCCCTGTCTTCCTCCAGGCTCCCAGTGGTCAAACCACCCATTCTTATCACAGTCTCAGGCGGTGGTTCTTCGGGACTCTGGACCTCTTCCCAAGCCACTCAGCTTCTGAAGATCAAGCCCCTCCACCCCTCAGGACCTCAGTCAGGTGGCTCGAACAAGTCTTCGGGAGGTGGGTCTTTGCTCGTCACCCTCCCGGTCAAGGCATCAGCCAAGTCGGCCCCAACTTCAGGGACCATCTCCGGGTGACGGCCAGGGCATGCATTCACCTCCCCCACAAGAGTGATGTCCCTACCCTGCTCAGGAATTAGCTCCCCGGCACAGGTCTCTTCTTCTCAGCCGATGCTGGCTGCTTCTACGGACACGTGTCAGCCTAAACCTGTGCGGTCGATGCTGGCCACCCCAACGTTGACCCCAGTGACTCCTCAGCCATTGCCTGACTCCCTTCAGGCTCCAGCAGGCTGTGTAGTCACCCCTCAGCCAATGCCAGGTTTGGTCGATGCCCGGTCTACCAACTCCCAGTAGACTGCTAGCTAACACTATGCCCATGGTGCTGACTCTGGTTAACTTGGCTCCTCGGAATCAGACACCCAGGTTACCTCAGCCTTCAGGACTGATGTCTGGGCCTTCTACTCCTGCCCCCCCCGACTCTGGCTCCCCCGTCACCTCAGAATCCGCCTACAGATTTGAATGCCCACTTTGCAGCCTGGTGGGCGTACATTAAGGATAAGGGATCCCCAAGGAGACCCCCCCACTCCTCCTCCTCCTCCAGACCCTCCTTAAAACCCAGACAGGGCAAAAGACTCCACTAGGAGACCACTAACGCCACCTCCTAAAGGACCTACACTGCAGCCAGACGGGGCTGGTGCCAGCCTTCCAAGAGAGCACTGACATAAGCACCAACACTCGCCTTCTCCATCCCCAGACTCTGATGAGTCAGACAGACATTCTTCCTCCTCATCCTTGGATGAATCCGAAGGCTATGACTTGTTTTTGAAATGGGAAGATCCCAGAGATACCCCCAGTCTCCTCCAGATTGATCCCTCTTTTATGGAAGTAATGAGGCACTTTCAAACCATTATGGGTTGGGATACAGAGGAATTGGACCCTGAGTGATGTCAGTTAGCCACCTTTCTCCATAAAAAAGGAGTCCCTGCCCTTGGTCATTCCTCCCCTTATTGACTTTTTTAAGGATGTCAATAGGGCAGCCTGGAAGCATCCATCCTCTACTCCAGTGATGTCCAATTCCTCCAGGGAAGAACCTTTTTATGGGGGAGCATCCTGAGGCTGACTCTGTAGTTATTAACGCTGCCCACAACTGCTCCAAGCGCCCTAGGCACCTTAGCACTCAGCCTCCAGACAGAGATTCCAAGCAGGTGGACCAGTTGGGCAAAAGGGTTTATGCATCTGCCACTGGCACCATCCATTCCCTGAATTTTCTAGCCTGATTATTCTGGTAAGGCCAAGCTTCTGCACATCATAAAAACATAAGAGTTTGACGGCAGATAAGGACCACTTGGCCCACCCAGTCTTTATTGTTTATTGGAGATTCGGAAATACCTTTGAATCAGAGACTCCTTTACAAAGGTTCCACGTCACAAATATTACAAACAGAGAAAGACAGGTTACATATCAGTACAGCAGTACATAGTCAGGTAGTTCAGTCTGCCCAATTCCCTACCTACTAGATAAGCTGCAGATTCTGGTTAACCAACAACCTACTTCCTGCCACCCCCCACTACAATTGCCTTGTGTCTGTCCCATGCATGTTTGAATTCCCCCACCGTTTTAGACCCAACAACCTCTCCAGGAAGGCAGTTCCACACATCCACCACTCTCTTCGTGAAAAAAATTTCCTCACATTACCCCTCAGCCGTCCCTTCTCTATCTTTAAATTGTGCCCCCTTGTTCTTACACATTTCTTTTTCTGAAAGATGCTACCCTCCTGGAATTTGTTGATTCCCTTGAGGTACTTGAACGTTTCTATCATGTCCCCCTGTCCCTCCTTTCATCAAGGGTATACATATTAAGCTCTCTCAGTCTCTCTTCATATGATTTCTGATGCAGACCCTGCACCATTTTAGTTGCCCTCCTCTGGACTGCTTCCATCCTGTCTATGTCCTTGCGTAGATGAGATCTCCAAAACTGCACACAGTACTCCAGATGGGGTCTCACCAACTGTCTGTACAGAGGGATAACCACTTCCCTTTTTCTACTTGTGATGCCCCTTCCTACGCATCCCAGTATCCCCTAGCTCTCCTTACTGACTTCTCACATTGCTTACCAACCTTTAGATCATTTGATATGACTACCCCCAAGTCCCGTTCCATTTTTGTTGTTGTTAGTACCTCCCCTGCCATTGTGTACTCTTCTCTTGGGTTTTTGTTTCCCAGGTGCATTACTTTGCACTTCTTTGCACTGAATCTAAGTTGTCATATGTCTGACCATTCCTCCAAACTTGCCAAGTCCCTTCTCATCCTTTCTACCCCCTTGTGTATCAACTCTGTTACAGATCTTTGTATCATCTGCAAAGAGGCATACCTTTCCCTTCAGACCCTCTGCAATGTCACCTATAAAGATGTTAAAGAGGACTGGACCCAGTACTGAGCCCTGAGGTACACCACTAGTGACCCCCCTTTCTTCGGAATGTATTCCACTCACTATTACTTTCTGTATCCTGTTGTGCAGCCAGTTTGCTACCCAGGCTACCACCCTGGAACCCACTCCCAGGCTGGCTAACTTGATTATCAATCTTTTGTGCGGGACTGTGTCAAATGCCTTGCTAAAGTCTAGGTAGGCCATATCCACAGCCCCTCCCTGGTCTATTACTTTGGTCACCCAGTCAAAGAAATCTATTAGATTCACCTGACATGACCTTCCTGCTGTAAATTCATGCTGCTTTGGGTCCTGTGCCCTGCTGGCCTTTAGGTACTCAACAGTTCTTTCTTTCAGAAGTGATTCCATAATTTTCCTTACAGTCGGATGTTGGTATGCACATTCTCCGAGCCTCTTATGATTCATCAGATTCTGCGGGCAGGGCTGCAGCTACAGGGGTTTGCCTTCATTGCTACTCCTGTTTCAGAGTCTCAGGTTTTGCCCCCAGTGTACAGTCCACGATTCTGGATGCCCCTTTCTGGGGTTCAGTCCTGTTCGGTGAGGATTCTCAAAACATAATCACTCGCCTCCAGGAGTATGGCAAGGCTCTGCACTCTGTACAGTCCTTGTGTCAGTCGCAGACAATACCCACCCAGCGTCAGTCCTTTTGACGGTCCTCCAAGCAACAACCCAGGGGTCAACAGCCCAGGACTGCTTTAAGTGCAAAGCCACTTCTCAAGCTACTGGAGGTTCGACCCCGGGGGCTCCCAGAACCTCTCAGGCCACTCTGCCTGTCCCCAGTTCCTCTGCCTGACTCCTTACCCAACCCCCCCTCGGCTGAGACCCTGGGGGAGGTGAGGGATTGTTTCTCCCTTATCTAGAGGGATGGCACAAAATAACCTCAGACCAGTGGGTTCTTCAGTTAGTGGAAAAGAGGCACACTCTAGAGTTCTTGGAGATGCCCCAGAAAAATCCCCCCTTTACCCTTCCATTACCCCCAGGCCCACGTCATCCTCATCCAAGAGGAGATCCAGGCACTCCTGAGGAAGCAGACCATAGAACCCATCCCACCAGCAAAAAGGGGGAAGGGATTCTATACTCCTTCCTTTCTGGTTCCAAAGAGAACCAGAGACCTGCATCCTGGTCTAGACCTAAGCCACCTGAATTGGTACATAGAATACAAACGCTTCAGGATGGTCACCTTTCTTGATCTTCTCCCCCTGCTTCATCAGGGAGATTGGCTTTGCTCGCTGGACATGCAGGACACCTGCCTTCACATTGTGATCTTTCAACCCCACAGGAGGTTCCTTCACTTCCACTTCAAAGGAAACCATTACCAGTTTCGGGCTCTGTCATTCAGCCTGTCCTCACCCCCCCATGTCTTTACAAAGTGCCTAGCAGTAGTGGCTATGGCCTTAAGAAGGGAAAGGCCATTACATCTTTCCTTACCTGGATGACTGGCTTCTGACAGCCCCCTTCAGGGATCAGTTGATCAGAACCATGGACCCTTACCTTGATTCGGTATCTGGGGATCACCCTCAGTCTCCTCAAATCCTTCCCTTGGCCACATGTGACAGTTTTTTTTTATTATTATTTAGCTTTTGTTAACTGGGTAAGTACACTAGCCATAAAATGATTTATTTTCAGGCATGGCCCCGGGAGAGTATGACATGCAGAAACTTAACAGGATAACAAATTGTAAGTGCTTTACATACAATGAGTTAAAGTGGATACAATATATCAGAGACATACAGAGCAGACCATTCATAAGTTCATAGGTGCCTACCTATGCAGTGAATAGAGAGGACCTTGGACAATAAATTATCAGGTGGCATATCATATGAACAGAACAAGGTACACAAAAACAGGTAACACAAAAGGAAGAAATAACCATTGAGAGCAGGGGGTCTCATTAAAGAAAAGGTCAGTAAGTGAGGAAGAGGGGAGCAAGCCATGAAATTAGATTATATGAGTGTATGTAAGTGTAAGGGAGATGCCTGCAGTATAAGATTGTATATGGGCAGGGAAAGGGAGCCAGGACAGGCAGAGGCAGTAAGAGGGTTAGATAGAGGTGAGGAAATACTATTGTATGGCCAGAGACATCAGTCATTAGGTAGGGTGAAAGCAGGAACAGGTATCAGCAATCAGCAGATTCGAATAAGGCCTGCCCCATTTGTTACGAAGAAAGAGTTTAAACGCAAGAATCTGTTCTGTTCTCTCCTTTCTGTCTCTTCTTTGTCTGGTTGCGTGACCTAGGAACTGATCACTCCCTACGGTTTCGCAATTCTCCACCTCTTGCTATCTCTCTGCCTTCCCTTGCTATTTCTATCTTTTCTCCCCCCTTGCATATCTACAGGTATAAAAATATATGTGAATCTTTACATGGAAATGTCACGGATACTGGGATCCGTTTGTTTAAAACTGTATATAATTATACTGTTAATATGATTGCAAAAAGCTATTTGGAACTCAAGGGGTTAACATGAGATGCAGTTTTTAAGCCCTTTACAGAGTTGTCAGCAAGAGGTCAGTTCCTGGAACACCATGTACTGTTTTGCTGCACCTGCAAGGAATGAAACTGACAAGAACATTCTATAAACTTACAAGAACATTCTGTGAGAAGCAGGCTCTCTTAATGAGTTCCCAGACAAAGACCTATAAAAGGAGCAGCAATGCTTTTACAAGAGAGAAGGAGCATGAGAGACTGAAACTTGGAATTAAGATACCCTCAGAAGAAGGACTTACTTTTCTCTGTTTGTACTGCCTTTGTAAATAGTTATACTGAATAATTTGTATTTTGCTGTTATTGAGAAAATAAAACGCTATTTGTGAATTCTGAAACTGCAGCCAGGAGTTTTGTGCGTGGGTACTAGATCTGGTACCAGGGAAGCATAGAAGAAAGATATGGATTCTGCAGCAATTCCAGGAGAGATTGCCAGAAGAATGGTAACCAAACTAGAAGCAGGAACAGAAGTCCAAACTGAAATCTCAGGATTTCCAATGGATAGCACTGACCCAGGGCCCCTAGTGTTGGCCTATAATAGGGCTGTCATGGGGTCCTTGGATGTCATTGCTCCAACACATGTTCACCCTTTTACTCTTTGTCTGGGGCCCCCTGGTTTAATGGGGAGATCCATGAGCTGAAGATTGGAAAGGCGCTGACGGAAAACTCGCCTGGAGGTGGATAAGCTTAGATTGTTGGATCACTATAAGATCTACGAATCAGCAATTTCCCATAAGAAGGCAGAGTTCCTGTCCAGGGAAATTGCTACAGCAAAGAATAGGCCAGCCCAGCTCTTCCAGACTGTGGACAGACTGTGCAGTCCAGTCTATCTCCATGCTGGTCAGGCATTGTCACAAGTACAATGTGAGGAGTTTGCACAGTTTTTCACTGATAAGGTGTCCACCATCAGGGATGGGATCAGCCAGTGCCTTGCCACTGGATCTTGCACTAGTCAATTGGGTGGTACTAATGCCCAGTTGACTTGGTTCACCTTTAGCCAACTGGCAGTCATGGATATAGTGAGGATTGTCCAGACTTTGCAGCCAACCTACTGTAGTTTGGATCTGGGCTCTACACGCCTACTAGTGGGGTGTGTAGAGGTCATCGGCCCGGTCCTGGCTGGGATAGTGGCAGTTTCATTGTAGAGAGGGATCTTTCCAGATCCCTTAAAGGAGGCAGTAGTATGCCCCTTTTGAAAAAGCCCTCCCTTGATCCCGACTGCCCAGCTAACTACAGACCAGTCTCAAACTTACCCTTTGTAAGGAACATTATTGAGAAGGTAGTCGCTTTGTAGCTGGAGGATCATTTAACCAGCCACAATATCTATGACCCTCTCCAGTCTGGCTTCAGGAAACAGCATAGCACTGAGACAGCCCTGCTGTGGGTACTAAATGATCTCCTGATAGCAAGAGATTGGAGAGCCCATTCCATCTGGGTTCTCCTTGATCTCTCAGTAGCATTTGACACCGTGGATCACGGGATGATGCTCGACCGCCTGTGGTTTTTCTGTGGACTGAGGGGGGCAGGCCTCAGCTGGTTTCGATCCTTCCTTGAGGGCAGATCACAGAGAGTGGTGTCGGGGATTTATTCCTCGGCCCCTCACTGGCTGCCCTGCGGGGTTCCACAGGGCGCGGTGTTGTCCCCCATGTTATTCACGGTGTATATGCTTCCATTAGGGGACATTATATGATGGTATGGGCTGCGTTTTCATTGCTATGCTGATGACTCTCCACTCTACCTGTCTTTTGTGCCTGAACAGGAGCCTGATTCAGTCACAGTGTTTAACTGCCTGCTGGAGATACAGAACTGGATGAGTACCAGCTAGCTTCGGCTGAATTACAGTAAAACAGAGGTATTGGTGGTGGACCCTGGTTTTAGGACAACAGGGGCATGGGCGGGGAAACCCTCAGGTTTACATCCTGGGGGGACCCCACTTATGGCCTTGGTCCAGGTGCGTAACCTGGGCATGGTATTTGATGAGGGCCTTACCCTGAGGGCGCAGGTGTCGGCTGTAGTCAAATCCTCCTTTTTCCATTTAAGGAATATAGCCTGGGTGAAACACCTGGTCACGTCCGAAGATCTTCCGACCTTGGTCCACACCTTTGTCACCAGTCATTTTGATTACTGCAATGCCCTCTATCTAGGGCTACCAGGGGTGGATATGTGCCACTTGCAACTAGTGCAGAACACGATGGCCAGGTTGTTGACTGGAACCTCTAGATCCAGTCGTATAACACCTGTGCTGCGTGAACTGCACTGGCTGTCTATACAGTGGCAGATCATCTTCAAGGTCGCATTGCTGACCTACAAGGCCCTACATGAGTTGGGACCTCACTACCTGAAAGAACTCCTGTCTTCCTACTGCCCCTCCTGCTCATTCTGAACCTCTGGTGAGGGACTGCTAGAGATTCCCAGGGTATCCCTGAAAACATCTGGAGGAAGATCTTTTGCCTTTATGGCACCTATCCTGTGGAATTCTCTACCTTGCTAGATATGAGATAGCCTGACCATGGAAGGATTTAAAAAAATCCTTAGAAACGTATTTATTTAACCAGGCACTTTCTGGGTTTTATTGAGTGATTGCTGTTGATTGTTATCAAGTTTATTGATTTTAATCTGTTATTGTACTGCATTGTAAAGGCGCCCTGAGCTCAGGAAGGGCGCCTTATATAAATAAATTTTACTTTACTTTACCAGTCATGGAAAAAAAGAGCAAGCAGTGACAGAACCTGAAAGTCTGACCGCCTTTTTTAAATGGTGGGCTATACAACAAGAGATTTGTCTCATAGCACGCTTTGACAATCAACAATCTTGGACTAAGGAACAAAGGTTTAGTATATATCTTCTCTCCACTTCTGTAAAGAATGCTATACTTCGTAATTGGCTAGGACAGGATGTACCATCCTTGACAGAATTGAGAAATGAATGTCTGGAAATCCTTCATCTAGAAAGACTAGCTCATCTAATGGTAGGTCAGGGTGACAGCTTTAACTCTTAAGTGGGGCAGGATTTACAAAATATTTGCCCAGGTGTAATTTCCTTTAGGTTTGACACTCTCTTTCTTAACTAGTTCGTTATCCTTTCTCTATTTTTCAGTTTCTTAAAAATTAGATTAGCCAGCCCAGTGGCGCAGAGGGTTGGGGTGCTGGCCCGCCTTGTATCACGCGTGGACCGGGTTCGAGCGGACTTGGGTCGTCGAGGGCTGGCAGGCGGAGAAGATTGGCGTCCGTGGGACTGCTCTACTCTCCTGGGGGTGGGTAGTGGGGTCTTTTTGCGCTGCAGTGACCTCTGGTGGAGACCAGGAGCACTGCTGACACATGCAAGAAAGAGGGAGTAACTAGAAAAGTGGAAATACTGCTTCACGGTAGCCGGATGACGGCTGCCTGGCGCTCTGAGGCCATCAAGGTCCTACCAAGCTTTCCATCTCAGCAGCATCCCTAGGGATAAAGTGAAGTGCTGGTCTGCCCCTTGGCTGGTGCCTTCCCCCTCGGAGGAGGGGGACCCATCCGGTGAAGGGTTACGCCGGGTCACCCTGGGGATCGGCTGCGATCTGAGGCGGAATCGTGGAGGACGGATGGGTCGGAGGACTGCCTTGGCAAGCCTGAAGGAGTGGCTGCCATGGAGCACGTAGGGGTAAGAAAGAGATAACGCAAAAAAAAAAATTAGATTATTGCTACCTTTAGATTCAGCTGGGGAATGTCTTTCAACCGATTTATACACAAGAGTCAGGATGAATTGTCAAACAGCAAATATAAGAATCCTCATTGTCTGAGGTAAGATGTGAATATATATATATATATATATATATATATATATATGTCTTGTTGGTGATCTGCTTTTAGTTTCCTTACAAAGGTTGATGGTATGTAGAAGCAATAATTTTAAATACTGTTTTAGATATTTCTAGTACATTTAATGAACATGTATGAGATTTCCAATTATTGTGGTATTACCTATTACTTGTTAAATTTTTCTATCTTATAGCAATCTTTGTTGCATATACTCTTGTTGAAATCTAATAAAAACATTTTTTTAATTTTTATTTCAACTTTTTTACATACGTATCAAGTTAAAATGCTTCTTTAGACAGTCAGCAGAATCATAAATTCCTGAGGATTTAGACATTATCAGAGCAGTTCAGTTCTCCAGTAGATTAGTATTTTAAAAAGTCCATCTCCACAAAACATCCCAATATCTGGGGCTAAAAGAAAAGGGATACTTTCATATTAATAAAATATAGCCATTTGTCTCTTAGAGTAAAAAGTCTAAAGGTGGATATATTGTTCTCTGTCTTGTTAGGGTGTGAAATGTTTGGTCAGTTTGGGTTTCTCAAACCCATCCCTTGGGTATTGTTCAGAGGGGAAGGCAGTGGTTATCTGGCCCACTTGAAAGGCTATGGGCAAAAGGTGGGGTCCACCAAGGATTGGTGCAGAACCCATCTCAACATGTGATTTTTATTTCGTATTCTCACGTTGAAACTCTCTAGATGATATATGTCAGACATAATAGTTCTCCATTCCCGGACTGTTGGTATCCGAGTTGACATCCATCAATGGGTTATAGTTTTTTTAACAGCTAGGAGACATATTGGAAGGAGCATGTTGTGCCATGGAGGAGTGTGGTCCGGAAAAAACACCCAGCAAAATCTGCTCAGCCGTGAGGTCAACTGGCTCACTAAATAAGGCAGTAAGTTCCATTTGAAAGGTGAGCCAGAAAGGCATCAGATTAGGGCAGAACCAAAATACATGGCCTAGTGAGGCCCCAGGGCAACCGCAACCTCTCCAGCAAATCCGGTATTTTTCTGAAAGGAATTTGAGAAGAACCGCGGGTGCTCTAAAGTAGCGGGAGCAGCACTTCCATGCAAACTCCCTCCATAGAGGGGAAGAAGTAGTCTTTACAGCCCTCAAGGCAGAGTCCAACCATGTCTCCATGAAGATCTCTAGGGATAGGTCTTTGTTCCATTCTTGTAGAATGGAGTCAGTGGATTCTGGTTGGTCATTCCTCAGTCTCTTATAAATAAGCCCTGTAATATGTGTTCCTAAATTCCCTTGAGTAGCTTCAGTGAATAATTTTAAGTCTGGGGTGGGGGAGGGCAATTTAACCTGAAGGTTTTTATTTCGTAGTATATGATTACGGACCTGAAAATAGCGAAATAAGTCAGAGGTACGGAGATTGTATTGAAACTGTAGCTGTTCAAAAGGGAGAATCCCTTGAGGGGAGAGAAATTGGTAAATATGGGAGAGTCCCAATTTTCTCCAAGTGGAAAAGGCAAGATCCATATGTATAGGAACAAAAGTCTCATCTTTAGAAATTAATTTACAGTACTCGTAAATTGTGCAAAGTGGCTGAGATCTTCTGACACGCTTCCACAGTTTAAAGATTTGAGACGTAATATTCGTGAGGGCAGCAGTGGATATCGATCTCTCATCTGAAGAGAACAAAATTCTCGTAATATCAAAAAGGTAATTTAAATGAAATTAGATAATTTTCCAAGGTGACCTATAGGACTCTGTTAATAAAAAAATGTATTGACAAAAAAAAACGAGATGGAGAAACAGAGAAAAGAAGAGATGCAGTGACAGGAGCAGCAAAGAAAAGAGGGGCAGTGGAGAAAGAAGAGATGCAGCGACAGGCACAGCAGAGAAGAGATGCAGTGACTACAGCAGCGATAGCTGGATGCCTTGCAAGCTATCAAAGCTGGAGGTTCTGGCATAGGTCCAGCAGAGCAACAAAACACCAGTGACTTAAAAGACCTTACACATACAAAGTTGTGTCCCTTGGGTTGCCACAGCCTGCCAGTGGCCAAAGAAGCAGTGGGCAATCAGACTGGTACCTTACCTGACAGGGAAAGCCCAACTTGCCTACAGCAATATGGACACTGCACAGTCAGAAAACTATAACCTGGTCAAAAGAAAGGTCCTTAAAAGATATGGCATCTCAGGAGAGACCTACAGGCAGAGATTTCGGTCTCTGAAGTACAATACAGTCAACAATCCTCAACGATACCAAGCCAGAGGCTTCAGTAAATTGGGGCAATCCTGGACACTGCCCAAGGCAGAGCTTTTCTGCCTCTGGACAGGGCAGCATGCCTGTAAGTACAGACTCAACTGGTATCCTCGTCTCGACAAGTTCCCGCCAGCTCATTCCCGAGGCTGCTAGGACACATGGCGGCCATTGTGACAGTTCCTCTGGCTCACCTGCACATGAGGGTATCCCAGTGGAACCTTTGGGTCCAATGGGACCAGCACACTGATGATTTGGAGCAGCTGGTGTCAGTCTCCAACCCTATGCGACAGACTCTAGCCTGGTGGCTGAACCCATCCAATCTCTCCAAAGGGGTCCACTTTCATACTGAGTCGCTTCATCAGATCCTGGCTATGGATGGGCCGAGCCAGGGCTGGGATGCTCATCTGACAGAGCATCAGACTCAAGGGCTTTGGTCTCCACAGGAGCATCTCCATATCAGTGTCTTGAAGATGCGGGTGATTCTTTTACGCACTGCAGACCTTTCAGTCGAACCTGTTCCCTGCAATCCTGCTCCAATGCACAATGCAGTGCTGCTATTTCTTTTGATGCAGAAGGCAGTTCTTTTAAATTCAAGCTCGCAAAAACAGCTTTTCAGTTTTACCGCAACAAGCGGTTTTCTTTTGATTTACTTCGCCTGTCCTTGGGCTTGCAGCATAGTATTATTGTGCATCTTGTAGGTAGGTAAAATGTCATTTATACAGTAATACAGCCATTAGGGTTCCCAAAAATCACTATTTACAAGGCATACCAGTTTATATAAAAAGCTAAGTTGTTACAACAGTATCAAAATACAAAAATACTAAATTTCAGACATACAAATAGTAACAAATAAATTACAGAAATCAACCAAACAGAGCAGGTGACCATTTAGCCACTTCATTCTTCTCACCTATTATAATAGCAATGAAATACAAGTTCATGATTTACTGCTGTTTTAAAGACAACAGCAGTGACATTTAAATCTTGGAGAAAAGGGAGGAGACAATTCCAGCTGGAAGCAACCTGATACTGAAGAGTCATTTCACTAAATCGATTTGTTATTTTAGGTATTATTAGTCCCTAGCACCCGTTTTTCTTAAATTTAGTCCATGATTTGGCTTCTGTAATTTGTTTTTTAAGTGATTTATTTTTAAGTATGCCCTGTACCTGATTTAACCAAATACTCTTGGCCCGCAGGTTTAGTGGATTTCAACCTAGATTTGTATACATTGTACAATGATGAGTTCTAAAATCACACCTTTAACATGAATCTTGCAAGTTTATTATAAAGTACATCTAAAGTATTTAATTTATTTTTTATGGTGTGTCTATAAATGTGACTTCCATAGTCGATAAAAGGGCACCAGTTAAACTAGAGCATAGCGCTTCACTTAAATATATATAGACATTATTCTTCCATCGCTACCAAAGCACTACATAAACAACTTGGGGGCACCTTTATGAGTACAAGCACTTTTTATTCAAACAAAAGGACTCCTTTATAAATGGGCAGGAAGGAGGGGTGGAAGAACAATGGGGAATAATCAAAACAGCCATCACAGAGGCAACTAGCCTTTGTGTGAAGCAAATAAACAAAACAAAACGATGTAAGAAACCACTATGGTTCTCAAATGAGGTGGCAGGGAAGGTTCGAGAGAAAAAGAAAGCACTCAGGAAGTACAAAGAATCACAAAAGGAGCAGGACAGAGAATTGTATCAGCTAAAGCAAAAGGAAGCTGGGAAGGCAGCCAGAACAGCAAAGGCCCAAACCAAGGAAAAACCGGCCAACTCAGTTAAGAAGGGGGATAAAACTTTTTATAGGTACATCAGGGAGCGAAAGAAGACCAAGAGAGGGATAGTGAAGCATAATAAAGGGAAGGGGGGTGGGCAGAGGGTGACTGTGAAAGGCAGATATACTAAAATACAGGTTACTCACCTGTAACAGGAGTTCTAGGAATGGTATATGTTGTTCTACTTGTAGGTTCCTTGCCGCTTTAAATCTTGCCGGAAGGTCTTTAAGCTGGCTCCTCCCACCCACCAGGGTGGTCAAACTCTCGGCTCTGCCCCATGATGCCAGATCTAGCCCGCTGGAAGCCAGGTTATGCATCGAAGCCGGGGAGGTCGGGCGGGTTGTGTGGATTAAATAACATATACCATTCCCAGAACTCCTGTTACAGGTGAGTAACCTGTATTTCTATGGACATGGACATGTTGTTCAATCCACACTTACTGGCAGACTCCTAGCAGTTCTCTGGGAGGAGGGAGGCAAGGCGCGCACCCCCTATACTTTCTTGGGAAATAAAGACTGAAGAACCGAGGTCCCATAACCAGCATCCCAGCATGACTCAAGGTCGATATGGTAGTGGGAAATTAATGTGTGTGCTGACTTCCAGGTAGCAGCCCTGCAGATTTCCTGGATAGGGATGTCCCTGGAAGCAGCCACCAAAGCAGCGGTATGGTGGGTAGAATGAGCTCTTATCCCTTTGGGAGGCTCCATGCCCACCAACCTATAGCAGAGATCTATGCAGAAGGTGACCCACCTGCCTATCGTCCGCTTGACTGCAGGTCTGCCAGGTGCGGCTTCAGCGTAGGTGACAAACAGCTGGCAAACCTCTCCCCGAACTTCAGTCGTCTGCTCCTTATAATAAGAGAGCGCTCTTCTAGGGTCCAAAGTATGGAGCCTATATTTGGCCTCAGAGGTGTGAGTGGGGTAGAACACCGGCAGAGTCAACACCAGGTTAAGGTGAAACTCCGACACCACCTTCGGAAGGAATTTCCAGTGGGGGCGCAGGACAACCTTGTCCCTGTGGAAGACCAGATAAGGAGGCACGATGGAAAGCACCTGGAGCTCTCCCATCCTTCTGGCTGACGTAATAGCCACCATGAAGGCAGCCTTCCATGACAGGCGGGAGATATCGCACCTGTGCATCGATTCGAATGACTTGCCAATGAGCTTAGCCAATACCAGCAGTAAATCCCACAGAGGTGGTGGTGGTTCTCGCACCGGAGGGGATATGTGATCAAGGCCTTTGAAAAAGCGCCCGACCACCTTTTCCTGCGCGACCGACTGCTTTCTGGTCCGTGCCCGGTAAGCAGAGATGGCTGCCAGGTGCACCTTAAGAGTCATTGACCAAAGCCCTAGTTGAGAAAGGGACCATAGGTAGTCCAGAATACTGGCCAAGGAACAGGAGGAAGGGTCCAACCCCTTATCCTGACACCAAATGGAGAATCTCTTCCATCTGAAGGCATAGCATTTTCTAGTCAACTCCTTACGGGATGCCTCAACAACGTTGAGGACCCCGTCCGAAAGACCCAAGGCCTGGAACTCTAGCCTCTCAGGAACCAGGCCATCAGGTGCAGGGATTGAAGGTCTGGATGGAGTACCTTCCCCTGGTTGACTGAGATCAGGTCCGGGTGGGCTGGAAGCCGCCTCGGGAGCCTGGAGCTGAGGCTGAGGAGATCTGGATACCAGAACTGGCGGAGCCAGTCTGGGACTACCAGAATCACCTGCACCTTGTCCCTCCTCACCTTGAGAAGCACCTTGTGGATCAAGGGAAATGGGGGAAAGGCGTAGAAGAGGCCCGGGGTCCATGGCCTCGAGAAGGCATCCCCCTGCAGCGAGCCCTGCTGAGGGGGGGGCGGGGGGTAGGCATGAAACAGCCTCAGCTTCGCATTCTCCCTGGAGGCAAACAGGTCCACCTGAGACTGACGCCTCTTTGATGGGTTGGAGTGCCCATCTGGGAGAGCTCAGAGTGCATGGCTTCTGGTCCCCTTAGCAGTCTCGATGCCACTGAGGTGAGGTGTGCCCCAGTGGGAGAACAGATCGTGTACTACCTCCGGCAGGAGAGATCACTCGTGAGATGCAGCACCTATCTGGCTTAGAGCATCAGCCAGAGTGTTGGAGGCTCCTGCCACATGGATGGCTAGGAGATCTGCCTCCAGTCTGCTCACGAGAGACCAAGTGCGGAGAGCCTCCTTGCACAGAGGCAAGGAGTGCGTCCCACCCTGGTGGTTTAGGTAGTACATGGTCATAGTCTGGACCTGGACCACTTGACTCCGCATAAATGGAGCGAAGGGGGTGAGGGCTAGTCGGACCGCTCTAAGCTCCAGCAGGTTGATGTGGCATCGAGACTGCTAAGGGGGCCAGAGGCCATGCACTCTGAGCTCCCCCAGATGGGCACTCCAACCCATCAAAGAGGCGTCAGTCGTTAGAGTGACCGTAGGCTCTGGGCGGACAAATGGGATACCCTCCTGCAGATGAGCCGGAACGATCCACCACTGGAGAGCATTCCCCATCCTCTAGGTCACTATCACTAGCTGGTTCAGAGGACTGGAGCACTGTGACCATTGGCGGGCCAGCCCCTATTGCAGTGGACGCATATGCCAGTGGGCCCAATGGACCACACTGGTGCAGGCTGCCATGAGGCCCAGGAGGCGCAGGAAGTCCCGAGCATGGTGCAACTGCCCAACCAGAAATGACTGGGCAAAGGAGGAAAGAACCTCAGCCCTGTCCGCCGGGAGCCGTGCTCTGGCTCGAACAGAGTCGAGCTCTGCCCCGAGTAACTGAATCACTTGTGTTGGCACGAGTTCCGATTTGGCCTTGTTGATGAGGAGACCAATCTGAGAGCAGACTTGGAGGGCCAGTTCCCTGGACCACTCTGCTTCCAGCCTGGAGGGGGCTGCAATCAGCCAGTCATCCAGGTAAGGGTATACCCGGACCCTTCGGTGCCGCAGGAATGCTGTCACCACTGCCATGCATTTGGTGAAGACCCTGGGAGATGGAGAGAGGCCGAAGGGCATGGCCCAGAACTCGTAAAGGGATCCCTCTGCCCTGAAGCGGAGGAATCGCTGGTGAGACAGATGGATTGGGACATGAAAGAACGCATCCTGGAGGTCCAGATAGCAGAACCACATGCCTCATTCCAAGGATGGAATGATCTGAGTCAGAGTGTCCATCCTGAAGGTATGAGACCTTAGGAACTTGTTCAGGTCGTGTAGGTCTAGAATGGGGTGCCAGCCCCCCCGTCCATTTTGGGACCAGAAAGTACCTGGACACAAACCCTGGGTCTGGTGGAGGATCCGCCACCTCCCTGATCACCTCCTTCTGGAGGAGCAGGGCAATGTCAGCTCGATGAGCCGAAAGAGAGGCTGTGGACCCCAAAACCCCCCTCCCATGAGGCAGCGGCTCGATAGGGTGGGGACTGCTCGAATTCCAGAGGCAGACCGTTTCCTACCACTTCCAGCACCCAGTGGTCCATGGTGATATTGACCAGGCAGAAAGGAAGTGGCGGAGCCGTCCCCACATGGGGGGGATCCCGGGGAGGAGTAACGAGGTTGGGGGTGACACCCCTCAACCTGTCACTGGGTAGGCTTGGAGGAAGAGCCGGCTGAGGGGCCTCCTGGACCTTTCTCTCCCGGCTTCCTGCTGGAGAAAGCTGCAGGCTTGGCTTTGGGATGCCAAGTGTGAGCCTGCTGGCCCTGATGCTGGTGCTGCTGGGCCGGACATGTCGCAGGGGCTGAAGGCCAAAAGGGCTTACGCTGCTGCTGGCGGCCTATGTCCTTCTTGGCAGATGTGACTGAGTCCAAGGTGGCATTGGACTTCTCGATCCTCTGCAGATGACCCTCCACCCCGGGGCTGAACAGGTCGGTACCCAAGAAGGGAACATCTGTCAGCTTGTGCTGGGTATCCGCTGTAAAAGTAGAGATCTGCAGCCAAGCTCTGTGGTGCATGGCCACTGCTGCCGCTACTGACCTGGCCCACGAGTCAGCTATGTCCGAGGAAGTTTGGAGTTGCTGTTTGGCCACTGCCCTTCTTTGATTCTGCACCCGCTTGACTGTTTTCTGGAGGTCAGCCGGGAGATAAGGAATCACCTCATCCACGGAGCCCAAAAGGGTGTACGAAAAGTGTGCCATCAGAATGGCTGAGCTAGCCTAACGAAGGCCTAGGGAGGAAGCAGCATAGACTTTCTGCCCGGAGTAGTCCAGTTTCTTGGACTCTTTATCGAATGGCTTCTCCACATCCCGAGCATTTCCAGAGTGCCGGAAAATGCTGTCAGTCACCAGCCCCTCCGCAGAGGGGTGCTCCAAGAAACCAGAGAGTAAACCAGTGGGAACAACATACTTTCGAGCCATCCTGGCCGAAGGTGCTGGACAAGAAGCTGGCCGCTGCCATAGCTCCAGGGCCGGGCCAACAGTGACTTCAGTCACCGGGAAGACCTCCGTGGGGAATCCCCTCGGTCCAGTATCTCCATGAGGTGATACTTGGCCCACTTTGAAATGGGTTCGAGCTTCAGCCCAGTGGACTCTGAGATGAGCCTAAAATCATTCAATGAGATGATGGGCTCTCGCCCACCGACTGACCCCCACTTGACTCCAGGTCAAGGGGCCTGGAGAACAGGGAAGGGTCGTCAGACTCCAAGGAGTCTGCAAACAGCTGCCGAGGGCCTGAGCCACCCTCTACCTGCCGAGGCCGATCGGGAGTGAGGGTGACCGACAAATGGGGCAAGCCCTGACCCGACCGAGAATCCTTGGTCGTGGCCTCAAATTTAGGTTGTGGAGGCAGGGGTTCCACCACAATGGGGTGGTGCAGCCAGTTTCAGCCAAACAACTGGTGCCGGCTTCGGCTCCTCGACTACAATGAGGGGTTATTTCAGCCGCTCTGGTGACAGCAATTTAATGGCCAGGGAAGGCGACTGAGTCAGCTTATTCCTGGGCAAAAGGAGCTGCTGCCACATTAGATCCTCGTAGCGCCGGTGCAATTTGTGCCAGAGTCTATCCTCCGAAGAGGACGATGACAGGATGAGCAGTGCCGCTGCTTTCCATGGTGCCAAGACTGAGACCGCTGATGTCGTCGGGATCGGCTGGACCTGGAAGAGGTCTGAGACTGAGACCTTCGGTGTTTCCGAGGGTGGGTCTGAGAGGTGGTGGAGGAAACCCGCTCCTCCCTTGGTTCAGGGACCTTAACCGGGGACTCCGGCACAGGAGGCACAGGCAAGTCATCGGTTTCCACCGGGGGAACCGTTAAAGAAGGGTCATCGGCTTCTCCAGTCGACAGCCCATCCGACGGGTCGAGAAAAATCTCGACTGCGTCAATGGGTGTCTCGGCCGGCTGACTTGATGGGGACACCGTGAAGCCAGTGGCCTTAGCCGCAACCTCGACCAAAGTTGAGTGTCAACTACCCGGGGAAGGGCACCTCTCCCACTCCCACGAACGTCGACGGTGGGACTTACCCTTAGAGTCCTTCTTTTTGGACCGAGAGGAATGTCCTGAAGGCCTCTCCCCCTTGGTGGAAAGGGACAGACAAAGCTCCTTGAATGAAGCTGTGTACGAGGAGCCCAAAGAGAGCGGGATAAATGCCGCGACCGAAGAAGATGATGATGCGGCCTGGGCCACTTCCTCCTCGAGGGCGATCAGTTGTTTGAGCTGTTCAGCCGGATCCGCCACCGCAGACACCGCCCAATGGGCCTCCTTCGACTTGACCGGAGGATAACGTTTCTTGAGGCGCCCAAGTTGCAGTCTGGCAGCGTGATCCTCTAAGACCATGGCCGAAAGGAACTTGCACAAGTTGCAGGTCTGCGAAGTGTGCTCAAGCCCAAGGCAGTACACGCACGTGGAGTGCGGATCGGTCCAGGATATCTTCTGCCCACAGGGGCACCGACGAAATCCAGAAGTCGATTTGTCCATCACAACCGCAAGGGAAAGAGAAGACCGAAGTCTTTTAAATTTAAGAATGAGTTTCAGATTGACCGAAGAGTGTGGATCCAGGCCTAGAATACAGAGCGCAAAGGAGGGAACCTGAGCTTCCAAGCAGTAAGGAAGATCTGGCGTCATGGGGTGGAGCCGAGAGTGTTACCACCCAGGTGGGTGGGAGGAGCCAGCTTGAAGACCTTCTGGCAAGATTTAAAGTGGCAAGGAACCTGCCAGTAACTGTGGATGGAACAACATATCCATGTCCCTAGAACAAATATTTTTGCTCAGTATTCACAAATGAAGAGGGGGAGGTACCTAAACCAAACAATAGAAACACTCTGGATACAGGAGTTGATACCAGCCCATTCACAGAAGAAAGGGTTCTGAAAGAACTCTTAAACTGAAGGTGGACAAAGCAATGGGGCCTGATGGGATTCATCACAGAATTCTAAAAGAACCAAGGGTAGAACTAGTGACACCACTGACTATCCTCTTTAACTAATTATGGGAGGATGGGGTGGTACCTGAGGACTTGAAGAGGGCAGATGTTATTCCACTTCACAAAAGTGGGAGCAGGGCAGAAGCAGGAAGCTACAGACCTGTTAGTTTAACCTCAGTGATGGGGAAAATGATGGAATCACTTCTGAAGAAAAGAAGTGTTGAGTACCTAGGGGCCAGAGGGGCACAGGACTCAAGGCAGCATGGATTCACAGCAGGAAGGTCTTGTCAGATGAATCTAATAGATTTCTTTGACTGGGTGACCAAAGTAGTAGATCAGGGAGGGGCTGTGGATATGGCCTACCTAGACTTTAGCAAGGCATTTGACACTGTCCCACACAAAAGATTAATATACAAGTTAGCCAGCCTGGGAGTGGGTCTCATGATGGTAGCCTGAGTAAAGAATTGGCTTGACAACAGGACACAGAGGGTAATAGTAAACGGAGTCCACTTGAAGAAAGGGGGGTTACTAGTGGGGTGGGTATCACAGGGTTCAGTACTAGGACTAGTCCTCTTCAATGTCTTTATAAGTGACATTGCAGAGGGACTGGAAGGAAAAGCATGTCTCTTTGCAGACGACACAAAGATCTGCAACAGAGTTGATACACAAGGTGGGGTGAAAAGGATGAGAAGGGACTTGGCAAGGTTGGAGGAATGGTCAAATGTATGGCAGCTTAGATTCAATGCTAAGAAGTGCAAGGTAATGCACCTGGGAAACAAAAACCCAGGGGAAGAGTACACAATGAGGGTTGAGATACTGACAACAAAAATGGAAAGGAAACTGGGGGTAGTCATACCAGATGACCTAAGGGTGGGCAAGCAATGTGAGAGGGCAGTAAGAAGGGCTGGGAGGATACTGGGATGCATAAGGAGAGGCATCACCAGTAGAAAACAGGAAGTTGTTATCCCTCTGTACAGACAGCTGGCGAGACCCCATCTGGAGTACTGCGTGCAGTTCTGGAGACCCAACCTCCGCAAAGACATAAACAGGATGGAGGCAGTGCAGATGAGGGCAACTAAAATGGTGCAGGGTTTGCACCAGAAGACATATGAAGAAAGACTTAAGGAGCTTAATATGTATAACCTCAAGGAAAGGAGGGGGGGGAGACATGATAGAAACTTTCAAGTACCTCAAGGGTATCAACAAAGTCCAAGAGGGTAGCATCTTTCAGAAAAAGAGGTGTGCAAGAACAAGTGGGCACAACTTGAAGATAGAGGGATGGCGGCTGATAGGTAATGTAAGGAAGTATTTTTTCACAGAGAGGGTTGTGGATGCATGGAACGGCCTTCTGGAGAAGGTTGTGGAGTCAAAAACAGTGGTGGAATTCAAGAATGTATGGAACAGTCATAAGGCAATTCTAGGGGGTGGGGGTAGGAAGAAGTAGGCTGTTGGTTAACTAGAATCTGCAGCTTATCCATTAGGTAAGGAAAATGGGCAGACTGGGTGGGTCAAGCGGTCCTTATTTGCTGTCAAATTATATACGGGTGAAAGGAAATACTATCTATGTGCAACAATGGGGAATTTTAGGATTTAAAGGGACAGTAAAGGTTATAAAGATATGCCAGGTTGGCCACCCTGACATGAAAAATAGCAAAGGAAGAAAAGATGATAGGAAAGCATGAAAAGGGCAGGGCGCCCAGCAGAATCTGTGGACTTACCCCCAGAGCTGCAACATAGACTGATAATCTGGAATCAGATTAAGAGACAACTCTCTATCACCACCTTCCTTCCGCTAATTTGCCCAATTGCAGTACTCCCAGACTTTTACCCCGGAAGAATGGACCACGTCTTTCGTCTGTGGACAAGATACGGATTGAATTACCTCTTTCAAATTACAAACTCAGGAACACTCTGCTCCTTTCGGGAAATCCAAGCAAAATTTAACCTACCTAACACCCACCATTATAGGTACTTACAACTAAGACATTATTATGAATCACTCCCGGCCGAGGTGCGTGACCCTGAACATTGGCCTCCTCTGTTCACTGGGTTGCATCACCTACTTAGCTCCCCAGGTCAGGGACACCTGATCTCGACCCTCTACCATTCCCTGATGGTAACACACCCAGCATCAATAACTGAACTACATCAAAAATGGCAGAAAGAGCTGGATTGCCCTATAGAAATTGGACACTGGGAACAGGCTTGCCGACAAGTAGCTCGCACGTCTGGTTCTCATCAATGGAGGGAGTTTTCTTGGAAATTTCTTGCTCACTACTTCAATTCGCTGGAGGTTACAAGCCATTACTCCCCCGGATACTCCTCCGCATGCTGGCGTCGGTGTGGGGAGGGAAAGGCCCACCTCACACATGTAATCTACTACTGCCCTAAGCTGGTATCATATATCCACTCGCTTCAGGTGGAGCTGCAGGAAATATTTGATAGGCCAATTCAACTTACCCCGCAGGTATTTATCCTGTCTATTCTTCCTGTAGCCTTTAGGGATCCAGGATCCTGCTACCTTCTGTCCATACTTTTGGCGGCGGGGAAAAAGGCCATCACAAAAAACTGGTTGACCTCTAGAATCCCAACTGTGAAGGACTGGTGGACAACCACTAAACAAATCTATCAGCTGGAAAAAATAACATATAGTCTAAATAACAGAAAAGAGAAATTCAGTGATAGATGGAACAGGTGGCTTATATATTACATACTTAAGGACCTGACATTTGTGCCATAGCTCCCCCCCCTGCCAGTCTACCCCAGCAGGTTCTGTAGAAATGCCTGCATGGATCCAGTGGGGCTCCCCCCTCCCCCCTACCCACCCCCTTTTCCACTCTTTAATTTCTGAATATAAAGGAGAAACCATAGTAGCTGTATACTGTAGTGCAAGATATGCATTTAATTTCTTACAATTCTTTCTGGAATATAGTATCTGATTCATGAACTACAGTGATCCTGGGACACCACGAACTGGGTCGCCTTGGATTCACTGACTTACCATGTCTAATGTTATTAATCAGAATGGTATGAACTCTTCATAAGTTCGAACTGGAATATTTGATGAGTGTGTGTTGTGGGATTCCCAGTGAGTACCTCTTCCTGTTTTCTTTATATGTACTGCATGGACGTAATCGAATGTTAAAAGTAAGTAAAATGAAATAAAGATTATAATTCAAAAAAAAAAAGGAAAGCATGAAAAGAATATATTAGGGGGTTACACATTTTATTTCAGAACTAATCATTCATAACAGGGGCACCCTGTTACAGGGGACTCCTCCACCTAGCTGGGGGGAAAACCAGAGGATCAAGAAACATTGGAGAGTGGGGCACTCATAAGGAAGTCAGTGCCTCTCAGCCCCCTTCGGTGCTAGCTGTGGGGCACATTAGGGACCCCGAAGAAAGGGGTTGCCACGGAGTGCAGGGGACAAAAGAGTAAGTATAAAAAAAAAACCTACAAAGCTGTGTACCTCGGATGATATAGAAGCATACTTGACAATTTTTGAAAGGGTCGCTGGAGTCTGCCAATGGTCAAAGCAGCAATGGGCAATCAGGCTGGTACCTAACCTGACAGGTAAAGCCCATTGCCTACAGCAGTATGGACACTATACAGTCAGAAAACTATTACCTTGTGAAAGAGAAATCCTTAAAAGATATAACATCTCATGAGAAACCTATAGGTAGAGGTTCTGGTCCCTGAAGTACCATTCAGTTAATCCTCAAGAAGCCTTCACCTGTCTGAGAGAACTTTTCATTAAATGGCTCCAACCAGAGGGCAAACCAGTCCTACAGATCACTGACATATTTGCAATGGAGCAATTCATCAACATCCTTTCTAGAGATGTGCAGCTTTGGGTAAAAGAACACCAACCAGAAAATGGGGAAAAGGCTGTTTCTTTGGCTGAAGACTATCAGATGGTCAGACAGATGCTGCAGTGGAGAAGTAACACCCAAGGATAGCAAGACCTTCTTTTTCCCCATTTAACTCTAGATCAAATAAGAACTCTGATGGGGGTAACACATCTGCTGCCAAAGACTTTATTTGCTATGAACTGCCATAAAAATAAGGAGGGTAACACGGAAGCAGTTTGGCCTTAGCAAATTGGGACACATATTTGACAGATGGCAAGGTGGGAAGTAAGACTGTGAAGGGACTTATAGATCTGGGAAGCAGATAGAACCTGGTGCATGTTGAAATTCTGGGAAAAGACTGCAAAAGGACAAGGCACTGGGGTCATCTGCATCTACGGGGACACTCAATAGTATCCCACCACCCAAATGACTCTGAACATTAATGGAGTGTCACATCAAATGAAAGTGGGGATAGTACCTAAGTTACCTGTACCTGTGGATACTGGAAATGACTTTCCAGGATTTACTAAGTTAATCACAGGAGGAGTAAACCCTGCTGTTTCAGTACTGTAGCTGTGATAAGAGTACAGGCACAGAAAATCTCAGATGTTGGGGACTCAGGGATCCCTTCCCTAGAGTCAAAGGTGTTGATTAAACAAGTAAATTTGTTTAGTAAAATATGTCTAAACTTTAGTAAAAACACCTGGTATTGGCTAGATGTTATGACAGTAACACTGATTTGCCAAATGGGAACATACATGTAACAAAATGGTCCTGGGTAGGCGAACTAGGTAAGAACCTAAGGTAAACAGATGTACAGAGTATTGTATCAGCAAATACTGTAGTGAACTTTAATATAAATGTACTGCAGTGCAAAACATAGCTGTGGAAAGAATAACTGATATTACTAAACAAGGAGATCTAGAACGAATTGCACTTTCACAAAACTTTCTAAACTATAAGCTGCTAAAACTTACACAACAGAGAAAAACATACCCTTTTATGTGAACAATATATGCATTACAAAATAATATCTAATCTGAGATTTGATGTAAATGTTGGAATGTCAGCAGGTTTTATGCAGTGGGCAATTTTTAAAGCAGGAATAGATTGTAAGAGGAATTGCTCAGGAAAGTGGGATAGAGGACATATTCTTCTGGACTGTCCCGGAGCTAGATAACTTGAGGGGAAAATTGCTTTCTACCTATTTAAATGAATTTAGAAACAGGAGTAGGGAAGAAAAATTTAAGTTCATGTTGAATACAGAAACTATAGCTATTTTATATAGTGTAGCACAATTTGCAATAGTTGCTATTAGACTGTTAAAATATTGAATGTACTGGGATCTACAGTATATTTTATAATATATGATACGAATGACACATTTTTATGTATGATGATGTTTTTAGCTAATGTCTATGTGTCACACTATTTATGTAATACACATTGTAATAAATGTTGACTTTGACTCTTATCTTGTTCCGACATTAGGATGCCCGGATGCACCCCCCACACACCCTTTTTTCAGCCGAACTCGGGGTGCCCAGTACCCAGGTTGGCATTGATCCCCCCCTCCACTAGTCTGGCACACTGAGAGTCCTCCCCAGTGTGCTGAACTTTATTTTTCATGGTATTTAGCCAGTAAAAAGGAAAACTGTCCCTTGAGGTCTTTTTTTTTTAAACCTAAAGAAAAAGAAAACAGTCCCTCATTGTCCTCACTGCCCCTCCCCACCCTGACCCTCCCTCTGTGCACCTCACCTGCCCACACCCTCCCCCATACTTACCTGTGCAGGTCCAGCACTGTGATGTTGTGTGGACCGGGAATACATCTTCACTCTTCAAAAGCTGACTGCAAACTGAAGAAAATCACAGTAAGCCCTATAATAGCAATCAATGGGGGATTTCAACTTAGGTTGATATCTCAGCCATGTTTGGGAGTTTTGGTCCCAAATTTTCAACATGGGGTTCTTGGGACCCTGCCTCATGAATATTGGCACTGTCATTTCATTTCTCAGTCCCGAAACATGATTTCATGTTGCTGCACGGAATCACCTTTTGGGACCGATTAATGAAACAACAGTCTCACTGTTCATGAGGTGGGGTCTCAAAAAGATCATGTTGCAAGTTTGGTGAAAAATCTCCCAAAAATTACTGTGTTTCAAGCGTACATTGTGTAGTTTCCATGCACACTCATAACTTTACTAATTTTTAATATTTTCATTCCAAATTTCCAACATTGACATTTTTTCACACCTCCTTATGAACAGTACAACTGTCATTTTTTGCATCCTGCCTGAAACATGTTTTCACAGCTGAGGCACGGAATGGCACAGTTGCTGTGCGAAATCAATTTTTCTGATAGATTAATGTGCCACTGTTCTTGAGGGGAGGTCCTAAAAAGGCCATGTTGAAAATTTGGTGAACAAATTTCAAAAAATGACTGCGTTACAAGCATACGTTATGCAATTTCTACGCATGCTTGTAAGTTCCCCACTTTTTCATATTTTCATTCCAGATTTTAAACATTGCTATTTTTTCACATTGCCTCGTGAACAGTACAGATGTCATTTTTCACATCCTGCCCAAAATAACTTTTTGCACCTGTTGCACTAAATTTTTTTTCCAATTGTTCAACCAGGTGAGACACACTGAGCTGAAAGCTTGTTTACAGGTGCAGCCTGAGAGCACAGGGAAGTTAAGTCACTTGCTCAGGGTCACACAGTATGCAAGCGGGGGCTCTGGGATTCAAACCCAAGTCTCCACATGTGCAGCTCAGAGCCTTAAACCACTGCACTATACTGCCTCCCACTGGCGCATTCACTGTGCAAAATCACCTTTCGGAATTGAGTAACAAAATGATAGCGCCACTTTACGTCAGGTGAGGTCCCAAAAAGCCCATGTTGAAAATTTGGAGCAAAAATACCAACAAACACATGGAGCGTTAAGGTTTCCAACCGTAATGCCCCACCCTGTACAGACTGACAGGTATCGGGGGTATGGCTTGGGGTTGTCAGCTATAATGCTCATGTCATTCCACCCCCACCCTGCAGCCACTGACAGGCATCGAGGTGTGCCTTGGGGTCTTCGGCCCTAATGTTCACCCCATTCTCCTATACTGCACCCATCTCAGCTTATTTCCTTATGGAATGGGATGAGCATAAGGGCCGAAGACCCGAAGGCACACTGTGACACCTGTCAGTGTCTGTGGGGGGGGAGGATGAGGTGGAATGGCGTGAGCATTTATGTCAGACGACCCAAAGACACACCCCAATGCCTGTCGGTCTCTGCAGGGTGGGGGTGGGGGTTGGCGTTAGTTCAGAGTGCTAGAGAGGAAGAAGGTGGAGGAGGGAAATGATGAAATTAGAGGAGTAATTGATAAATGCCTGGACCAAACTGGAGCGGGGGGAAGTTCTGCTGGGGGAATTGCAGCAGGGGTAAAAGGGGGAAATAATGTGCAGGAGGGAGATGAATGGAAGCAAGCAGGGAGTAAGAGGGGTGGAATCTTAGTGTTGGGGGACTCAATACTAAGAGGAGTTAGGTGGGGTAGCAAGCGGGACAGACATAGTTGCATTTGGGTGGAGTCCATGCCAGGAATGACAGCAGAAAGGGTGGGACAGTCTGTACTGAAATATGCTAGAAGGGGTAGGGACAAGCCTCATTTAATTATACATCTTGGGACAAATGACCTGGCTGACAAGACAGTAGATACAGTCAGAGGAGGTTTGAGGAACTAGCACAATTATGTGAGGGGCAGGAAGATCAGTAACTTTTTCAGAGATACTTCCCATGCCAAAGGCAAGCACAACAAAAGCTGAGAATAGAGGAATTTAACGGATGGCTAAGAATCTGGTGTTGTGCTAAAGGTATGGGCTGTTGGGGGTGGGGAGGGACCTGGGAGGATAGTAGTCTCTATGCCAAGAACAGCCTACACTTGAGTGAGGAGGGAAAGAAAGTGTTGAAACAGAGGATGGAGGAATACACAGAGGAAGCTGGGAATTTAAACTAGGAGTGGGGGATGGCAGTTGGGGAAGAGATATGCAGAGACCACAGGTTGGGAAACCATATGAGCTTACCCCCCATAACAGTGACAAAGAACAAATGGCAAGTACTGTTGGTGATGCTAGGAAAGGAGGGCAGGATGGGAGGGGGGAAAAGGGTGGAAGGTGGTTACCCTTAATGCTAGGAGCCTTGGGAGGAAAACTGCAGAGTTACAGGTTCTCATGGCAGAGGGGAAGGTGGACATTGCAGCAAGTCACGAAACATGGGCCACCAATACAATGACTGGGACCTGTCTGTACCAGAATGCAGTTATTTCGTAGGGACAGGGTGATTGGGAAAGGAGGGGTGGCACTATGTGAAGGAAGGACTGAAGTGTGTAAGGGAGGAAGGGAGGAGGTAGTATGGAGTCACTTTGGATGCAAATCCAGGATTCCAAGAATAGGATTCTTAGAATGGGAGTGGTGTACAGGCCACCATCTCAGACGGAGGAGTTAGACAGGGAACTAGCGGGACAGATCAGGAGAACCTGCGAGAAGGGTAATGTGGTGATTGTGGGGACTTCAACATGCCAGGAGTGGACTGGAGCACCCCAACAACCAGGAACAGAAGGGAGCAGGTACTGCTGGATGCCTTCCAGGACAGCTTCCTGCTGCAAATGGTCAGTGAACCAACCAGGTTAGAAAATACCCTTGACCTTGTGCTGGCAAATGGGGACTTTGTGAGAGAACTTATAGTGGAGGAACACGCTGTCGGGAGTGACCACCACTCAGTATGGCTCACATTGGATATGGGCAAGGAAGGAGGGAATCTGGCACAATAGTACTGGACTTCAGGAGGGCCGACTTTGGGAGGATGGGGAAGTGGTAAAGGGTACCTGGCCAGAATTCAATCTAGTATGGACACTAACCAGAGGTGAGAGCTCATAAAGCTGGGGATAGTGGAGGCAACCAAAACCTGCTGCAAAGCCCAGAGCAAGAAGGCTAGGGCTAAGAAACCGATCTGGTTGAGCAAGAAGGTCATGGAAAAGGTAAGGAGGAAAAGAGCTGCCTTTAGGAAGTACAAGAAAACAGGGAGGGGGAGGACAGGGAGGAGTACTTGACAGAATCGAACGAGGTGAAAAGGGCAGTAAGGGGAGCCAAAGCATCTACGGAACTCAGGCTGGCACAAGGCATTAAGAAGGGGGAGAAGGTCTTCTTTAAGTACATCAGGGAGAAAAGGAGCTGTAAGGACCACATAGTAAGGATTAGAAAGGAGGGGGGTTGGGTGGAAGCAGGGTGCGATAAGGCGGAAGCACTAAATGAGTACTTCTGCTCAGTATTTACTAAAGAGAAGAGGGGGGTGACACCCAAGGTGGGAGAAATGGCAGAAGTGGGGAAGTGGTGACAGATGGGGAAATCATGGAGAGCAGAGTTCAAGAGGGTTTGAAGGCACTGAGGGTGGACAAGGCGCCAGGCCCAGATGGCATCCACCCCAGGGTACTGAAGGAGCTGGCAGAGGTCCTTGCAGGACCTTTGGCAGACCTATTTAATGCCTCACTACATTCGGGGTGTGTACCTCAGGACTGGAGGATGGCTCATATGGTGCCCCTCCACAAGAGTGGCCCCAAGGATGAACCGGGAAACTACAGACCAGTGAGCCTCACATCCATCGTGGGTAAGCTAATGGAGACTATCCTGAAGGAGAGGCTGGTGGCCCTCCTAGAGGCCAAAGGACTACAGGACAGCAGACAGCATGGCTTCATATGTGGCAGATCCTGCCAAACCAACCTGGTCGAGTTCTATGACTGGGTAACTAGGCAACTGGACAGGGGCCATGCAGTGGATGTCCTGTATCTGGACTTCAGTAAGGCATTCGACTCAGTGCCACATGGAAGGCTGGGAAGGAAGTTAGTAGGCACAGGGGCGGGTGCAAAGCTGGTGAGATGGGTAGGAAACTGGCTGCAGGGAAGGCAACAGAGGGTGGTGGTGGGTGGGGAGCTCTCACACCCGAGGGCAGTGACGAGCGGTGTTCCACAGGGCTCAGTGTTGGGACCAGTGTTGTTTGGGATATTCATTGCAGACATATCATGGGACATCAAGAGCAAGATCAGTCTGTTTGCTGATGATACCAAGGTAGAAGCGTGAGTGGATGACCTAGGGGATGGCAGGGGTTGCAGGATGATCTGGCAAAGTTGAAACCTGGTCAGACACCTGGCAACTGGGCTTAATGCCAAAAGTGCAAGGTGCTGCATTTTGGGATGAAGAACCAAGGAGGGAGTTACCAGCTAGGGGAGTGCAGCTAGCCCAGACAGAAGAGAGAAGGATCTGGATGTGCTCATTACAGGGTCAATGAACAACTCGGCACAATGTAGGAAGGCAGCTGCAAAGGCCAACAAAATGCTGGGTTGTATTGCAAGGGTTATATCCTCGAGAAGGGAGGAGGTGATTCTGCCACTGTATAGGTCATTAGTTAGACACACCTGGAGTACTGCATGCAGTACTGGCGTCTGTATCTGAAGAGGGACATTAAGTTACTGGAGGGGGTGCAGCGCAAAGCGACAAAGATGATCAAGGGGCTGGGGGACTTATCATACGAGAGGAGGTTGAAGAGTTGAACATGTACTCACTGGAGGAGAGAGAGAGACAGGGGTGACAAGATTGAAACCTTTAAATACATGAAAAGAATAAAACAAGACAGGTACAGAGGGGCTGTTCAAAGTAAGGGAGGGGAGGGCCACCAGGGGCCATGATATGAGACTGGAGCGAGGAAGGTTCAGGAGGGAGATGAGGAGACACTTTTTTACAGAGAGGGTGGTGGCTGGGTGGAATGCGTTACCTGCTGAAGTGGTATGCAGTAGAACAGTGGACTGCTTCAAACGAGGATGGGACAGGACAAGAGGGAGCGTTAATGAAGGGGAAGGGTGGAAGGGAGGGGCAGCTGCAGAATAAGGGGTGCTAGCTGTACATTCGAGCAGACTTGATAGACCTCTAGGCCTTTATCTGCTGGCAAATTTCATATGTTCGTATGTTCAATACTTCACTGCCATTCCTATTATGCATATCTCTAACTCATGCAGTACCAATGCCAATACCAGCAAGCAAACATTAGGCATTGACAAATGCTTGTTTTTAACTCTCCTAACGTTCTTAAACAAAGAATTATTGCAGCCTCAGATATTTCATTTGCCCCCAAAGCACCAATAATTTCTTGGTAATGTGTTTACAAACACTGTACCTTACTTTCTAAAGTTGTTACTGGCCTCCAAAACCAATCACACTCTGTCTTCACTTGCTCAAACTGCTGCTGCCGACTGGTGGTTCAGTCTAAATTATTACCCCCACCAAGAAATACACATAAAAACATTCTGACCCCTTCAGCAGCTACTCCTGAAAATTAAAGCCAGACGTTCTCAATGTGTACAGCGCTGCCCCGCACCAGGCAGTCTAAAGCCCTGTCCAGACTACAACACAGTAAGTTGTAATGTTTTATAAAACATAGAAACATAGACTTTGACAGCAGATAAGGCCGCTTGGCCCACCTAATCTGCCCATTTCCCTTCCTACAGGATAAGCTGCAGATCCTAGTTAACCAACAGCCTATTTCTTCCTACCCCCCCCCCACAAGAATTACCTCATGTCTGTCCCATGCATTCTTGAATTCTCCCACAGTGTCAGATCCTACAACCTCCTCAGGAAGGCTGTTCCTTGCATCCACAACCCTCTCTGTGAATAAATACTTCCTCACATTGCCCCTGAGCTATCCCCATCTTCAAATTGTGTCCCCTTGTTCTTACACATCTCTTTTTCTGAAACATGCTACCCTCTTGAACTTTGTTGATTCCACTGAGATACTTAAAAGTTTCTGTCATGCCCCTCCCTCCCTCCTTTCCTCAAGGGTATACATATTAAGCTCTTTTAGTCTCTCCTCGTATGGCTTCTCTTGCAGACCCTGCACCATTTTAGTTGCCCTCCTCTGGACTGCCTCCATCCTGTCTATGTCCTTGCGGAGATGGGGTCTCCAGAATTGGAAGCAGTACTCCAGATGGGGTCTCACCAACTGTCTGTACAGAGGGATAACAACTTCCTGTTTTGCACTGGTGATACCTCTCCCTATACATCCCAATATCCCCCCATATCTCCCTACTGCCTTCTCATATTGCTTGCTAACCTTAAGGTCATCTGATATGATTACTCCCAGGTCCCTTTCCATTTTTGTTGTTGTAACTACCCCCCATTGTGTAATCTTCCCGTGTTTTTGTTTCCCAGGTGCATTATTTTGCACTTCTTTGCATTGAATCCAAGCTGCCATACCTCTGACCATTTCTCCAACCTTGCTAAGTCTCTTCTCATCCTTTCCACGCCTCCTTGTGTATCAACCCTGTTGCAAATCTTTGTGTCATCTGCAAAGAGGCCAACATTATATCAAAAAATTCTGGCCAATGCTTTTAAATGATCCAACTTTATCTAAAGAATTAGGTGGAAGTCTAAGAATCACTTTTTCAAAAGCAGAGAATTTAAAAGACAAATTAGCGAAGAGTAGATACACCTCACCTACTGTATCTGAGCAAAGAAGGTGGGTCCCCCTCCACCTATTGACATGTACAAATGTGGTAGGTGTAACATTTTCAATTATTGTTGCCAGAAAAAAATCTTGGAAATAGAGGGTTACAATGGCAAGGTTGAGATATGCTCTTTTCTTAATTGCAACAGCACATATTTTGTTTATTTACTATGGTGTCCCTGTGGGTTGCTGTATATTGGAAGAACTATTCGACCAGTAAAGCAGCGAATACAGGAACACGTTAGAAATATTAGAGCAGAAGCTTATGGCAAGCCATTGATTAGCCACTATATGGAATTACGTGACAGTAGACCAGAGGGGACCAAATGTATGACCATTGAACAGATTCAGAGAAATCCACGTGGTGGGGATAGATTAAATAAACTTTTGCAAAGGGAGAGTTTTTGGATTTTCACCTTAAACAGCATACAGCCATATGGTTTGAACAAAGAATGGGATTTAAAACCATTCTTAAAAAAGTAAAAAAGTAAGGCTATTGATATAAATAACACCTTTTTATTTTTCCCCCTTTTTTCCAGTTCACGCACTGGAATCCTTCGATGGTGGATCCACCTAATAAAAATGGAAATAGAAAGAGATAAGTTGTGATCACTAAATTTGTAGAATCCAGGTTACAGTATGAACGGAGAAATAATTATGATTTGAACTACAAAAAAGTAAGACTGTTCACATTTCCCAGTATGCTGAATGCTGAACTTTGATTTTTATCACTGATGAATAATAATCTAAACAAAAGATATGTCAAAATGCCTTATGAACAAGCTTTAATACTGTATTTCTTGAGAACAAGTTTTTTGGACTGATTTTGTATTTATCTTTTATGTAAATTCTGTAGATTTGAATAGAGCTAAATATTGTGGAAAAATGGCTTAAAATTGTTTTTCTATTTGATATTTAGATAAAGAATGTCTGATTGAATGCTAAAAAAGGTTAAAAAACTTAAAAATCCACTAAAAATGAATTTTGGAATTTAAGGCACAGATCCCACCAGAGCCACTGAAAAAAACTTGAGGATTTGCATAGAGTTAGATATTGTGGAAAAATGGTTTAAATAGTTTTTTGTACCTGATATTTAATTAAAGAAAGGTTGACTGGATGTCAAAGAAGGTATAAAAACTTTAAATTCCACTAAAATTGAATTTTGAAATTCAGGGTTCAGATCCCACCAGAGCCACTTTAAAAAATCTTGAAGGTAGTTCTGCCAATTAACCAATAGGGGTAGTTAATTATAGGGCAGATTGGCTATAAAAGGAAATACCTCATAGCATTATTCATCCCTGAGGAAGACCACACACGTGGTCGAAGCGCTGGGATTCAGTGTTTGTGTTGGATGCACCTATATTGGCTGTAAACTGAACTTTATGGAGCAGAAAGTGTCATTTGTGAAGCCAGACACCATAAAATAAAAGTTCACAGTATTGTGGAAAAAAAAAAGAAGGTTGGTGTTTGCTTGAAACTTTACTGGCATGCGAGTGCAGAGTATGTTTGGATTTCTCAACGTTATATCACTTACTGTGTTGTTGTGGTCCACATAGAACATAGAAACATAGAAACATAGAAGTTGACGGCAGATAAGGACCGCAAGGCCCATCCAGTCTGCCCATTTCTTTTTCTACCTTATAAATGTGCCACCGGCCTTTGCTCTGTCAGTGACCTATCTATTCATAGTCATTTGTATTGCTCCCTTATGCCTATCCCATGCCTGTTTGAAGCCCTGCACTGTATTCATAGCCACCACTTCTTGTGGTAAGCTATTCCATGCATCTACCACCTTTCTGTGAAAAATAATTTCCTCACATTCCCCTTAATCGGCCTCCTCTAATCTCATGCTGTGTCCTCTTGTCCTGCTATTTTTCTTATATTTAAACATATTAGACTCTTTCACCTTGTTTATGCCCTTAAGGTGTTTAAATGTCTCGATCATATCACCTCTCCCTCCTTTGCTCAAGGGTATACATATTGAGCTCCGTTAATCTGTCCTCATATGTCTTCTGATGCAGTCCCTGCACCATTTTGGTTGCCCTTCTCTGGACTGCCTCAATTTGGTTAATGTCCTTGTGAAAGTGTGGCCTCCAATACTGCACGCCAGTACTCAGATGGGGGCCTAACCAATGTCTTGTACAGAGGGATTGTTACCTCCCTCTTCGACTTGTGATACCCTACTAATACACCCTAACACCCCTAGCCTTACCTACTGCTTTAGAGGTCTGCTTGGATGATTTTAGGTCATCAGTGATGATGATGCCCAAGTCTTTTTCTTCCTTTGTGACTGCTAGCAACTCCCCTCCCAGCCTATAAGTGGCTTCAGGGTTTCTCTTCCCTATGTGCATGATTTTGCACTTCTTTGCATTAAATCCCAGTTGCCACTCTTCTGACCATTTTGCTAGTTTATCCAGATCTCTTCTCATTCTGCCCACCCCATCTGGATCATCTACTCTGTTGCAGATCTTGGTGTCATCTGCAAACAGACAAGCCTTACCCTCTAGTCCATCTCTGAGGTCACTAATGAAGATGTTGAATAGGACTGGCCCCAGGACTGATCCCTAGTACCCCACTTGTGACTTGCATCTCTTCTGACTGTATACATTTACCACCACTCTCTGTTTTCTGCCAGTCAACCAGTTTGCCACCCAGTTGACCAACTTCAGACCACCCGAGCCTACCTAGCTTATTTATCAATCTTCTATGTGGAACAGTGTCAAAGCTTTGCTGAAGTCAGGTGGCGACATCAACTGCTCCCCTTGGTCCACTACCTGGTTACCCAGTCAAAGAAATCTATGAGATTAGTTTGACAGGACCTTCCTTTGTAAACCCATGCTGTCTTGGATCCTGTGCCCTATGGATTCCAGGTGTTGCACTATCCTTTCCTTAAGGAGTGCCTCATAATCTTGCCCACTACTGAGGTAAGACTGACTGGTCTGTAGTTCCCGCCTCCTCTCTGCTACCACTCTTGTGGAGGCGGGATCACATGAACCCTTCTCCAGTCTTCTGGGACCTCTCCTGTGCTCAGAGACTCACTAAACAATTCTGCTAATGGCTCTGCTAGTTCCTCCTTTAGCTCCTTAAGTACCCTGGGATGTATGCCATCAGGTCCCATTGCCTTATCCACCCTGAGCTTAGCAAGCTCTTGTAGGACCCTTTCTTTTGTGAAGGAGTAGTGCTCACCTCCCTCCCCTGTGTCCATGATGCTGAGCTGTGGGCCTGCCCTACCTTCTCTTCAGTAAATACTGAGCAAAGTATCTATTTAGGATAGATGCCTTTACAGGGTCCTCCTCCTCACATGCTCCCTTTTCTCCATTAAACTTAGCAATACCCCCTCTGGACTTTCTCCTTTCACTAATGTATCTATAGAAAGTCTTGTCACCTTCTTTTACTGTTCGTGCTAGTGTTTCCTCAATTTGGGACTTTGCCTGCCTTACTGCCTTACCTGCTTCCCTTAGGGCAGTTTGGTATGCCTCCCTATCTTCATCCCGCTGTGTTCCCTTATATTTCCTGAAGGCCAGCCTTTTGGCTCTGACCTTTTCTGCTACTGTATTTGAGAACCAAGTGGTTTCCTTCTTCTTTGCACTTCCTTTTCTGTCTAACACAATGGGATGTTGCTTCAAGTATTGTATCCTTAATGCTTGCCACTTTGCCTGTACCTCCTCACCTGTGTTTCTTTTTGCCAGGGCTAGCTTAACTCTGTTGGCCATCTTATCAAAGTCAGCTCCTCTGAAGTTCCATATTTTGCCTTGGAATGGGATGATTTAGATGTAGTAGCCAAATTGAACCATACCATGTGATGGTCACTGCCCCCAGGTGACCTTCTACCTGGAGATCTGTGATCCCTTCTTTGTTAGTCAGTACTAGATCTAGGATAGCCCTGTCTCTTGTGGGTTGCTGTACCAGTTGTTTGAGGCCCTCCCCTGCAGGAATCCACTATGAGTCTAGTTCTGGCAGATGTTCCTGCTGGTATTGACCAATCTGTATCTGGCATGTTGAAGTCTCCCATTATCAGAACCTCCCTTTAGCTGTCATGTTTTGTATATCTTCTAACAGTAATGTGTCTATGTCCTCCCTCTGGTCTGGGGGCCTGTAGACAACCCCAGTTCTTATGGCTGTCCCATTTCCTGTTTCAGGGTGACCCACAGTTCTTCTGGCTCCTTATGTGTATTCTGAATTTCTGTAGCTTTGATATTTTCATTGACATACAGGGCCACTCCTCCCCCTTTTTGCACCTCGGTCTCTTCTGAACAATACATAGCCAGGTACTGAAGTCTCCCAAGTGTGGTTACTGGAAACCACGTCTCACTAATTGCTACTATGTCCAGTTTAGCCTCTGACATTATTGCCTGCAGGTCTGGGATCTTATTTCCCAGGCTGTGAGCATTTGTGTACATGATTTTCCATTGGCCAGATTTTGGTGTGTTAGTTGTTGGGTGAAGTTTGGCATTACCCCTGTGCATAGTATGGGGAGACAAACCTTTTTTCTTACCTGGTGATGCAAATGAACGGCAAACACGCTGAATTCCTGTTTGACCACTAGCTGAGGGGGGAGGGGTGTTCTTCCCATTCAACGTATGGGGTGCTGCACCCCTCTCCCCATTTGCTAGTTTAAATATTCTGCAAAGACGTCAAACTTCTGCCCCAATGCACTGACTCCCTCTTTAGTCAGATGCAGTCCATCAAATTTAAAGAACTTTAGCTCCCAGAACTGTTGCCAGTTCCCTACAAATCTGTGTCCTTTTTCCTGGCACCAGTCCTTGAGCCACATGTTCAGCTCCCCTATCTCCCTTCTCTGACCTTCCGTCCATCTGCTCCCTTTCCCAGACTGGCAGGATCTCAGAGAGGAGATGCCAGACAAAATAGATGATAGTTTGTCACCCAGCTTAGTCAGGTGTTCCTTGGTCTCCACAACTGACCGGCTGGCGAGATCATTAGTCCCTATGTGTACTAGGACATCAATGTTTTCTCCTGCTTTGTAACAATTTTAGCAATCGCGGTCAGTGTCTCTCCATGCTGATGTACCTGGGAGACATCTGACCATCACCTGGCTGGAGATGGTATCAACTCCCGAATCATGGAGTCTCCTATGATCAAGTTTTTGATTTCCTTTGTGCTTGTTTAGTTTTGGTTCCTGATTTGGGTGAGTATTGTTGTGCTAGCTCCTGTGCAGTGTCCTGCTCTGCAGTGTCTTCTGCCTCTTTATTTGATTTCAGAGATAGAGGCAGATACCTGTTTTAGTGTTTATATGGTTTTGGAGGTAATGTTGGAGAGCAGAGGTGATGGGGCACCTGATTTGCTCCTCCTAACCACCTGCCAACCTCCTGGACCAACTACCCTCTGCGGTCGAGGTTTTTCTGTTGGATGCTGGGGAAATGGCGGGTGGTTCTTATAATGTATTTCCTCTTCAATATGAAATTTGAGGCGTGCAATCTCTGCCCATGCTGCCCGGAGCTGAGACCTAAGATCTCCAAAGGCCCAGCATGTAGGACAGTGTCCTAAATCCTGTAAGACTGTCCTTCTGAAAACTGTTCCACAGTACCTGCAGTTAATGAAATCATTCCAAATAAGTTGCTGGATTTGTAACCTAGTCAGAGTAATTAGAAGGAAAAAAAGGAAAAATGCAAGTAATGGTTTAATTGTGCTTTGTTTAACTTGTTATAACAAGTTAAATTACTAGTGCCCTGTAAATGAGATCACCTTGTGGAGCCCACTGATCCGCCCCTTCCTGCTCTGCCACAGGAAATGTCACAACTGGTGGTACCCTATAAAAGGAGTGCATGGGGTGGTTGGGGATGGGGTGGTGGCATGGGCCCTTCCCTGCCTAAAAGAAGAACCACGGACAAAAAAACAAGGAGGTAAGAGCAGAAACAATCGGTCAACAACAAATGCAGTAACCCTGAAAGCTTATCCTAATGTTAGATAAAACTGTAAAACCTGTAAAGCACCACCTGTAATAATTTCAGAGAAGATATACCCTGTAAGAAACACTTTGCTCCACTTTGGTCCAATTAAGTTCAGCCATGTTTTAGCATGGATAAAACATCCATGCTACAGGGTCCATACTTGCTACTCAGACTGTGCTCAAAGTGGCTTGCCGAACACAGTTTCTGGGGAACTGAAGCAGAGAAGGAACAATGCCTGCCTTTCTATACTTGCAGGTAACATGGTTCTTTATTGCAATCTGTTTCAAAAACTGTGTTAAAGTTTAAGTCCTATCAAGACTTTAATACAGGTTTTGAACCTGTGTTTAAACCCACTTGAACAGCGGACATGATCCATGTTAGATGGACTTAGAATGGTTTAAGAGACTTAAACTGTTTTAAGTCCTCATGTCTGGACGGGGTCTAAAACAGAAACATAGAATGTGTCGGCAGATATGTGAGCCACTCACACCTTGCAGCCCCTCACGACTCCAGCATACACTCTCTTAGTATATAAAGAAAACAAAATTGTAAAAATTAAAGCAAAAATAAAGATGTGTATCTTGGGAAGTGTGTGGGGGCGTTGAAGGGTTTGGATGCAGTCTCCTACAACCAAATTCTACCTACCAACATTTGGAAGGTCACCAGTGGGAACGGAGGAGCAGCAGGAAGAAACAGCTGTTTTACTTTTCTTTCTGAGGACTGAGTCCTCTGTTGTTAAAATAAAACAAAACAAAAACCTTATGGCTGTTTGAATTTTGTTGGACTGTTGGGGGAGGAGGGGGAAGCTGCAGATGGCTGGAGTTTGGCGACTGGTTCAAGGTCCCATTGGAGGTCTCACCGGATCATGTGACTGTGGCTGACCTGTAGGGTGGCTGTAGTCCCTATTTAATACCCAGAGGTCCAAGTGACTCCTTGCGTGAGTGACCCTGAAGTGTGAGTGCCACGAAGCAGGAGTATGGCATCTGTGACTAAGTGGCATCTGGGAGTTTCAGTAGGGTGTAAGCAGGAAGGACCGCAGGCGATGCTGGGCAAGGCAAATAAGGTTAGTACACACAAGGGTAGGGGAGAGGAGGGTATGAGTACCATATAGTGGGTCAAACCTATGGTTACATATTCAAACGGAGTAAGGGAATAGCTGCAAACCCTTATCTAGGGTCAACCAATTAACAAAAACAGAAAGAGAACTGGCAACAAGTGGGGTAGGGTGATTCAGGAGAAAAACAGGAAAAAGGGAACAGAACAACATTCAGAAGGTGAGGAGAAAACAGAGTCAAGATAATATGGAGAGCAGAATGCACAGACAGTGGGACGGAGCAGGGAAGGTGGTATGCTGCAAAACCACAGGGCAGCAGTCTTTCTGGGAACCATTTGGAATACAGGGGGCTCTCCAGTGTGTAAGAGCTAAGGTTAGAAATAATGCTGCTCAGACAGGAGTGGAGAAGGGAGTGGCAGGCTGAAATAGCAAGACAGTGGAGAGAGAGAGAGAGAGAGAGAGATGGGAGAGGAGCCCAGGGAACGAGGATATCAGACAAGCATAAAGACTTGGCGGGAATGCACAGTACTCAGGGGTATCCCTTCCTCTGATGGCCAGTGTGCCCAGGGAAGGGGCATGGCAGGTGGAAAGGAGCAGGGGTGGGAGCTCAAGAGTTGTGAAAGGGGGGAGAACTCCAGAGAGAGTGCCCTTAACAAACAGATTTGGCCCCCTGTCTGGAATGGGGATAGGAGAAGCAGGAGGTGAGGTGGGAGGTCTGGGTAGGAATGCAACAGCAGAGGGACATGAAAGGGGGATCAAGACAATGCAGGGAAGTCAGGGGAGAAGAAGCAAGCCTAGTGGAGGGGATGGAGAAAGAGACAAAAAGGTTAGGTTTTTGGTACTTTTGGTGGTGCCACCTACAGTACATGAAAACAACCTAGTCATTGAGCACGGGGTGACACTCCATCAAAATCTATAATATTCCTCCTACATCAAAAGAATTTTCAACAATAGAACTATCTGAGAGTAATAACAAGATGGCAGAGAGACCTCTGAGGCAAAAAGATTTCAAGTTCAAAGGGGCTAAACCAAAATTCAAGCAACTTTGATTGAGCTTCAATGAAGGGCCTAACCGCCAGCACCGGGCCGGAAAGTAGAGAGGAGGTCAATTTAGAAACAAGAAACAGAGGAATTGGAACAACCAAATACAGCCCAAGCCATACAACAGATCCTAAAAACTGTATATAAAATTGAAACAGCCTTTAGAGACCTTAAAAGTGACCTATGAAGCACAGACAAAAAAGTGATTCAAAACGAGCTGAAGATTGGGCAGGTTGCGGAGGCACAGGAATCCACAGATCGGGTGCTATTGTACCTTTTATGGAGAGATAGGCTGGTCCAAGATTGACTAGAGGATGCTGAAAATAGAGCTAGAAGAAATAATTTCTGAATTTACGGTATCAAGGAAGGAGCAGAGGAGGGTTATGCAGCAGGAACTGACTTTATCAGGCATGTCCTTAAGTCATTGTTCTCATTGTCATCAGACCTAACTTTCGACATAGAGCGAGCACATCGCTCCCCGGGGCAAAACCCAGCAGATCCAAATGCCCGACCCAGGTCCTGAATAGTACATATGCGAAGATATCAGGAGAAAAAATACATCTTACAAGAAGCCTGGCGGCAAAGGTCACTCACCTTTGAGGGAGCTCCAATCTTTTTTGATCAAGATCTTTGGCAGAGCTACAAGCCAAAAGAAACATGGTGAGAGCAGTCATTAAAGAGTTAAAAGAAAAGCAAATAAAATCACAATTAATGTTCCCAGTAAGGCTCAAGGTAACCACTGCAGAAGGAACCAAAATTTACAATTCGTTGGTGGAAGCCATGACATTCCTGAAAGAACACCGAGTCACACTTCCGGACTTAGCCATGGAAGCGTTTGAGAAGAAACTGATCGCGGGTGTGTGGAATATCAGCATGAAGGGGAAAAAACAGAACCCACCCTGGCAACTTCCCAACCACCTTTCACCTGATGTCGCTAGGTTGGCAAAGAAACTGACAGTAGGCGCAGCTACAGAAGCAACGGAGGGCGCAATATCCTAGTGGGGAGGACTGATCATAGACATCCGTGAGTTTGGAGAAAACATTTTTTTTTTGTTCACTGGCTGCTGACGCAGAAGTGGCAATAGCTAGAGAGACTCTTAGAAGCACAAAAGAAGATGCAGAAGAGTTGGATTATTTAAAAGCTCTGCCTTACTTTTCTCAGTTACCCCCTCCTTCTGGTTTCTCAACCCTTTTTTGGTTTCTGTCTTGTTTTCAAGGAGGGAAAGGAGAGGTTTATCATTATGGCCTAATTAAGCTGCAAAAAGAAGTGGGGGAGGGCAGAGTGACAGGGGAGTGTCGCACAGGTACGATGCCAGGGGCGCACAAAGCGGAGAGTCGAATTAGCTCTTTGAAGGGGGCCTAGGGAGTGCGCAGTGAGAGAAGGAATACTCAACTGAAGCACTTGGCCTTTTCCCCCAAGATAGAACATGGGAATACAGTTAGCTCTAACCCGGTAGGGTTAGGCTGTTCACCTTGGAAGTAAATACAGAGGGTAATGGTGGGAGAAAAGTTACGTTGCTCGGTACACAAGTTAACTGTTGAAATGTTCTTGTTATATTTGTTCACAGAGGAAGAGCTACACACAATGAAGGGACAAAAAAGAGAAAGGAGAATATGGGTAGACAAAGGACAAGATTTGGAGAGAATTCTATTTGGTAGAGATGGCTGACATTCAGATAGTTTCCTACAACATGAAGGGAATTCATTTCCCTGTCAAGTGCACAAGACTGTTGTCAGAATTAAAAAAGTTAAATTGTGAAGTAGCATTTCTACAAGAAACACATTTCACGGAAGTGGAACACCTGAAGCTTAGAAGAGGATTGGTGGGACGGGTGGAGGCGGCAGCATCAACTAATAGAAAGAAAGCGGGGTAGCCATTTTATTTAGGAAGGGCAGTGCCATTAAAAGTATATCGATAGATAGGGGCACTATATAAGAGAATCAGCAGAAAACCAAGGGGAAGTACTTCATTTAATAAATATATATACCCCGATTCAGGATACAGCTGATTTTCTAAATAAGGTATTTAAAAAGATTGCAGACCTATCCCAGGGGCAAATAATTTTAGGTGGGGATTGTAACGTTGCCCCAAACACAGCCCTGGATAGATTAGCCTTAACACAAGTCCAGAACAAGAAAGCAACTAAAATATTAGCGGGCATGACTAGAGAACTGGGATTGCAGGACATCTGGAGGGACCAGCACAGAGCCGAAAGAGATTATACATTCTGTTCAAATCCTCATGCCTCCTGCTCAAGGATCGATCTCTTTTACACACAACAGAGTAAAATGTATACTATTAAGCAGTCTAAGATCCTCCATATCACCCTCTCGGATCATGCCCCTATTTCAATAAGACTGAGTTTGCAGAGGGGTCAAAAAAGATCAATGTGGAGATTGAATATCTCCTTGTTAAATGATAAGCACTTTGTAAGTCAATTAGCAGGTAAAATCAAGGATATTCATGCAATTAACATTCACCAGGGGTGTTTGCAGATATCTACCTGGGAGGCTTTGAAATTAGTGGTAAGAGGATAAATAATTAGTGTTGACTCATCAAGGAAAAAACTGCACCTATTAACATAAAATAGATTGCTCCAGGACATCAAAGAATGGGAGGAGCACCATAAAAAGAATCCAGGCCAAAAAAATATTTGTCAAAAGTTAGTTAGAGCCAGAGAAGCTCTCACACAGCATGAAAATAAAAAAGTTGAAGGAAACCTCAGATTTTGTAATCAGAAGTATCATGAAACTGGCGGGCAGGCAGCTAGGCTACTTGCATTTAGACTCAAGAAATGTCAAGCAGACAGAATAGTACCAAAGCTGAAAAACAAGAAGGATCCCACAAAACCCTGGCTCAAACCAGAAGAGATAGCGGAGCAGTTTGGGAACTACTATGAGCAACAATATCAGAGAGAGGGGCAAGGGATAAATATTCCAGAAGTTACAAGAGAATTTTTAAAGAAATATAAGCTTCTTAAATTAGAGAAAACAGTAGGAGAAGATATGAGTAAAAACATAATAGAAGCCAAGGTAAGATCGACAATATGCTCACTTCCGGTAGGGAAGGCCCCCGGCCCGGACGGCTTCTGTTCAGCCTTCTATAAAAAATTTGTTTGCCCACTGGCCCCTATCCTAACTCAGGTATACACAATTGTATTACGGAGAAGGCCCCAACTTCTTGGCGAGAGGCCATAATAACTACGATCCCTAAACCAGGTAAGCCATCAGATACCTGTGAAGCATATCATCCCATCTCCCTCCTAAATCAGGACCTTAAAATTTTAACAAAAATACTAGCCACGTGACTATGAAATGCATCGAGTCCATGATCTATCCGGACCAAACGGGTTTTATCCCCAACAGACAATTAACGGATAATATCAGAAAATTCCTTAACATTATAAAATACAGAAATCAGAAAGACACTGCACAGTTAGCCATATTTCTTGATGCTGAAAAGGCCTTTGATACAGTAGGCTAAATTGGGAATATCTATTCGAGGTAATGGACTATATCGGACTGGGAGGGAATTTCCTTAGATGTGTACAATTATGTTACTTTCAGCTTACAGCTAAAATTAAAGTGAATGGAACTCTATCAGATATATTTAAGATTGAGATAGGTACATGGCAAGGCTGCTCACTTTCCCCATTATTGTTCATGTTGAGTTTGGAACCTCTGGCAGTAGCCATTAGACAAAACCCAAATATTCAAGGTATCATGGTTGGATCTCAGGTCTGTAAGGGCTCCTTATATGTAGACAATATGATCATTTATTTGGACGAACACTGTAATTCATTACCTTACCTTACACAACTACTTCACCAATACGGGACTATTTCAGGTTTCAAAGTGAACAGAGAAAATTCTGATATCATGTTATTGGGGGGAAAAGTAACAGAAGAAGAGTGAAAGGCTATTACTTTTAAGTGGGTTAAGGAAAAAGTCCGATATCTGGGGATATAGCTTCCTACAAACATTTCTAATCTTTACAAGGTGAACTGTAGTAGACTATGGCAATAAATATTCAAAGATCTTAAAAGATGGAATTGGCTCCCCCTATCTTTTTCAAGTAGAATTGAAACTATCAAGCAAAATGTTCTCCCTAGATTGCTTTTCCTTTTTTCCACCCTGCCAATTCCAATACCAAAGTTGGACTGGAGGAGTGCACAGAAGAGAATATCTCTTTTTCTGTGGGCAGGAAAGAGACCCCGAATAAGAATAGCATGTTTATTCACCTGTAAGGAAAGAGGAGGCTGGGGATTACAGGATTTATATAAATATTACTTGGCAGCTCAGGTGGTGCCGATTCTGAAGTTGTTGTCTCACCCAGGAGAGGCCACCTGGTGGGCACTAGAGGGGAATGCACACTTAACTATTCAAAGAGAAATTGCTGGATGAAGCACATGTTGCAGTGTTGCCTTAAAGTTAGAGCCTACTGGGAGAGCCCATCACGGGTGTCACAATATATTCCACTTAAGTATTTACCAACCTTTCCGTTATGGAAGCTGAACAGATGTTTTGAGGCCTGGGAACAATTAGGACTGAAATACATCACACAATTTGTGCAAGAGGGTAATATGGTGGATTACAATACGTTACAAAATAAACATAATCTACCTCATAGAGATTTTTACAGGTTTCTACAGTGTAGACACTACATAAACACGGAAATAGGCAGTAGAGCATTGGAATCTACACCAGGGGAAATAATCCAGGTAATTAATAACAGGGCAAGACAACACAACACTAAACAGTTCATTACCTACTTATACAAGACTTTAGTGGGAGAGGGGGGAAAGCTGGTTGTACAAGGGAGATACGAACATACAAAATTTGCCAACAGATAAAGGCCTAGAGGTCTATCAAGTCTGCTCGAATGTGTAGCTAGCACCCCTTATTCTGCAGCTGCAGCTGAGATGGGAAAAGGAAGCTGATATCACCCCAGAGGAAGGGGAATGGACCACAATTTGGAAGGATCTATATCATACTACGTCAGCGATATGGAGAGAATATAGATGGAAGATAACAGGACGTTTTTTTATTACCCCACGATAATGAAACATTTGGGTAGAAACTTTTCAGACAGATGTTGGAGGGGATGTGGGGGTTGGGGAACACATTTCCACATGTTTTGGGACTGTCCAAAAATTAAAAAAATACTGGCACAGCTTGACCGAGGTCCTTGTGGAGATGTTAAACCTGACACAGCCACTAGAATGTAAACACCTGGTCCTGGGATTAACCCCCAAAGAACTCAGACAAGAAGTACAGAAATACCTTTTTAAGGTGCTGGTGATTGCTTGGTTAAAAGTGCTTACCCAAAATTGGTTGAGCACCATGATCCCCAATGCAGACTGGTGGTGGAGTAATGTGCGGGAGATTACAGAAATGGAGGCAGTCATAGCTAGGTTAAGACTAGGGGTGAAAAAATATAACTTGAGGTGGAATCCTTACTTCCATTACATTAGTAAAACACAGGGGATCCCTTACTTAGACCAAATATTATTGGACTGGGGGGACATGGAGAGGTGCGGCTGTCTCCCCCTTTCCTGGTTCCTTTCCTTTGCCTCACTTACTCTCACTTTATTAGTGGGGGGGTGGTAATTTCCTTTATTAGTTAGATACGCAGGAAGGATCTTTGCATCTTGGTGGGGGAGCGAAAGAGCTGAACTCAACATGGTACCTCACCTTTGTGTATCAGGTGGGTCTTTAGAAATCTCTTCCTTAAAGTCAATTTGTCCCTTCAATCTAAGTTTAATGTAGCTTAATAATGAAGGAGACAAGGTGTGTAGCTCAAAATGTGTTTATTAAGTTACAGTACATGGTTAGGAAATCCAGTTATTATTTGTTATTTTCCCAGCATGGTATTTGGTAAAATCAGAAAAGGTTCGCGAGTACCTGACCATCCAGAGTTTTAAAATAGCCTTAAAAACACAAATTTATTTAGCCTAGCATTCCTGAATTCTGGTTCATGATTTTATTCCTGGTGTATGATTTTAGTTTATCACTGTTTTATATTTGGTCTGGTTAGGAATTGATTGTTTTAAGATGTTTATTTATATGGTTTTATGTAAAAGCGCCTTGGTTTTGGAAAGGCGCTTTTTAAAAATAAAGATTGATTTGATTTGATTTAAATACTTTCACAATAAAGATATAGTAACTAGATGGAGATGTTGAATGAAAAGAGAGCAAATTAATCATATGTAATAGTATGGCATTCAGTCACTATCATCAATATGAAAGGACATTTATGAACAGCTAATATTCTTCAACTGGAACTACATCTGGCTAGAAGCTGCAATACTGAACATAGGATTTGCAAGAAAGCGAGTTGTGCTCACAACAGAGGGAGGTGAACCTTACAATTGTCTTTTGTTTGTAGCATATATTCTGCAGGTGGATGCTACTTCTAACTGAAAGGTGAAATAAGGAACTTAGAATTATCAGGAAAAGACAGTCTTTCAAGCAACAGAGGGAAGTGGATCTAGCTTTATGTTTGTTACAATTCTTAAGATTTTCAGTGCAGAAAGCGTTTAAACCCTGGGCTAAGAATTTGTCATAAATCCTGAAATAAGTGCAGGTACAGGTTGTGTATTTGACCCAGACAGTGCCCTAGGGGGTGGAAACTGGTTTTTTTTTGTGTGTGTGTTTATCTGTGTGTGCCTTATAAGGCCAGACCAGACTTTGTCAGGAAGTGCTTACACCATAGCTACTTATCAGCCAATAGCTTTGGTAACAGACCTGAGAACAATAGTATTATAAGCAAGTGTTTTATAGCAAACTCATCAGAACAGCTAATATTCTTCAACTGAAACTACTCTGGCTGGAAGCTGCAATACTGAACATAGGATTTGCAAGAAAGCGAGTTGTGCTCACAACAGAGGGAGGTGAACCTTACAATTGTCTTTGGTTTGTAGCAGATATTCTGCAGGTGGAGGCTACTTCTAACTGAAAGGTGAAATAAGGAACTTAGAATTATCAGAAAAAGACAGGCTTTCAAGCAACAGAGGGAGGTGGATCTAGCTTTATTTTTGTTACAATTCTTAAGATTTTCAGTGCAGGAAGAGTTTAAAGCATAGCTGACTTATTTTAGGGCTGACTGCTTTGCAGAGCACAAACCACCAGGCTGTTTTGGGGCTGGGGAGGTTTACCTGTGTCTGACTTGGATGTCTGGATTTTCTCTGTTTGATTAGCAGGGTATTTTCTCTGTCAAATTGTTGTGTGGGCATCTTGCTGACAGGAAGGCACTCATCATAGCGGTGGGTCAGAGCTCTTAGCTGATTGTTTTGTGAGGGCACAGTTTAGGCTCAACCCCTTCCCACCCCTCACCCCACCCACCCCAGGAAATAGTTCCTTTTACCTGGGGTTCTGACATCATTTCCTCAAGAGTGCAAGGTGCATATCACTGTCATATCCTCTCTAGCACACTGCACTGACAATATAAGCATACACGTTGTACAATATATATATTTCTATATAACAAACCAATCACACACACAAACACACACACAAAAAAAAAAGTAGATAAACATGTGGGGAGTAGTGCAATGTAATGGCTGTGGGGCAGCAGTCTTCCAGGAGTCTTACTGGGCTGAGATGCTGCCCTGTTGCAGGTAACTCTCTGCCCTGAGAGAAGTTGCCGTCTTCAGGCCACACTGGACAGTAGTGAGGAACCTTCCCCAGGCCTCACTGGATGGTAGGAAGGGAACCTCCCCCATCCAGGGAGCACCAGAGCCACAACCACTACCTCAGAGGTTGCAAAGAAAGTCCAGCAGTTGGACCACAGTGGGCTCAGGGAGGGTGAGGATGGTGGAACAGAGGCACACCCAGTCAGTTGTTCCACTCCACAATCCATACACCATTCTGGGGGAGCATAGCTCCCCTATGGATGCACCCACAGAGGAGACTAAGGAGGCTGAGGACAACTGTCACAAGGGAGGCCCACAGGAAGGAGGCAGAGGACACCACAAGGAAAGAAAGCAGCTCCTGGTGGGGGACTCAATTATTAGGGGGATAGAACTGGGGGAGCAGGGAAAACTGAAGTAAGGTGCCTGCCTGGTGCCATGGCTTGGAGGGACAGGAAGCACATCCTCAGGATCATGAGAACAGCTGCACAGGAGTCTGAGCTGGATGTCATTGTCCACCTAGGGACAAATGACTTGGCTCAACATGAGATTAGCGCAGTGCAGAAGGACTTTGTAGAATTGGGGAAGGGCCTAAGACAAGTAGCACACACAGTATCCTTCTCAGAGGTGCTGCCTGTCAATGGCATGAGTGAGGCGAGGGTACTTTGCACCATGCAGTTTAATGAATGGTTGAAAAAATTGTGTGGAGCACAGGGGTTTGGCTTCATTGGGGACTGGGTTTCCACCTGGAAGGACACCAGCCTATACTGGCAGGATGGTCTGCATCTGTCCAGGTAGGGAACAAGTCTTTTGAGCAATCGGTTTAAATGCTTCATTGGCAAGCTTTTAAACTAGTCAAGGGGGGAGGCACTGATAAGCAGCAGGAAAACCCCAGCCTCTCCCTACAAAACAGGGTACTAAATGAGAAAAAGACCGAGGTAGAAAGGTCAGTGGGGGATGCTCCAACAGAAGGTAAAGCCATCAAAAAATGGAGAGCAATGAGTACCAATGCCCATAGTCTGAGTAACAAGCTTCTTGAATTAGTGGCCTTGATGGAGGAGGAACATCTGGATATCGTGGCTGTCACAGAAACATGGTACACACAAAACCATGACCGGGACGTAAACTTACCAGGATACACTATCTACAGGAGGGACAGGGAGGGTAAAAGAGGAGGAGGAGTAGCTCTTTACATAAGGGAAGGAATCAAAGCAACAGAACAAAAGGGAAAACAGGGAGGAGAAGAAGCACTGTGGGTAAATTTGGAGACTGGCAATAGCACCACAATCCGCACAGGGGTTGTATACAGACCCCCTTCTCAGGGGGAGGAAATGGGCAAGGAAATGATAGAAAGTATACTCAGAGTGGCAGAAAAAGGGGAGATATTGCTGATGGGTGATCTGAATATGCCAGATGTTAACTGGAGTGCAGTTGCAGCAGCCACTTCAAATAGTGGAGTTATTCTAGATGTCCTACAGGCAGCATGCCTTAGACAACTAGTATTGGAGCCCACTCGAGAGGGAGCAATCTTAGACCTGGTTCTCTCAAATGGAGATGAAGAGAGGATCACAGATGTAGAAGTGGATAGCCATCTGGGAACTAGCGACCATCAAACAGTATGGCTCACAATAAACACAGCAATAGAGTCAAGTCATACAAAGGCAAAAGTACTGGACTTTAGGAGGGCTGACTTTGCCAAAATGGGTGAGTGCCTAAGGAATGCACTAGCAAATGGGCAGGAAGGAAGGGTAGAAGAACAATGGGGAATAATAAAAACTACCATCACAGAGGTAACAAGCCTTTGTGTGAAGCAAATAAACAATACAAAATGATGTAAGAAACCACTATTCTCAAAGGAAGTGGCAGTGAAGTTTCAAGAGAAAAAGAAAGCATTCAGGAAGTACAAGGAATCACAGAAGGAGCAGAACAGAAAACTGTATAAGTTAAAGCAAAAGAAAGCTGGGAAGGCAGTCAGAACAGCAAAGGCCCAAACCGAGGAAAAGATACCCAACTCAGTTAAAAAGGGGGATAAAACCTTTTATAGGTACATCAGGGAGTAAGGAAGACCAAGGGAGGGATAGTGAGGCAATAAAAAGGGAGGAGGGTGGGCAGAGGGTGACTATGAAAAGGCAGAGATACTAAACAAATATTTTGCTCAGTATTTACAAAGGAAGAGGGGAGGTACCTAAAACAAACAGTAGAAACACTCTGGATTCAGAAGTTGATACCAGCCCATTTACAGAAGAAGGGTTCTGACAGAACTCTTAAAACTGAAGGTGGACAAAGCAATGGGGCCTGATGGGATTCATCCCAGAATTCTAAAAGAACTAAGGGTAGAACTAGTGACACCACTGACTACCCCTTTAACAAATCATGGGAGGATGGGGTGGTACCTGAGGACTGGAGGAGGGCAGATGTGATTCCCCTTCACAAAAGTGGGAGCAAGGCAGAAGCAGGAAACTACAGACCTGTTAGTTTAACCTCAGTGGTAGGGAAAATGATGGAATCCTCTGAAGGAAAGAACTGTTGAGTATCTAGAGGACAGAGGGGCACAGGACCCAAGGCAGCATGGATTCACAGCAGGAAGGTCATGCCAAACAAATCTGATAGATTTCTTTGACTGGGTGACCAAAGTAGTAGATCAGGGAGAGGCTGGGACATGGCCTACCTAGACTTTAGCAAGGCATTTGACACAGTCCCACACAAAAGATTAATATACAAGTTAGCCAGCCTGGGAGTGGGTCCCAAGATGACAGCCTGGGTAAAGAATTGGCTGGAGAATAGGACACAGACAGTAATAGTAAACTGAGTCCACTCTGAAGAAAGGGGGGTTACTAGTGAGGTACTGCAGGATTCAGTATTAGGACCGGTCCTCTTCAATGTCTTTATAAGTGACATTGCAGAGGGACTGGAAGGAAAACTATGTCTCTTTGCAGATGACACAAAGATCTGCAACAGAATTGATGCACAAGGTGGGGTGGAAAGGATGAGAAGGGACTTGGCAAGGTTTGAGGAATGGTCAAATGTATGGCAGCTTAGATTCAATGCTAAGATGTGAAAGGTAATGCACCTGGGAAACAAAAACCCAGGGGAAGAGTACACAATGGGGGGTGAGATACTAACAACAACAAAAATGGAAAGGGACCTGGGGGTAGTCATATCAGATGACCTAAAGGTGGGCAAGCAATGTGAGAGGGCAGCAAGGAGGGCTGGGGGGATACTGGGATGCATAGGGAGAGGCATCACCAGTAGAAAACAGGAAGTTATTATCCCTCTGTACAGACTGCTGGTGAGACCCCATCTGGAGTACTGCATGCAGTTCTGGAGACCCAATCTCCGCAAAGACATAGACAGGATGGAAGCTGTCCAGAGGAGGCAACTAAAATGGTGCAGAGTGGCACGGAAGACATATGAAGAGAGACTTAAGGAGCTTAATATGTATAGCCTCGAGGAAAGGAGGGAGAGGGGACATGATAGAAACTTTCAAGTACCTCAAGGGAATCAACAAAGTCCAAGAGGTAGCATCTTTCAAAAAGAGGTGTGCAAGAACAAGGGGCACAATTTGAAGATGAGGGGCAGCTCAGAGGTAATTTAAGGAGAGTATTTTTTCACAGAGAGGTTGTGGATGCATGGAATGGACTTCAGAGGAGGTTGTGGAGTCAAAAACAGTGGTGGAATTCAAGCATGCATGGGACAGTCATAAGGCAATTCTAGGGGGTGGGGTAGGAAGAAGTAGGCTGCTGGTTAATTAGGATCTGCAGCTTATCCATTAGGTAGGGAAATGGGCAGACTGGGTGGGCCAAGCGGTCCTTATCTGCCGTCAAATTCTATGTTTCTATGTTTAAACAACAATCCCGAATTCCCAGAATTGTGATCAGGTTGGAGACCCTGATGGTGATGGATGATGTCTCAGATGATGGATTGGATTATGCCTGTGGACAAGAAACAGATGAGAGACATCAAGGCATCAGTCATAAATATTTAAAAAAGAAAGGGACATTGAGGGACTAAATAGTAAGTCTTAAAAAATATATGATTTTGTCATATGCAAGAAATGAGTAATATATATATTGTAACTGATTACCTGATGATATTCTCAGTAAAACATGCTTTTAAAGTTAAAAAAAAAAGGTTAGGTTTAGAGGGAGAGAGGGGATAGTGGGGAAAACAGCCATGGGGAACAGAAGGAGCTCAGAGGGAAAAAGAGACACAGTCGAAGAGAAGGTGGAGACAGTGGGAGGGGCACTAAACATTGTATTGGGTAAGGATAGTGAGAAAACAGGTTCTGCAGGAGTATGGGTTGGAGGGCAGGGAACATGGCAGACAGGGGAGGTAGAGTGACAATCATTGGGGACTCCACGATTAAGGGCATCAGCTTAGGAAAGAAGGGGGACATGGACACCATAACGAAAGTGGTGTGCATGCCAGCAGGGAAGGTGGGTCCAAAAATAGAGGGGGCAGTGAAAGGGAGAAGGGGGAAAACAAACATAATAATTCACCTAAGTACCAGCAACCTAGCAGGGGAGGAGATGGAGGTAGTAAAAAGTCAGTTCAGGGAGTTGAAGGTGATATACAGGGAGGTGGCAAGTTCAATGACATTCTTGGGAGGTAATTTCAGTGCCAAGAGTGCTCACAGTTAGGAAAGATAGGGCAGATGACTTCAATGCATGGCTGAGGGATTGGTGCAAGGAAGAGGGGTTTGAGTTAATAGGAGAATGGGGGGGGGACACGTGGTCAGATAAATCTCTATACGCACCTGACAGACTGCACCTCAACAGGGAGGGATCGAGGGTACTAAGGGACAAACTGGGAGGGTACATCACCCAGAAGTTAAATTTAAACTGCTGGGAGGGTAACCATGGGCCAAAAAACATGGGGAGGTGGACATGAACGGACCCCCCCATAACAGTAGAGGGGGACTGCAGGAGAAGGGGGAGAAGGGCAGTTTGGAAATGGGAGAGGGGGAAAGTATATTGAGACAAAGAAAAAGCTGAATGAGGGGGAAAAGGTGGGGACTCAGATGCCAAGTGGAAGATGGTGTCCCTGAGCGCACGTAGGCTAGGAAACAAGATGGATGACCTGCAAGCGCTGTTTGCAGAAGGGCAGGTAGAGATATAGTGGTGATAACAGACACTTGGGCTACATCTAACCATGACTTGGACCTTTCAGTTCCACAATACAGGCTTTACAAGCGAGACAGAGCAGCAGGCAAAGGAGGAGGGGTGGCAGTATTCCTTAGGGAAAGCATAACAAGTGCAAGAGAGGAATCAGAAGAAAGGAAGGCGGAAGCAATGTGGGTCCAACTGCAGACCCAGTGGGTGAGGAAGGTGAGATTGGGGATGGTTTATAGACCACCCAATCAGGATGAAGAAATGGACAAAGATCTGAGTTCACAAATTCTGAAAGCTGTAGAGAAGGGGGAGGTGGTAATAGTGGAAGACTTCAATCTACTCAGGGTGAACTGGAGTGTACCAACAATAACATGTGCCAGGAGCCAGAAAATACTGGAAGTGAGTCAGCTTGGGTCCCTGTCCCAGGATGTCATTGAACCCACCTGAAAAGAGGCAATCTTGGACCTTGCGCTCACAAATGGAGAGCACGTACATGATGTGACAGTCAAGGAACAACTTGGTAGAAGTGATCATTGCTCAGTGTGGTTCAGGCTAGACATGGGCAGAGAAAGTGTCACCACTAAGACCAAAATCCTGGACTTTAGGAGGGCAGACTTTGGGAAAATGGGCGAGGTGCTAAAATGGCATCTAGCGAAAGTTAATGCGGGAGGTGGACCAAAAATGGACTATTATCAAGGAAGGAGCAGGGGCTGTGTGACAGGGTTGAATAAGGTCCTGCTCCATTTGTTATGCAAAAAGAGTTTAAATGCAAGGGTCTGTTCTTTCCTCTACTTTTCTGTCTCTTCTCTGGTTGTGCAATCAAATTTTCTTGTGAGACCCAGAAACTGATCACTATGACGGTTTTGCAATTCTCTGCCTCGCACTATCTCTCTGCCTTCCCTTGCTATTTCTGTCTTTTCTACTCCCTTGCATATCTGCAGGTATAAAAATATATGTGAATCTTTATGTGGAAATGTCACTGATACTGGGTTCCCTTTGTTTAAAACGTATGTAGTTATACTGTTGAAATGATTGCAAAGCTATTTGGAACTCAAGGGGTTAACCTGAGATGCAGTTTCTAAGCCTTTTGCAGAACTGTAAATAAGGGGTCAGTTCTGGGTCACTGTGTACTCTTATGCTGCATCTGCAAGTATCGAAACATACAAGAACATTCTGTGAGAAGCAGGCTCTCTTGACAAGTTCCTAGACAGACTTATAAAAAAAGCAGCAATTCTTTTGCTAGAGAGACAAAGACAGTAAGAGACTGAGAAACTAAAACTTGGAATTAAGAGAAGAAACATTCAGAAGGACTTTGTTTTCTCTTTTTTCACTGCATTTGCAAATAGTTATACTGAATAAGTTTTATTTTTTATTTTGCCGTTATTGAGAAAAATAAAACGTTATTTGTGAATTTTGAATCTGCTCCTGGTTTTCCTGTGCTTCCTGACCTGTGCCTTGATGACAAGCTGCAATGGAAAAGTGTGCTAGGTACAAAAGGAAGAACTTCAAAATCAAAGCACCAAGCTAGTTCAGCTCTGAGGTAACCCACGTAGTGAGGAACAAGAGTCTGGTCGACAGGAAATTCAAGAAGACCAAGAAGGAGGTGGACAGAGAAATATACCTAGAACAGGCAAAGGAGGCAGGAAGGACAGTTCGGAGAACAAAGGCTCAGAAGAAACTACAATTAGCAGAAGGTATTAAGTGGGGAGAAGGCTTTTTTCTGCTACATAAGTGAGAAAGAGACATAAATGACGGGATAGTAAGACTAAGGAAAGGGTGGCTGGAGGAGAATAGGGAGAAAGTGGAATTAATGAACAAATAATTCTGCTCTGTCTTCTAGAAGGAGAAGATGGACCAGTGCCAATAGATGGAAAAGGGGGCCAGAAGGGGAGAAGGGGACAGATGGGGCAATAGATAAGGAAAGAGTGAAAAAGGGCCTGTTAGTTTTGAGGACAGACAAATCATCAGGCCTGGATGGAGTACACCCCAAGGGTGCTAAAGAAACTGGCACAGGAGCTTGCAGAGCCACTGGTGGACCTGTTCAGTTGTTCACTGAATCAGGCGTGATACAGAAGGACTGGAGAATGGCACATGTGGTGCCCCTCCGCAAGAGCAGTCCCATGGACAACCAGGGGAACTACAGACCAGTCAGTCTCACTCTGACAGCATGCAAGCTTATGGAAACCATACTGAAAGAAATATTTTTTTTTATTTAGTTGTTTAACGAGGAGTAGCACACACAGCTGAAAGCTTTTTTACAGGAGCGACCTGGGAGCATAGGGAAGTTAAGTGACTTGCTCAGGGTCACACAGTATGCAAGTGGAAGCTGTGGGATTCAAACCCAGGTCTGGTCTGCTGGATGTCACCAGATTTGTAGCTTAGAGCCTTAAACCACTGCGCTATACTGCCTCCCTTTTGATAGAGCATCTAGAAGTATATGGCCTCCAGGATGCAAGGCAGTTTAGTTTTATGGGAGGAAGGTTTTGTCAGACGAATCTGATCAACTTCTTTGACTGGGTAACCACAACAGTGGACAGAGGCCAAGCAATGGACATCCTAAAACTGGATTTCAGCAAGGCCTTTGACTCTGTACCACACAAGAAGCTGATCAGGAAATTGGCGGACTTTGGAGTAGGAGAGAAGTTGGTTAGATGGGTGGAAAACTGGCTAGGGAACAGCTCCCAAAAGGTGATCACTGGAGGAGAGTTGTCTAGTACAAGGAAGGTCACAAGTGGTGTCCCATACGGTTCAATACTAGGGCCAGTGCTGTTTAGCGTTTTCATTAATGATATTGGGGACAACATCAAGGGCAAAATTAGTCTGTTTGCAGACAGCACCAATCCCTGTGGGAGGGTGGACTCAACAGAGGGGATACAGGACCTTAAGGAGGACTCAAGAAAACATGAAAGGTGGTCAGGGATCTGGCAACTAAGCTTCAATGCCAAAAACCCCAGGACAGAGTACTACCTGGGAGGGGTCTGGGTAACTCCCATCTGGGCATGATGATATCTAACGACTTAAAGCACTCTGCACAATGCAAGAAGGCAGTGGCACGAGCAAACAGGATGTTGGGCTGCATAGCCAGGGGGACCAGCAGTAGGTGGTTCTGCCCTTGTACAGGTCACTGGTGAGGCCATGTCTGGATTATGCAGTGCAGTTCTGAAGCCCTCACCTGAAAAAATATATCATCCTAATGGAGACAATCCAGAGGAGGACTACAAATATGACTCCAGGGCAACAGGGTAGATCATATGAGGAGAGACTGGGGGTCCTGAACATGTACTCCATGGAGGACAGAAAGGAGAGGGGAGACACAATTGAGGTCTTCAAGTACATGAAAGGATTCAATAGGGTAAACAAGGAAGGTCTATTCAGGGAAAGCTGCATCAAAACTACAACAAGGCACAGCCTTAAGCTGGGGAGTATTTAGGAGACGCTTCTTCACAGAAAGGGTGGTGACCAAGTGGAACACACTGCCAGAAGAGGTGAGCTCAGCAAGGACAGTGGGTAGCTTCA